>VYXF01004769.1:374376-527455 GCA_013397295.1 Polioptila caerulea
TCTCTATTGGGGGGGTTTGAATATGTGGTTAAAAAAAAAAAAAAAAAAAAAAAAAAAGAGAGAGTGGGAGAGAGGGAAAGAGAGAGAGAGAGAAAAAAGGCTTGCCGTTGTCACACTTGTTTCCTATTAAAGAGCCTTACGGTGGATTGAGTAATTGTGTACGAAGGTAATCTGGCTGGCAGATGTGTGCAGCCCCAGTGGAGCACTCGATTCGAGGCAGATGGGTTGTACCAGGGCGCAAACAACGTTGGAGAAAGAGAGGCGTGATTAAAACAGCAGGCCGCCGCTTTACAGCGCTTGGAAGTGGGGATAGCGTGAAAGCTCCCAGGAACTACAACTCCCCAAAATGGGAACTGCACAGGCACAAGCAAACTGCAATAAAGCAAACCTGATAAAGCCCAGCGGATGATCAAATTGACAGAGTTATGCAAGAATACTGAAACCATCATGATTATTAATGAACCTCTCTCCCCTCCTCCTCACAGGCACTTACATTAGAAATACTCAGTTGCAAAGAACATGAGCATGGGTTTATTCAAAACAGAATCCTGGGCTACCGTACAATCTGAAGCATCTTTTGGAAATGGATTAGAGTTACTTTGAGGGTTTTACATTGTCTCTCATGTCTGGTTCAGTTTAAAAGAAAAAGAGAAGCTGAACAGTGGGAGTGAATCTGCCGTTAGCAGTTATTTCTGAGAATGGTTGAAGCAGATTGTCAGAGAAGTGAACAAGGAAACCTTATTACAAACTTCTGTCTGACATGCATAGGGCCAAAATCAGCCTAACCACACCAGTATATGTCAGGGGTGATTTTCTCATGTGGCTTCTCCCAGGTTATTGAAGCTTGGCCACAGCAGATGGTTGGAGAACCCCTGTTATCACAACAATGGTTTGTAATAGTACACGTTACACTCTTATGCAGACAGGAGAGAAGAGCTACTTGTACAGCACTGAAATGATCTCGAGTGCAGAGCATGTGTGCACTGGCTGAGCTTCTGCTTTGAGGTTTAAGTAGAACTTAAATAATGCTTACCCACTCTCTGCTGGACTTCTACTCAGAAACGATGAGTCTGATACAATTCTCTCAGTGAATTTTGACTTCGTTTTTTTCCACTTACAGTGAAACATCCCACAGTGCAGATGCCTGCATTTGAGCTGATCACCCTGGGATGTCTTCATGGTCAAAGGTGAGAAACAGGCACTGCAAGAAGGCAACAAGCCTGAGCCCATGGAGGTATCTAAAAGAAAGACCTGCAATCTAAAAAAGGTTGAGCAAATTGCATCTTGTTCCTGATGATTATTGTGGTATATCGTTTTGAGTTAACTAAGGAAAATCCACCTCTCCCTACGTCTGATCCATAATTGGTTTAAATCAGCATTGATCAGTATAGTTAAGATGTCTTATAAGAACTGAGATTATCCTCATGCAACCCAAAACAATACTACTACAGTATTGTAGGATACCAATGTAGGATACTATAGTACTTATTTATTGTGCATAGGGAGTGCTGGTCCCTAATATCTACCAGCTGTTCTATCAGGACCGTAAGACAAAAGTGGTTTATATATAAAATCCTATGGTTATTTCCCATCTAAGCTCTTGTTATTAATTTTTCAATAAGGTCCATTCATATCCAGGTAACTGAAACAGCAAAAGAAACATAAAAAATGAACAAATATTTTTCTTTTCATAGCAGTTTCTTTTTTTTTTCCACCCCGTAGAATTGTTTCACAAGTGCGTATTTTTCACTGCTTCCTCAGTATCAGAAGGTAGGTGGTTGGAATGTTCTTTTCTCTTTATGAAGTTTCTTAGTCACTTGAAAGAAATTAAGCAAGAGTTAGGGGTTAATGAGCCTTAAAACACATATGTTAGAGTTGCCTGTACCTAAAGTAAGAAGACATCTATATTTATAGTTCATCAAAAATCTTCAATTCTGAGTCTGGCAGTAACAGAATTCTTCAGGTCTCATGACACTGAACAGTTTGCTGTGCTTTTCATGCCTATGGTTTTGGGATTCTTGGAAAGTGTAGGGTTTATCTTCAGTCTTGAAGCCTTTTGTTAGAATTCTGGCAGAGTAGCCTTGCACAAAATGGACTTTCCATTTTCAAGGCAATAAAACCAATTCTAATACACAACCCTACTGTACATTTAATAGCAACAAGCTATCTGCAATTAGATGCTTTTAATGCTTTCATGTTGGATGAGATAGGAAAAGATTACCTGGCTTGGATTTAGCATGGCAAAGCAAGACTGTTTAGCCTGGTAGCAGAGACTCACCTGAGGTAAAAGTGAAAATGTAAGTTTTTCTATTTACCAAAATAATTTGTTTAAATAACAACATTTAATCAAAGACATTCTGACAAATAATACATTGACCCTTTATGACAGGATGGATTTGATCCCTTCAGGAGGAGAAAGGACTGGACCAAGTATAAGGATAACCATATTTCAGGAGAGGATTTCAACAGAAATATTTTAGAGTGAAAGATCTCTGTTACAGGCATCATTTTTGCATTTTTCCTGCCTTTTCTGACCTCCTAAAGTGAAATAAGCAGACACAGACTTTCAGGGAAGCATTCTAAAAGAAAACATAATCTGACAAGTGAGGCATCTCAGATACATAGAAGGAAGTGTCCAACAATAGTCTCTTCTTCTGTTCCCAGTGGCACCTCATGTTCCTGGCTCCTTGGGAGCTGTGGAAAAGGATATAGCTCCCCTAAGGCCCTTCAATAGTCAGTGAAGTTAGATGTGCCAACGAGTGGCAGCAGACTGGGGGCAACAGACTTGGGACAATAATGGTGTTTAGCTCCAGTAATGTCTATGCTCTTAGTCTCAGAACATCCAAAATTATACAGTGTTAATTTTCTGTGCTAATTCTTTACTAATATGACTGACCTGTGTAAAGTACAGGTAAAAGCTCTCAGGGTCTGTGCTTTCCCTGTGCTCCTCATCCAAACATTGGGAGATACTGCTAGATAGCACTCTGCTGCCTTGGGAAGCCACTGACATATCTTGAGTCTTTCTCATGTATTTATGCAGAAAATACTGCAGTTATTACTGAAGATCTGCTGTGGAGTTCTAGTTTGTACTTTACATTTTAAATGAGAGTTTTTCTGGACAATCTGTCTTTAGCCATGTAGTTACTGGCATGTGGTTTTACTCAGCTTCTGAGACGAGAACCTTCCAGAATAGTGGGATATACTTTCCTCCCATCTACATCTCACTGACTTAAGGGTAAGTCCCTTTCTGACATCTCCAGGAGTATTCAGATGGCTCTGCTGTCTATGAAACTGTTACATGACCACCCACTATTAAACAGATGTTCCCTGGTTCAAAATATAAATACAGTCTGGAGTGTGAAGCTGGCTGTGATTTATTTAGGTAACTGTGACCTTGTATGGAAATATTCTCACTTTTTTCTTCGGGACAAAAAAGCCTTTGATTTTCCCATTTTGATTTTCTGTTGGGCTAGAAAAGGGCTTTTCCTTCACGTGCAATTATACTGAGATTTACCTGAGTTACAGAATGTAGAAATACCTTTTTCATAAAAAAATAGGAAGAATAAAAAAGAAGAAAAAAAGAGAACAGAATATTTTTAGAAACTGGGTCCATATCCTCCCTTTAGTGAAACACTTCAAGTTACAGTTACCTCACTGCAAACTAAAAAATGTCTTTTAAAAAAAAACCAACAACTCTAATTTTCAGTCAATATTTTCATAAGATGTCTCTGATTTCTATTTTTAAAATCTCAAGAAATTGGAAGAACTGGACCATAGGACAGTTACATTGCTGGGGAGATTGATTCTCTGGCAGCAGAATCGTGATAAAATGTAGGTGTGATGGGAAGGCAAGAGGAGATGAGGTGGCAAGTAGAAGACTCTCAGTGAGTTGGTTATATAATGATAGAAATCACCTGGAGCAGATGTCAACCTCTGAATTTCATTGACACGTCCTCTCTGGCAAGAGAAGCCTGGTCTTTTTATTGGGGATGGATAGAAAAGCTCACAGAAGCTAAACAACTCTTAAGAGAGTGAGTCCAGCCTTCTAAGGTTGGTGATCACTCCCTGAAAGCAGTGGTGGAGAAGCCTGTGTGACATGTCTCTGCCACATCTCTGTGTTTGAGCAAGCTCGATCCAGCAGTCCCAGAATTTCAGGTTACACCCTGAGTGAGTGCTTCTGTGTCCAGCAAAGCTGTGTGTTTTTTCAGAAGTTATGAACTCATGCAGAAAGTTGTAATGGAGGGAAAATGTAATGTTTGGGGGCAAACTTCAACGTTGCCAGAACAATTCATCCCACCCCCTAAGCTGCCTGTTATGCAGTAACCTGTCTTTGGGGATCCCATGCAGCCCACACACTACTACAAAAAGATTGCCCCTGACTTGGGCCAGAAGATTTAAACTGCCCTAAAATTGGATTTTGAGCCTGGATAATGAGTTGTGTGAGTTGGATGTAACTGAAGGGGGGAGGACAGTGCCCATAGCCTTGACCGCCCCTTGCTGCTGTAGGAAGAGTTCAAGGCCAGGGCTGAGCCTTGGGGACAGCAGTCTCACCTTCTGTTAGTTACTTAAGTTTCCCAAACTAATGTTTTAGAAAGCCTGTCGCCCTGATAAAACTGTTCATTTAACTCCCTTTATGTAAACTTATTGTTTTCAAATGAGGAACTACTTCTTTTTCTGAACACACAGACAGGGCAATTTATTTTCCCAGATTTCTGGGTGAGGGCCTGAGATGATGTCACGTAAGAATTTTAGCAAGAATCCCTAGAAATCAAACCCAGGCACACTCTATTGTGAGATTGTTCCTGGAAAAAATATCACAATTTTGTAGCTTGTTAAAGAGCATAGGAGACATAAAGCACACTGGAACTCAAGATTGTTTTTGCGGTTACAAAGTGTGCATATCCCCTATTGACGTACCATGTGTAGCAGGGATTGTATAACCCTGGCTCAAATGCGGCAGGAGGTGGTACAGGGAAGAAGATGCACAGGCATCATGTAACCACACAGCATGGTCTGGGATCATGCCCACATCAGTGAGTGAAATTGGGATTGTCACCTCTAAAAACAGTTACTTCAGACATGGATGAACATCAAATGCAGAGATCACTCAGGTCAGGGGTCTAGGACATGCTAGAGGAAAACCAGATGGTTTAAATGGTCTGAGAGCTAATAGAACAAAACTAACCAGTTGGTGTAAATATGGGTTTGAAACTAGCCAGATGAGCTGGGAATTACTGAGTGTGCTGTGGGGGGAGAGAAGGGGGAGAAGGAATGGTAATTAAAGACTTGCCCTGTTAGGAGAACAGTTTGCCTCTGAGAGGTAACAGACCAGGTTCTGCTGCTGCGATTTTGCCAAAATGTTGCCCAATCTGATATTTTGGCTGTTCTGAACCTGGAGGTGTCTTTGCTCCCTCTACTGAATGGGGCTGAAGGGAGGAACTGTGGGTTGCAGGGATTGGAGAACAGCATCTCACCAAGCCTCAATTTTTTTCTTATTTCTTACTACTGCAAAAGATGCATTAATTTCTTAAGAACTTTCTCAAATACCGTGTGAATATTGCCCAAAACAGGGACTTTGTATTATTTTATCAGTAGCTTCTTTATCAGTTTGACAATGACAACAATTAGAGAATTGGGTCCATTTCCACACTAATGCCTTTAAACACTAAATGGAGAATATATTTGTGAATTAATCTCCTCGACAACAGAAGATGAAAAAATTGCAGTACCATTATATTATGAGACTTTCTAACATGTACTTATGCTGTGCCCACTTAGAGCAACTGATTTTGTTTTGTAGTGAATTTATGGGTGCACAAAGATTTTTTTTTTTTTCAGCTATATTAAAGGGAGAAAGAAAGAATGTTAACAGGGAGAACATGTTCATACGTTTTTACTACTGTCTCCTAGTGGAGGTGCTTAGGGAATTACATCATGGTGAGTCGTTCCAGCAAGAGCATAGACGTGTCTTTCAGGTTGTTTTTTCAGCAATTACTAGCGGTTACCAGTAGGTAATAAATATTTCTGTAGTGACTTATTGCTGGGCTTCTTAGCAGTGCTGATAAACGTCACTTGCTCAGCTCTTGCCACAAACCAGTTGCATCAAAAAACCAAAAGCTCAGCTTTCGGAGTGAAAACGTATATAAAGCATGTTAGTGTTTCAGAATTCATGCATCTAATCCTCCTGCTCCTCCTCCTCAGTAGCCTCTGTTAAATATATTTCTTTTCTGTGAAAGTGGCTGAAATCCAGACTAATAGAATGGGTCTAGTCTGCACAGAGGAGCAGAGCCTTTTCTCTCACTCCAGACTTAGGCATACCACTCTCTATCTTCACCACAAATTTGCAGAAATAATTCTGCAGACAGAATGCTTCAGACCACCCCCACAGCCTTGCCTCTGTATTTTTTTCTAATATGACTTCTGAACTGGCCAAGCAGTGGGAGTCGGTGTTCTTTTGGGATGATCTTGGGTAACTTGCTATATTTTATTACTCCTTAGTCTCACCATCTGTCAAAAGACAATGATACTGTCCTCCAGGAAGGTGGTTAGAGATTTATAGATGGCAAATTCAGGACAAGAAGTAGTTTTTATAATTACATTACAAGGTGGGACTTCCACAAGTTTAGGTAAATGTCACAAAATAGATACTTCAGTAGGGCTTTATGTATTCTTCAACAGTAATGTACTTTCTGTAATTCTTACAGGACATAAATCTACAAGGGGAGAGAGAAATGAATGGCCAGTTTCTAATAATTTTAAATTAGCTTAGCTCTGCTAGCTAAGAATTGGGATTTTCTCCGTTTTACTACATATAGGAATTCTCTGTCTCTTTGAAGATACACTTCTTTGATGTTATCAGGGGAAAATTCTTTTGGTCCTTTAAGTAATAATATTGGTATTTCTGTAAATAAAATCATAATGTATAATTCTTCCTTAACCCTACTTAAAAACTTTGCATATGTGAAGCTACTAAAGTTTATGGAACAAGAAACTTTGATCAAGACACTAGGACCTATTTACATGTAACTGTTATAAAAAGAAACAAATCTTGAGGCCTTTTGCACAGGAAATTTCAAGTGGAAGCGGAAGCTGTTTCTCATTGTTCAAATTCTCATTCTACAATAATTTCACATTTCAGAGTGGCATGTTACATGTGTCATTTAATTTATGTCGTGGAACCCTACAAGGCAAATGCAACCTATTTAGTAAGTCCAGATTTTGCTATGACCACAACTTGAAAGCGCAGGAAGTTCAGTTTCTTTAACATAACATTTTCCTCTCTCTCCATTCATAATTTAGTGGTGTGTTACTGCCAAGGTTCCCACAGAGATTTCTCATTTTGACCCTTTCTACTTCCAGTTTCTACCAAATTATTTTCTGTTTTTCCACTGACCAACTCTCCTTCAACATTCCCCACTCTGTCCTCACATTTTGACTTTTCCTTGGTTGGGGATAGTGAAGAAAATAAATCCTTTCCTGTTGAGAGTTGCCAGATCTTATTTTGGAACCAAAATGAAAAACTTGAGGTTTGGAATTTACTCCAAATTCAGCTCAGGATCCAAGAGGAATTGGTGGTTTGACTGAATAGGCTCAGATTCCTCTCCTCTCTGCTCAGATCTCATCAAAGCCTTTTGCTTATTTTTCTAACTTAGTATCTCTGGACTATGTTCATTTTTAAGATCTCTTGCATTGTTATCATTATATGATACCATTCAGGTTTTAAATGCAAGTTCCAATTCCTACTCATTTGTTCACTCACCCCTTCTTCTTATCCTTAAGTCCCAGGCAAAATTTTGTCTCTGTTTTATGCCCTCATTTTTCCTTGTTCCTACTCAAGCTTTAAGTCTTCAATTTCTTGTTCACTGATATCTTGCTCTCTATTCCTCTCTCTTCTGAATTGTTTTTCCACACAGAATTTTCTCTTGAATCTAGAGCTGAAACCTCTTTGGAGTTAAAAGAACCTGAATTGATCAGCCATAACATTTGACTGCTTTGCAGCTATAATTTTCCATATGTAGTTTTATGCAAGCTGTTTTAAAGTCTTCAGAACTAAGACATGGGACACAAAATATCTCTGAAGGATCACTACCATCGAGCAAAATCACTGAAGAATATGCCAAAACACATGAAAATCTTGAAGTTCTGTTCTTAACCCTCAAGAAAATGACAGCTATGAAATTTACTTTATTTTCCTAACAAAAGTGTGCAGCTTTATCTTACTTATTTTCTCTTTAAAAATTCCCTATTTTTTTTCTTTTTTTAAAATGAGAAATTAAAGCTTAATAAAAAAATGATTGATAAAAAATCACAAGACAAAACATAGAAAGTTTATGAGGGAAATAAGGCTGGTTCACTCAAAAATTAAATTAGTGTATCTTTCAGCAAATTTTTCTTTTCATCTCTGCAGTTTTTTCCCCATGGGTTCTACTTTAAGTCTTCATGGTACTTCACGCCAGTACTCTGCCTAAATTAAAATTCTTAGTTTCGGAATAGCATGTATCTTTTCCACACAAATAGAGATGTCATTTCTATATTTATTTACTTTAATTTGCCTTACCAGCTTACTCACCCTTGCTGCTTTTTCTTACACCTTTCTTAATTTAGTTCACATGTTCATTACAGAGAAAGATGGAACATTCCAAGCTCAAGAAGAGACATGAAAACCTCCTGTGCTCCTCTCTGCTCTTTCCTGAAAGTTTGTTCTATTCCATCTCATTTTTCAATAGCTTCTAAACAAGATTCAAACACCTTCACACTTTTTTTCTGAGTGACACAAGAGCTAGCTCAGACCCCCTTGTGGCCATACATGTGTAGTCAAGAGGGACATACCCTCTTTTCATCACTACACGCTTCTAGACGCTGAATTTGGTCACAAGTTTAAATCAATGCCCAGTCATTGCAGTTACATCCTTTTGTAAAACCATATTGGTTCACTCAGCCTCTGCTCTTTCTCTCCTCCTACCTCACCAAAGCAGTTCATCCATGAAAAATAGGATTCACCAGACACATTTAGCCATGTTTCTTTCTTTTAAAGCTCTTCACAGGAAAAGCTTAGTTTTCAGAGAGCCTCAAATAAATCCAATATTGTTTTCCAGGGAATATATTATCCCTATCTTTCCTTGAAATACTTCTAATACTAGAACACAGAGCATGATTCCAGGGAAACAAGAACAGAGCCAACTAATTATACCTTATTTTATTCAAATACAGTTTTTCTTGAAGGCTAACTTTGTTTCAAACTCATCTGGTAAATCTAAGCAAGATGTCAAATTTTCCTCCACAGAGGGGAGAAAAGGGATGGGCTATAAAGTGATGCTCCTCACACATCCAGAATACCTATTTTATAAGGAATTAATAATCCTCCGAGATGATTAGTGTTTTCTTCTGACTATAGAAGAAAAGTATTTTTAAATGAGAAAGCCTCAGAAGTCAATATATTCCTTGTACCTTCTTCAATGTTCCTACCCTACCTGCCCAGAGCACTGAATTCATATTGTTTCATGGTCTCTAAATCTACTTCAGGCAAAATGCACCCTGAAAATTAAGCTGTAATTATCCATCTCTGGATTATCCAGACATCAGCTCCAGGTTGGTTGCTTTCCTGTTTTGGGCTGTCAATGCCCCTGTCTTCTCTTCTTGCAAACAGGTTGTGAAGATGCACAGCAGCTGCCACCACCTCAATGGCTGTACCACCATCAACACAGCCAAGGATCTGTTTTATATTTTAATGGAGCCATAGAGATCAAAGAGATAAGAGCAAACATTGTATTCACTCCTCCTAGAGTACCCTGTGCTCTCTTCCTTCTTCCTGCTCCCTCAGAAGCTCTCATGCACATATTACTTAGTGTCCAAACAAATTGGAACCTCCTGCTTCAGCTAGTGTCTTGGCAAATTTCTCTCTTCCTGGAGCTCATTCAGGATTTTTCTGGCTTTGTCTGTAACAGAATGGCATCCAGACAAATTTCACCTCCCAAACCAGCTTTTTTACATATTTTCAAAAGTGAAGGCAGCATTTAGGAAACTGTGACTAGGCATAAATGCATAGCACAAAGCACATTTCTCCAATGGGATTGATTCAAAGCTTAATGTACTCAGAGGAAAGATCCCCACAGACATCAAGGGG
Organism: Polioptila caerulea; assembly: GCA_013397295.1. NCBI lineage: Eukaryota > Metazoa > Chordata > Aves > Passeriformes > Certhiidae > Polioptila > Polioptila caerulea. The sequence goes on from VYXF01004769.1 coordinate 384,500, forward strand.
TTTGTATTAGACCTATTATTGGCATTCCTTTCAGAGTGCAGACCCAGGAACTTGAAAGTAGTTCTAAAAAAATGTCATGATTCTCACTGTAAATTCATACAGCCTGTATTTTTTTAAGGACAAAAAAACCAAAAAAAAACCAAAAAAAAAAAAGAAAAAGAAAAGGAAAAAAAGAGAAAAAAAAAAGAAAGAAAAAGAAAAAGAATAATTTCAGGATGGTTTACTTTGAAGTTGGATAAAGGCCAATAGCTACAAAATGGAAGACAGACAACTATGTTATGCTGAGCAATGGAGTAGCTCTGATCAGTAATCCAGATATCTTCCCTGATTGCTTAAGATCAAATCTTGATAAAAACAAGGTTGCTTCTGCTAAGCTCTGATGTGGTTTCAGATGGAAGTTAAAGAACTCAGCACATTTTTTATTTTATTTAAGGGGAAAAAAAAAAGAAATAAAATCCAGGAGAACTGACTCTCCCAGGATAATCCAAGACAAAATCATTCTTTCCAGAAAAATAGGATTTAGTTTCTAAAGTTGTGGTTTGATCTTTTTCTCTTTTTCACCATGGCTGTATCATGTTCACCCACCAAGATGTAACATTACTGGCACTAAACAGTGCTCTTTATAAAGCCTGTGGGACATGCTAGGTATAAATGTCAGTCAGTCATACAAAAACTTCTGTGACAGCCATACTCTGCTTAACCAGACTTCCCAGAGTAGCCTAATAGCCAAGTGAGGTGCAAATGTGTGCATGGAGCTTAGCATTACAGATTAAATTGTTGATGGACAGTGGTGAAAGACAAGCATGATCAAATGAGGCTCTCTACTATCCCAGTGATTTAACCCTTTTAATTCTTGCCTCTGAGCTGTGGTTTTCTTGAATATTCTTCTTTATGTGGTTATTGGAAGCTGATGCTTTTCCATTTTTATTGTTATTGCTGTTGCTATTGTTATTATTCTTCTTACTGATATAGAACTTGCTGGCATTATTTTGTAGACAACACACTTAGAAATGTTTCTAATACTGTTATATGAAAATCAGAACAAGTTCTAAATCCTCAAGGATGTTTTGTAACTGAGGGTAGATTCAGTCTTCCACATTGGGAGTTCCAACTGATGTTTAGGGCATATTTATTTTTCAATCAGAATAGATATAGCTTTACTTTGGCTGTCTCCTATACTGATAAGTGTTAGAGAGCAGTGACTAGATTTCAGTGCTGTTCAGACTGTAGAGGGCACCATCCTGGTGACAACAGTTTGGGAAAGTTCCCCCTAGTACCCCAGGCTTTCTGAAGCATGGAAACAGATTCGACTCATGTGATATGATCATAAAATCAAATTGGATTTATTTTACTGGTAAGGCTGGGACAATCAAATGCAGGACTACTCCTCAACGACTGGATTAGTACCCAGTCTAGACATAATTTAATTATCTCAGAAGTTTGGTTGTTCCTCACCGATTGCCCCTTGAACTACCCATGAAAGCCAGCCCTTCTCCCAGTACTCTTTGCTATCTGCTTGAACTTCTTACATTGCTATCTGCTATATCAAGCAATTTCTTATGTCATTGAGAAATTTGCTTTGCTTTGTTCTGTTAACATCATTTCAGGCCAGGGTCAACCCCACAGCCCACTCAGTTGCCAGTAGCTTTAACAATAACCACTGAAACAACACTCTGGATTTTATGTCCATCAGGGTTTGCATGGCAATCCAGTCACTTCCATTAGCTGATAAAATGAGTATAAATAAAAAATCCATAATAATTAATGGATCTGCTGTTTTCACATTGACAATTAATTCAATGTCACACAAGGATGGATAAACAAGGGTGAGAAAATTTCAGTCATTCCAAGTCTACCTTGGAACAACGCCCAGTTCCCTAAATGCCCGTATCTGATAACACCATTCTTCTATCGAATAGAATTTTGGTCCAAAATTCCCAAACTCTCTCCTTTATGAAACCACAGGGGTGTGAGACTACCTCCCTCCATGCAAGCATGTTCTGAGTACTTCAGGTGAAAAAGATCCTTTAATCTCATCCACAAGACTCTTTTAGTGTAAGAGATATTCCCTGCTGTTCTTCTTATCTTTAACTCTCTTCTTATGTACTTTCAATTGTACTTTCCTGTATTTCAGCAAACAAGAATTCTTTCCCCCTTGTGTTTATGTATTTATGCTGTATGTGTATGGATTTAATTTCTAAAGTGAGCCAACAAAAGCACAACACTCCTTAATCAACATCTGGCCTCATATATTTTCTTTCACATCTGTGAAGTCCTTTCCAATTTGTCTGCATCCTTTTGAATGGTCCCTGTGCTGCAGTGTGATCACTTAAATTCAAGGAGACACAACGGGATGTTCCCAGGCAGACCAATATCACATTCACCTAAGTTGTCATGCTGTGCTGTGAATTCCTATCTGATTCAAACACCTCTGAAATGTACTATTTCATTATTCTTTCTTTGCAAGTGATGGGGATGTCTGATTAATTTTCCCTTTGTGCATTAAAATCCATGTCTAACTGAACTTTATTTTATAATTTCCTGACAGATATTTCTAATTTCTCAAAATATCTTCTTTCTATTTCTCAAATTTTTACTGCTTTTTCCTTTTAATTATCCTACTGTAGCATACAATAACAGGTTTAATATTGCCATGTCCATTTTTCAGAAAATTAATGAAGTTTTGGAAAAAACCTAACAGAAATCTAAAAAAAAAAACCTCAGCAGCACATAAAAGAAAAATCTGCTACCTTGTATTCCCTAAAATAGAACACCATTTTACATTTTAATAAATCCGCCATTCTTGTAGAGAAACGAGTATTTCTCCTCTTGGTAATTATCCATTTCTTCATGTGAATTTTTTTTTAGCAGGATATTTGGACCATGGTGTCCAATGGTCAATATTGTATGATATTAATTGAAAGGAGCAGAATAACAGCAGCATCTAAGACCAAAAAGTGACACCCTAAATGTTATATCTGACATAGAATCATAGAATGGTTTGGGATGGAAGGGAACTTAAAGATCATCTAGTTCCCTCAGCCTGTCTTCACACTAAAAGTTCTCCACACCTCTGATCTTCTTCTACAAGGCCTTCTCTGGACCTGTTCCAAAAGGTCCATGTCCTGCTTTTGTATTTAAAACAAAACAAAGGAGAACAAACAAAAAAACCCCAAACAAAAACAAAACCAAAACAAAACCAAAAAACAACAAACAAACCAACCAGCAAAATTAAATTACCAACCAAACACAACAAAAACCCCAAACCAAACAAAATTAAAACAAATTATCAAACAAATTAAAAAAAACCCCAAACTGATACAATGACAAGAGCAGTGAAGACCTTTCATACAGACAAAGTGTTATAGAGTAACTTCACCTGATATTTGGTTATTTTGCCATTAGAATGAATGCTAAACCATAAAAAGCTGTGTGACTAACAGATGGAGCTGTGAAGCTGGTAATACCCCTAACATGCTATGTGGGCTTTCCTTACTATTTGAAACTATATATTTACTATATTTTCCAATATAAAAGTTTTCTGTGGTTTCATATTCTCAGAACTCCTGCAGACATACACTGAGAGAAAAACACCTGTAAGAAGTTAAATTATTAAATTCCTAAATGTTGGTGTTTTAGGTGGGGGACCAAGCCACCATTTATATTTATTTTAGAGGGAGTCCCCTAGACATGTTATTGAACCCAGTCCTGGTTACTACCACTAACACCTGGCAGGAGGGCTGCATGTGCAACAAAAGTAAATTACAAAATTCCAGCACTTTTATTTCTTCATTCTTAAGTGTATAGATGGACACTTCCAACTCCTGCTGAAATTGGTAGGAGTTGTGCCTATGACCTATTACACAATTTTGTGTTCTAACTAGAAACCTTCTGAAAACATTTCTTTAGGCAATGCCAGCTTGCTAATACCACACAATTTGCCAGAAAGAGTCAATGTCAAATTGTCTTTCAGGAAGGCTCCGGCAACTTTCCTACTTGACAGCAGTGAAAGTGCTATGTTAAATACTATTCCATTTTCCTCTTTGAAGTGTGTAAGGATTTATATATACATATTTATTCATGTACATGTGTGTGTATGTATATATACTCATATACATTATATAGACACAGTACAGGGTTGGGGGTTTAGGGTGTTTTACCTCCTTTCTTTTTCAAGTATCACTGTAGTATAATACTCAGTAGCTTTAATGTTATAGAGTCTGTAAATCTATGTTTTTCTGGAGACATTCAGAATCTGGGATCCTGACTCAGTAGACTGGACCTGGAAAAAATTGTACCCATGCCAGAATTCAAAGCTTCTGTCTCAGTAAGTTGAAGACAGTTGCCTGATACATTTTCTTTTGGAACATGGAGACTCAAATATTTACAAACTCCCTAAGTAAGATACTTTGGAGTGACATAAAGATACAGGAAGAGACAAGTTGATTTAATTCCAAGCTTAATGAATACTCTTACCTGTGAAATTAATGTAAATCTGCAACAATCTGAAATTATTTGACTATAGAAAAAGGCAAATGACAATTCAGAAGACTTGATGAATCCCTAATTGAATCAACACATACAGAAAGCTAATATTGAAACTACTCATTGTTCCAAAATCTGCTGGTTTCATTAGTGGTTTACCTCATCCTCTTTTTACTTCTTGCTAAAGGTCATAATTAGAAACATATTTGCTTATTTTGCTACTGCTTTTATCCCTGTTCATACTATGAAACTGAGACAAGAGTGTTTTATTTTTTTAGGGAACTTTCTTTCAGTCCACATGGTGTGAATTATTAAAAAGCATTACTTATTTTTACTACAATCTCATAAATGTACAAACTTGGGTCCAATCTACCACAAACATCATTAAAAGGCACAAACATCATCACATACAGGCCCTGTGTATAGGTGGATTTTCAGAGTAATTCTGTAATTCACAGTAATCTCTGTGATTTTCAGAGTAATTCCCCATGTCTTATAGGTATACTTGTCTGAAGGATAGTACAAAATGGATCTAGAGAGGCAAATATTTAAAACTGCAGGCTAATTGTACATGGAGGAGTTTATTCTATAACAATAGAGTGAAGAGCATCTGGATCTAGATTTTCATGGTTGTTTTGATTCCAGTTATTGATTGAAGCTTCTTTCTGTTCCCTATTCATGTAAATCACAGTGCAATGGGTCAAAATAACAAGGCACACTTTGGAGTTGTGCTAATACATCTGCAAATTTAAACAGAAACAGATGGGAAATGGAAGATAATTTTGAAGCTTACTAACCATTCAGATACAAGATATCCCACCACCATCACTCTTTGCAACATAACATCAGGCAAATAACACTTGTATGCCCTTTATACACTCACAAGTTATAGGAGCTGTGTCCATGTCTCCCCACGTGTCATGCTGGAAATCCTTTTTATTCTGTGTAATTGAAAATAATGAGGCTCAATGAAATACAGTAGCCTTAAGAGTGAGGAGAGTTAGGTACTCCCAGGGTTTGTAAGTTGTTCAATGCAGAGCAAATGCCTGAATTAGCATTTCAGAAATTACATGACATTAAAGAGCTTTTAAAATGAAACCATATATGTGCATTGCAAGTGCAAATAATTTTTCAAATGTTTAGGTAATGATCTGAATTTCTGTAGAGGTTTCATAAGTGTTTTGCTTTAGAAACTATCAATACATCTCATCAAAGCATCTTTAGGCCTATATGCAGTATATTATAATGCAACATGGCCATGTGCAGCTAAATTAGTTCCTGAATTTATTCTGGTGTGTGGTTTGAATAATAAAAATTTTAATTTTATCAGGTATAGGTTTCAATAAAACCTGAAATATCATGATTGTTATGAACCTTCACAAATTGTTTACTATTATTACTTCCTGAATTGTGGAATTTCAAATATCTTTGTAAGGTTAACATCAAATAGATGTAAGCAAACATATAGAAAAACAGTTCTTGTAAGAACAAAAGTGCACTCTTACTGGCAGAATAAATAATTTTTATTTATAAGTGATTCTTCTCTTAATCCTTGAGGAATAGTTTTTAGAAACTTTTTAAGAAAAGGATAAATGGTGGAAGTAGTTGTTTTTTAACAATTTTAAAATAATTTATTTAATAACAAAAAATATCAAAAAAGGGTGTTTATTTTCTAGATAAAATCGCTCTTATTGTTTCATAGAAAAAAACCCCAAACACTTACTACAAAATGTCATTAATGGGAAATCAGACAACATTCTACTGTCTTGAGTCGATGTGTACCATGAAACCATGCTTATCTAAACTTGTGCTGAATTTACACCCAAGAGAGAGAAATAGATTCTTCAAGGGCCAGAAGCATTTCACTGAAGAATAAAAATTCAGTGTAACTTACTCAAATTTCATCTTCAAAGAGCCCATTTCTGTCCATTGATTAAGGAGTCATTGAGACTTAATAAATAATAATCAAAAATTGCAGTTAAAAATCTCACTGTAATTATCTTCAGTGAATGTTACTCCCAATATGAATTGATACAAAAGGAAAACACTCAGTTTCCTAGAATTTAAAACAGAAAAAACAGAAAACAAATTTGAAATATTAATTTTTCTTTATTAGAATGTTCTTTGTCTCACATTTTAATTTTAAAAAAATACATTATGGGGAATATTTACATGTTATATTAATCTTTACATTTTTAGTGATTGATTGATGTTATCTCAGGAATACCATTTTTAGAAAAACCTAATATCCCATTATATTAGAGGTAAAGTTTTCAAACCTCTAATTTCATCTCATGTATTATTTGTAAAAGTATTTTTGAATATTTCACACTGTTTTTTAAATTTGTATTTTAAAGAAATTTCAATATTACTTTTTTCCTAATTCTCCACTTTAAAAAAATCCCATTTTTTAGTGATGAGAAGTTGAATATCTTAGTGTTTGTTTGGTCATGGTTAAAACTGCACCTTCAGAAGAACTGAAGTGATACGACTATAATACCACAAATCAGCTAAGTGTGTTATGGCTTAAGGTTTGTATTGACTTTATAAATTTGCTGTTGTAAATGCTTTAACTCCCAAATTTGTACACCAACAAAAAACCCTGTCTTTAATGTAAAGACTATCATGTCACACCTTTACTAGAAGAGACATTATGGCAACTGACTTAAAAATTTCTTAGCTTCATATTTGTGGCCTATAAAACGAAGAATGAGAAAGAGGAGAATTACCACAGAGATTATCAGATTTTAGGTTTTCATTTTTAGAAGGTCTTTTTTTTTTTTTTTTTTACAGGAAACTTAGACAAATCTTTCTTTTTTCTTTTCAAAAAGGAGAATCTGAAGTGACATCTGTGTAACACACTTGTAATACCAGAAAACNTTAAAGTTTTTTTTTTTTTTTTTTTTTTTTAGGAAACTTAGACAAATCTTTCTTTTTTCTTTTCAAAAAGGAGAATCTGAAGTGACATCTGTGTAACACACTTGTAATACCAGAAAACACTACATTAAATCAGGAAAGCAAGTGAACATAAGGAGCAGTGTGTCTACTGAACATTGCACATCACTGACTGCCAATTTTGCTCTGCAGCAGCTGGTTGAGGCTTCTCTAGAATGATACAGAAATGACTGGTGTATAAAACACAGACAAACCTCCTGAGGATATTTTAGCTGGCATAGGAAGATGATCATGGCTTATGGAAAGGGTTTTCGTCGGTGATTAAAAAGCTATTGAAGTTTTCATGAAAATGCTGCACCCCAAGTACTGAACTGGGGGAAAAAAATTTCATTCAAGATCATCTACACTCCAGTCACCCCAGCAGTTGGAGCTGGTACCTGAGACCAGGTGCTCTTTCTGGGGACAGATCACAGATCACCCTTCAGCCGTATCTTGGATCCGAACTATTTGAACAACTAATCTCATATGTAATTATTTTAGCCAGTGACAATCAGTGAGAATCTGCCTACTGCAAAGAAAAGAATACATATCAATTTATTCTTTGTGCATTCTCAACTCTGTATAGATTCCTCTCCTGAGATTGAGAGCACCCAAAATATTGCTTGTCAGTGGCATTGGATAGTGGCAAGTAAAAGATATTCCAAAAATCACATGAATATAAATGGTATGAGAGTGTGACTTAGAATTCATACTTGAAATCTTTCCAAGTGCTGCAATTCCTGTGGGTACATTTATGCAACACCTAAGCAGAGTTTCAGTCTAAGCTGTGTATGCTCTTTGTTCTTTTTAAGTATGATTTGATACTAAAAGCTCTACTAAAATCAAAGAAACAAAAGACAAAAAACAAATTCAGAGAAACATAAGAAGAGGGATAAATAAATAACTCTGCAAGCAGATAAATTAAAAGCAGAATGAAACTGTGATTAAAAACATCACTGTGGATTGTGGAGACAATTTACTTGGTTGCAATTTTTGTCCATTTATTGAAAGAAATTATTACATTGTAGCAGTCAGTTTAAAGTATATTTACTTTAATTTGAGATATATGAATTACAGTCTCAAAGTCCAATTGAGTGCAAATTTCTGGATTCTATAGAGTCAGAGGAAAAGACCATACATGAATGGAATATTTAAATCAAACTACTTTTTTAATGACAAAATAAGAGCTTCACATAAACAATTTTTCCCTAGCAAGACAATGAATTTCTTGGCAAGAAAAAGATGATGAAATGAAACGAGAAACCCAAGACTGAAAACATGCAAAATGTTTTGAAAAAAATTAAGAATAAAAATTTTCCAGTTATTCAGGAACATATTTTTGTCATTGAAGTCCTAGAGCTAGAATCAGAGATCTAAATTAATTTCTAGCCCTTTCATAGAGCAGCTAGTGAGAAATGTTTTTGATTAACACTTAAACAACAACTAAATGACTTGACTGTCACACTACTACTCTAATGTTCAACAAGGACTTCAGTTTTTAAATGTCTGTGTCTCATTGACCTATAGATTTTTGAAATTTTACATTGAAATTCCATTGATAAAGTTTGGATATGGTCTGGAGAAGGTGAAAAAGTTTTTTTTGCCTACTACACGAGAAGAGCTCAATACCTAAAATATTAATTTTGTCCTTCCCTCTAAAAGAAAGTGAGCAATTCATAAAAACAAAACTTCTCTAGTTACAATTCATCCCTCTGTTTCCTCCTGTGTCAGCTGTTTCTGTGACAGTGAAGTCTAATTGATTACAAAGTTGTAAATAAAGCTGGAAAGACAACATTCTCCTTGAAAGGATTATGTGATCAGAGCTTACATACAATTTACACCATCAGGGTAGAAATTTCCTCATGCCAAACAACAGATTTTCTGTTTTCAAAGCAGAAGAAAACTCTTCATGACTATCCAATGGACCATCATTTAGATTTCTCCTTTCCTTTGGAACAGCAAACAGTCCTGTAGGAATGGTCCCTCAGGATGATACTTAGGCGTGTTGCAATACTCAGCACAGCCAAGTGTCCATCACTACTGCTACTGTCATTTAGGAGAAGCAAAGCGAGGGTCTTGTAGCTCCAGATAAACATCCAGCCCTGAGATTGTCATTTCAGGCTCACTTCACAGTCCATAAGGAAAAGCAGGAATGTTGAGGCAATGGTTGATCTCATCCAAAACAAGATATCCAACAATACATTATGTGATGTGCACCTTAAATGAGTTTTTTGGGCATCTAAGGCTGAACAAGACCGTATCACAGTCCGTGGCTATTATGTAACCACGATAAAATTCTAGGAGGTTGTCACCAATTTTCTGATACAAAAGACTCAGTTGCTGGCAGGAAATAATGTAAACTGAGTGATTCAATTTCTTGTCCCATGAGCTGGCTTGTTTGCTAGCTGTTTTGGGCCCTATTTTAAGCAAGCATTCACACATATGATTGGACCACATGCAAACAAGCCTAGAGAAATCATTCTTCCATCAGGGCAATTATGTCACTTTGGAAGGAAGAATGTTTTCCTATTTAATTGAGTTCAATTTTCATTACAACTCAATTTAATTTTTATTATTTTCTAACTAGAGTATAAAGCAATTCTTCAGCTAAATGCTATTATGGATAAAATAGTAGTTTTAAAGCATAGGAACCTTTGATTGAAAGTTCAGTAAGGAGAGAAGACAACTTTCCATAAAACTAAACAGATCTTTGATCATGTCAATGCAATTATTGGCCGAGTGGAACACATTTCATGAAGGATACGAGAAGTGAGATGGGAACATCCATCCATTCTTTGCTCCTTTAGAAAAGGAAGACATGGGTGATAGAATATGTCTTGATTTTTATTTCTACCCAAGATTCGCCTTGTGTTCATAGGTTTGAATTTGGCTTGAGACACTTTTTTGTGTCTCTGAAGCAAACCTTCTTCATGCCCTTCCCTAAATACAGTTCAGGACTTCAGAATAAATGTCATTATTACCACAAAATTCTCTTAATCATTTTTAGCATATACCCCTCCCCCCCCAAAAAAAAACCCCATCCAAATCTCCTGGCATAGTTAATAATTCCCAATTGAATAAAACATTGAAAAGCATAAGTAATATAATCCAGAGCCTTGGGTAATCCCGGAGTAAGTATACTTGGACTTTCAGTAGTTATTGCAACATGTGAAATATTCCAGCTTTTCTCCGAGTCTTCTTGAAACTGGTTCTGTCCTTGAGGTGTCAGATTAACACTCCACTGAGAAGACAAATTGTTCATGGGCATGCTGGACATATGAGAGCCATTAGACAGTGTGATCTACATTCTTGAAAAATGAAAAATTCTAGGCAACATTACATTTTATAAATGCAAGATGTTTATTATTACTGCACTAGCAATAAATGTTTAGAAACTGGAGAGGGTTCACAATGATTCTGACTAGGAACATATGAGTATGGAGCCATTGAATTCTGGCATGAAATAAAAGGTCTGGAAGCTATTATGCATTTAGCCCTCTATGAGTATTTAATTATATCAATAGAAGAACACAATTTCTGTTGCGTGCTTTGTGATGAATGTCTTCATTTATTCGTGTTACAATGAATGATAGATTAGTTCAAGCCAGATGTGGGAACTCATTTGCAATTTGCTTAAACTATTTTAACAAAATTTCTTCTAAAGTTCACAGGACACCTCACTGAATGTCATGGGAATCAATCTGATATATAAAATTTGATTTCTTCTTGAGAAGTGAGTTTGCTTTTTCTGGGCTTTATGCAGATAACTGGTAATAAGCATCAAATGTGGTGTGGTTAACTGCTTTTAAGACAGTCATATAGTCTTTAATGAGAAAAATGGATTTCAGCTTCAGAGTATCTCATCCAACCTGTCATATGAAAGAAAGCAGCTGTTAAGCAGTTTAGTAGTACTCAGGTTAGTTTAGTAGATGATTCTGCCAGAAGAACTTATTCCAGGTAGGGAAAAATTTCCTTGATCATAAATGAAATATCTCCAAGGGTCTTATCGTTTAAAGGTTTTTGAAAAGTATAATGACATAGAAATTACCAGTCTATTTCTTGAATTTCAATCCAATAGGTTTTTTAATAGCTTATATTTCCAGTGATAAAGTGAAAACATACTTCACTTAGGGGTGTGAAGGCATGTACACTACACTAGAAAGCAAAAACCTGACTGAGGAATGTATGGTTAAGAAGCAATAAAACATAAGGGATGAATTGAGTCATTCAGACCTGCTGATAGTTTGGATTTTTTTTCTAATCATATTGATAAAATCATTAAATTTTAATATATTTTTATATTTTACTTGTCTTTACACAGCAGCTATTTCCACCCATTCATTTTTATTGTCTTAGACTGTTTATCCATCCTTTCACTTGATCCACCTCTTTCACTCTTGCTTCTGTTTGTAAAAGCAGCCACAAGACACTAATTAACTCATTAATCCAGAGTACTTCCTTGGTGTGCACACTTGCCATTTCAAATTCTACTTCTCTCAATAGAAAGAAATATAAACAGATATTACTGCATTGGAGATCAGAATAAATTTTCTTATACTGTTATCAAACCTTTGATATTCAAGTGCATCCAACCAAAGGAAAGAAAAAGAATTAAGATGAAATGTTTAACCCTTTTTACTGTTTATTTATGATTTTTTGCATCCTAAATTTTTAATGCATTCTATCCGCCACCAATCCTAACCTGAAAAATAGGAAATTTGAGAAGATTTTCAGAGAGCTTCAATTTGAACAGAGCACACAATTTAACTATTTAATAAATGAAAATTAACATTCTCAAATAACCACTACATTTAGTACTTTCCAGCTTTAGTGACCCAGTTTAGAAAAGTGGGTCCAGTTTCAGCACCCAGGCTTCACCAGTGTTTCAAAGACTAATTCTAAGTACCTAAGTTAGGAACATGTATCTCTCCAGTTATTGTATATGCAGGTCAGATACTCAGTTACTCGAATATTGTTCATAAAATCTGATGATAAAACTTGCAATATGCTTCTGATTGTCACTTCTGTACTCACTTTTTTCCCTACTATCTCTTTCCTTCTATGGAATTTCTCATTTAATTCTGCCTTATCCAGAAATCATGGTGTTTTTAAGCAACACATGAATCTGACAGAATCAATATGTGATAAAATGCATTGCCTTGCAGTGTTTCCTCAAAGGCAATACAAGATTAAATTATGACCAGGTTGAATCCAGGAGAATCTTTCAAAAATGTACACCAAAATATCCTGTCTTTTTAACAAATAATCTCTGCTGAGTATCAGAGGTTATGGTGGAGGGTTGTTGGGTTGAGTATGCATGTGTGTGTTCCTCATGATAGTGGTTCTTTTACCCAAATGGAAGTGTACTATGGTCTGTCTTAATATTTCTTTCCATTAATTTTGCCAGTTTGTTATTTGGGAAATATTTTCTGCTGCATAAGACTGTGTCTTGCATTCAGGTCCTGGTCATTCACTTCAGGATAACATTTTCATGGAATCATAGAATGCTTTGGGTTTGAAGAGAACCTAAAGATCCTCTGGTTCCAACCCCCTGCCATGGGCAGGGACACTTTCCACTAGACCAGGTAGCTCAAAGCCCCATCCAACTTGGCCTTGAACACTTTCAAGGATAGGGCATCCACAACTTCTCTGGGCAACTGTTCCACTGTCCCACCTCCCTCACAGAGAAAAATTTCTGTCTAATATCCAATCTAAACATACTCTCTTTCAGTTTGAAGGCATTCCCCCTTGTTCTATGAGTACACAACATCCCAGCCATATGCAAGTGGCTTCTAAAGGTCATTGTTATTAATTTGGGATGAAGAAATGTCCTTCAGGTACCATGAGGTAGAGTATGGGACATTTCTATGCAACACAGGCCACTATAATCCTTTGAAATGAAAGACAGTGTTCTTTACCTTGCAACATAACAAAACAAACATAACAACTAGCCTCATCCTTGCTGGAAACAATGCAGGACACGTTTAGTTTCCATAACAAAATCACTGCTCAACTGGGAAAAGACATATTGCTAATTAGGGATTTTTTTAGAAGAGTTTCCTACCAAGTAAATTAACTTCTCTTTCTATATCTACAGTGCTAAAAACTATTTTTGCAATTATTTTTATTCATTATCTCAGTACTTTCAATATTCTTCCATTTTTCTTCTTTTTCTTCCCTAGCCTCATCCTAGCTAAACCCTCTAAACCTATTTATTCTGGAAATACCTCCAAGACTCTGCTTTGTCTAATAAGAAAGTCTTCTAGTGAGATGTATATTCGTTTTCTGAAGATTTTTGTTAAGTAATTAGACTTCTCCAGAGTCTACAAATTTAGTGTATCACAGTACAAATGGGGGATATTTCCAGAGATAAGTGAATATTGATAACCTTTTCTCTCACCAATGATGTTATCTATTTTACTTGCTGATGGATTGCACCCCTCCAAATTATCTTCACCCATCCATTTTCCGCTGTCAATAACTATCGCACTATGCTGTCTTTTTGGCTGCAGGTGACAATACAAAAGTTTCCCTGATCTAATTGGAGAAGAAAACAGTATTACAAGACCAGAAGATAAAAAAAAAAACAAAAAATAAAAGGAGTTTAAACTATATGCTTATGTAGGCTTTTATACATTGAAAGTATCCATACTTCCGAGGCATCCACGTGCCTTGTTTCTATTATAATCAATCAATATGAAACATGATTTTTGTTGTTTCTTTCCCTCCCTGTACCACAGCTATTTATCCCAGAGATGGAACATTACTGTGTTATTAATTCTATTACATTCTACATTTGTTAGCAGATATTTTAACTGAAGTCTGCTATGTAATTGACACCATTCTCTATGGTCTGAATGCCAATGAGATATGAAGAATTCCTTTTGTTTTAATTTCTAAAGGGTTGGGGCGATATGATGTATTGCAAAACTTCATTGTACTTGATCTCAGTACAAATGAACAAGAAAGTCTCTTAGCAGAATCATCTTTCAACACTAAGAATTATATTTTTTAAGCGATATCAGCTGCCATTTCATTCTAACACAGCCAAGTGGTGGTTTTCTCTTCATCTCTTCATTGCTAAGACAGAAAGAAATATTAAGCTTTCTTTGTTGTATCATACTCTTAGTAGAGTTAAACAATAAAGAGCTTTGTTTTTCATTCTGACATAAAAAAGGAGAGATAATATCAGTGAAAATCCACAACACAAAAAAAGTATCTTTTTCAGTTCTGTTTAATATGGGTTGGTTTTCTTTTCTTTAACTCTCTTCTGTTTCAGACATGAAAAAAACTACTGCTAAATAGGTGGTGAAGTTTATTAAAGTATTGTTCCTGTTTCTCTTGGACTCTTTGCAGTTTTAAATACAAGATTACCTGCCATAATTCTTTATCTCAGCTTTTCTTAAACAATGCTAGATGGCAAGTGACAAGCCATCACTCAGGGCTAAAATGATTTAACAAAAAATCTTTTAACCATAAAGGCAAGCTTTCCAGACAACCTTTCCTCAAGAAACTTTGAACAGTTTTAATTGTAAAGCTATACTGCTGGAAACAGACTTGGTTTACAGAAATGAAATCACAGATTTTACACACTTTTGTTTAAACATTTCTCCATTACATCAGTGTTAAGACATTTCAGATCTATTGGTTTATGAAGGTAAAGAGGATTTCAAAGGGAAAAATTATAGGTAGTGACATCAGTTAAAATGGACTTAATTCAAAATAATATAAAGAATAGGTCTGTCAGAAACCTATTTCCAAAGGGATCCATCTTGGCTTCTAAAACAAAATAAAAAGAGCAGTACTTTCCATTGGTTTGTGACAAAGGTATTGGCAAATTTTGTATGATAGAGAAGAGACCACATGATAAATCCCGCTTTAGAATTTCCCTTACATTCTCATAGTGCAGTTTGTATTTCCTCCCCTGCTGACATCTAGTAATGACTAAATAATGATGAGGATTCACATGCAGGCAGACCAAGGCTTTTTGTTGGTTAGATGGTTCTGAAGGAATTGAATTAAATAATAGCAAGCGCATGGCAACAGAGATTATGTGGAACAATGTAAGAACAAAAAGTCATAGAATGGGATTCTTGATGTTGCTTTGGTCTCTTATTCTGCTTTTCTGTAACTCCAGTACAGCGATATTCACTTAGCTGGACATGGTAGACCGGATTTTAATTCAATGAAAATCTAAAGCCTGCAGAGATCACAGTTAGAACCTATTCTTAATTACACTTCTACAAAAGAAGACTGTGATTCCTTCATATCAGCAGTTTCCAACCTTTTTCACTTTATAGTCCTATTTTCTACTTACATTTGTATTGTAAATATATGCTTATTTTCCTTTCTTGAATCCCTGAGGTATACATTCCCCATAAGACCAATAATAAGAGGCTCAGATAAACTGAGCTTTACCATAGTTAATGTCAGAAAAAGCTGGAAGAAGGAAATGGTGTAGAATGAAAACATGTATATCAATGTAAATTAAATATTTCTGAGTTATTGTCTATTTGGAAGGAAAAGCACAGAAGTTTATGAGTATGATTTATGCATAAATAATTGAAACAGGGACAGAAGATGATCTCATTCAGTGTCAAGAATTTGGCAACAGGCTTTGGCTTGTGGTACTTTATTCTCATATCTATGTGTTACATTTTCAGACAGGCATTTTCTAACTTCCTCCCATGCTGCTTCTTATGTTACTTATAAAGATAGACAAGACTATGTAATTTTTCCTTTTTCAAATTCTCTCTTAAACTCTGACTTCCATGCTAATTAAAGCATGTCATTCATGAACTTCATTGTGTCTTCTGTTTTTTTGTTTTGGCCTACCCATTCTCTGTATCTCTTTATATGGTTGTCTTTCATCTGTGTGTTTTTAAAGCATCCAGGGCACTGACATCCCGTCTCTGTTACATTTGGTGTGATAGCAGAAGGAAAGTAAAAATGGAAACTGCATGAACAAAATTGATAAAAGGATTTTAAAAAGAATTTTACTCAATTTGAGGAGGCATAAAAGTGCAGTTTGACAATTGTTTCTGTTGCATACTGCTTTCCTATTCTGATACTGTGATGCAGTCTAGGTACACAGACACGTGCACTATTTGGTCAGCAAAACAGAGTAAAAATTTGATCAACCAAACAGAAGTAAAAGTTTCAGTGCAATTTAAAGAACTTCACTGCTGAAAAATAAGGTCTCTATGTACTCTGTTCCTATATTCAGTTCTTCAGCTCCCTAAGGATCTGTCAAAGCACCAAAGTAAGGAAATCTTGAATTAAGGGTTGTGAGATTTAACATGCAATTAACAAATGTTCAGAGAGGAGTTTTTTTCCCACTTTATCCCAGCATTATCTACTGAAGGAATCCTGTCCTGTTTGCACAAGCTTAAGAGTTTGTGTGTAAATGATACATATACAACAAGCCTTAACCTACATGACTATCTAATGAAGTGAATTCTGTATTTCTATTTAAAGACTGTACCAAGCCTTCTGCAGAATCAGGTCCTTTTTTTCACCAGCAACCTTATTTCTCTATCAGAAATGCAACACAAGTAATTTATATCACTGAATCAAGAATGATAAACATTGATGCTAACCCAATAAATACTGCATTACTTTCTTAAGGTTGACTGATCGTGTATTATTAACAGCTTTATTATCAGGGCAAAGTTCCATGGGCAACAGCAGTGAACTGTCAAAGATTCTCATAAAGAAATAACAATAAGCTTACATTTATAAAGCAGTTTTCATCCCAAAGGAGGCAAGAGTACTTTCCAAAGTTGATACAAAGGAAACATAACAACATCTGTTACTGACTAGAACTGATGCTGAGAGTAGGACAAAAAAGTTGTAAAGATGTGAAATGTGCTCCAGAATCTTTACTGGCTGCAAATGAATTGGAAATAATTTTTTTTTTAATAAAGAAAAGTTTAATAAAACTGTTCAGTTGTAAAAATAATCCTAATAGTCTTTGTTGGATATTAATCCAAAAGAGTGCTACCTCATGATCACACCATTTGCCTAAATGCCAAAGTTTTTTTTCAAAACAGAAATCTCAGAAGAAGATCAGATCAATCTATTGTTAAAGACCCTACAAGTAAGAATGCTGCAATCATAGATACTGAAATGTAAGAAATTACAGGGAAAGCTCAACCACTTGAGGTCTAGCAGAAAAAAAAAAGAATTAATATCTGGCTATATGATCCGAAGGCCATGGGTACGTGGCTGCATCTGTACAGGGGTACATGAATATTTCTCTACTGTGCAGATACACAATCAGTTCACCCTTGGGCAAATGCACACTATGGCTTGAAAGCAATGAAAGAAATTAAGAGGAAGGAATTTTTGTTGGAAATTTCTAGGCTAGAGTATGTAAATGTATGGGTGTGACTACAATTTCTTCACTAAATATTTCAATTTATTATAATTTTTTCCCAGGTTTATGTCGCAGTGAATACCACTCCTTTCCCTGTAAAGATTCTGGATAAGCTTTCTTGGGAAAAATGCACATCACAGCCCTGACTACAGAAAAGGGAAGCCTCCTGCGTAGTTCTGGAGAGGTGGCAAGAAGTCTCCTGGAAGGTGTTGATATGCAGCAGCTACAGATTCCTAAATACAGTGATCCTAAATGCATATGGTGACACATACGTATATAGGTTAAGCATGCACACAGATACACACCCACCCACATACACATACATTTAAAATTCTCTATATACATTTAGCACCACTTTTTACATTCATGCTGCTTTTCATCCACGGATTTTGGAGCACTTTGCAGACATTAGCTAATAATCTCACAACCCAGGGTAGGTAAGGGATATTCCTGAGCGGAGTATTTATCTACTGTCCTAATGGGAATTCTGATGTTTCTGACAAAATTCCATCAACCTCTAGCAGGCAGGTGAAAGCCTAGAAAGAGAAACATGGAAACAAAAACCAGCCCTCCTTCGTGCCTTCTTGTTGAAGTAGGATCACACCAGCTGAGGTCACAAGTGGAAAAAGCATTTGAATGCCAAGCACATAAAAGTCCCTCAAAGGCAAACATCATAATTAGCAATGGATGGGAAAGCCAGCATGAGGCAAAGGGCCAGTTTGATCTCCAGAGTTATCACTCAAGAGTGTGACACTGAGATTACACAATGTCATGCAGGTAATGCAAATGTTAACAAATCACCCATCTTGAAATTTCTTAAACTCCTGCTTTTACAGCTTAAGATCAGAAGTGGTTTTGATACTTGTAATGTTTTTCTTTGTTAGATTCCCTAATGAATATAACAGTCTTTAGCAGGAAATCTGGATCGACCATTTGAGGCCTGTTTTCTTTATATCTTGTGGCCCACAGGTCTGCTTTTGGACACCTAATAAATCATTCACTAACATCTCAGAATTTGACAATTCCTCCTCCTTAGAAGCACACTGCTAAATCAAAGACTACCAAAAAAAAGTAAGAAAATTATACAACTTCAATTTTTCGGATCTGAAATACCAGCTTAATGGATTTAGAGCTCTTTTTCATCAAGTGTTCCTCAGTCTTAGGTTCAAATTTTACCATTACTTGTACTGCAAGTGTCATTACAAATAAAAATTCCAGAATTTTCTTTCTGTGTGTCATGGGGTTGTCACTGATTTCAGCATATGCCCCTCTGCAAGTCAGAGAACTGTAGGCAGATTTTTGGACTGGGGGAAAAATTCTAATCCTTGTCAAACCTTGTTATAACTAATTAGTGGAAACACACCATGCTTTCATTTAGTTGGAAGGCAAGACAAAGATAGTAGCAGATCATGGCCAAACACAAACTCTATTCCCTAAGGATGACATGGGGGAATATTAGACCTGATGTGTTAAATTCCTTGAGGACATCTAACACCTGAAGCTACGATACTCCTTGAGCTTGTGTGAGAAAGTAAAGTGGAGGATCTAGACAGAAGCTTGTTAATAATATTTATTTATTTCATGGCTGTGTAAATATGTCATGATCTCACTGAAGACAGTGCAATTATTCTCTCTACTGATGTAATGAAAGCTGAGTATGACCCAAAAAGCATTCATGTGTCTCAAAAAGCTTTGGAAATTCAACTCATAAATAAGTTACAGCAAACCAAACTGTCATTCCCTTCCCCAGTAAAATATTCATGTTTGGCTTTCATGGAATTCCTCCCAGACTAAGGTAAGAGAGGCTGTTCAGCTGATTTCCCTCTCAATAATACATTCTGAGGGCCTTACACTCTCAGTCCTCAAGGGAAAAGAGTTGTTTATGTGGTGTATTAACTTAAATCAGGATTGTCTTCTGAAGGATTGGTGAATATAAAAAGTACATTGAATTTCCTTTTAATATCCCATGGTTTCATCTGATCACATTGAAGACAATACTGAAGACTGCATAATTTTTTTTTAACTAACATTAAATTGAATAAATTAATATATATATATTATGTATGCATTAATGATGTACATTGAAAAGCAAGAGAGAAAATAGATTTTTCTCAAAAGGAAAGTGTTTGCTTGTTTGTGTATTTGGAGATTTCATGTCTTTCTAAGAATGCTAAGTTTAAACATTTTTTTACTATTTTTAACTTATTCCTTTAAATTTTATATTAGCTGGCATTTCTTTCTTACCAAAATAACCAAACCCAAAAACTATTTTATGCTTTTTAACCAACAGAATTATATGGAAAATTCCATCCCACTGAGACGTTCCTGTTTGGCTGGACTCTGTGAAGAATAATACTTGAAGGACTGTGCAGATCCATGCTACTGAAACAGGGAATTTTCTGGAATTCTCACTGATAAAATCAGCACATAGGAGTGCCTATGACAGTGATCTGTCAGTGCCAGTCAATCACACAAAAGCCTCACACTTCAAGGAACAGACATCCATCCTGTGATCAAAGGGACATGAAGATTTAGAAACAAATGGAAGGAAAGCAGTGTAACAAGGGTAGAATTTGCCACCAATAATGACATGAAAATCACCTGACTGCCATTAGTTTCATTAAATGAAGTTTTAATAGACTCCAAAAGAGTGGGTGAGGATGGAGGACGCAGGATTATGTGGTGTCAGAGAGTCTGGATGCTAAAAGAGCTACAAGGAAGGAACTCCTAGGTACCACATATTAACTGAGGTTAGTAGGGGGGATTGGTCTGGTTTTGTTCCTATATCTACAACGTCTGGAATTTCATTTCTTGAGGAATGTGAGGGGGGACTTTAGAAAACTGGTATGTGAGTGAAAACTCACCTGCAGAGAACATTGCCAGGTCTGTTTCTCTTGTTTGAATCTTTGCCTTCACAGCACACAGAAGTTTTATCCCTTTACTCAGAGCTGTTAAACAGGCTACAGAAATGTTGCATCTGCCTGACAAGTGCATCATGATGTGCTGAGTTCCTCCCACGAGATGGAGCAGCGGAGCTTCCTCTCTTGGAACTGCACCTCCACCCAAAGAAAATCCCCTTTCCTGCAGGTGCAGGGGTTGACATTCACCTTGCATAGGTAGTCCACTGTGACATGTATCTCACACCTAATCAACTGAACTAAAATTGCACACTTTGAATGTCTCCAAACTGCCGAATCTTTTATATAAGTTAATAAATTTGGACAGGTGCTAAGAATGATTCAATCTACCAGCAGACTTGTTCTCATGAACAGAAAAAACCCCATGACTCTGGACACAAAATGAGCATGAAATGTTTTTAAGAAATTGAAAGTGATGAAATCAGCAAGGTCAGTGCCAGAGGAAGGAAGGGAAATGAGACACAAGATAGACTGATTTGTTCTCTACCTCACAGCTTCCAAGTGAGTATTTAAATAAACTTTGATTAAGCTCCAGTTCAGGCCTGATAAAACATCTCTGAACTGGACAAAGATCAGATCTCAGTCCAGCTGTTGGGAAGCAGAGGAATGTTTGAGGCATAGGGAACATAAAACCCCTTAAACATCTTACAATCTGAATCTCTGGTGGACAGGAGCTCTCTGGTGTTCTTTGTACACTGCCTCACTCAGGAAAAAAATGTACTCATGTAACTGTAGCTGTGTACTGATGGCATGAAGAGAACTATCAAAGTGTCTCAAGAAATTCAGCTCTTCCTGAGTGAAAGAAGAGAAAAAGAAATTCCGTCTAAACCTATTTTCCTAGAGCCAGACAAATTCCACATGATATTCATATGTTAGATGTTTAAGTGTATTGTGCCAACATTTGTTTTTAGCATCTATGCTGATGTTATTTGCAGAAATGAATCTCAGTAAAATTATAATCTCAATTAGGAAAACAAAGGAAACAAGAACAAATAGGAAGGACAGGCTTACATAAAAGAGGAAAGTGCAAGTTAAAACAACTGTTTTAATTAAAGGTTGGATTTAAAAAAGGTTAGGATTATCTATATTATGGAGTGGTATTTCTTATTTCATTATATGTCCTTATTACAGTTTGTTTTCAAAGTAAATGAACAGGTCCTTGTTTCTCACATATTTAAAATTTTGTTCAGTTTGACATTTTTAGTGAAAGGAAAATAAAATAAAATCAACCCAAAATAACTGGTAGTATGACTGGAGGGAGAGTGAATTACCTCCATGTCTCACCTCTGTCAAGGACCAGCTGATGAATGACATAGATGTGCTTTGTTCAGGATATTCTATCAACTCTGTTGGTTAAGATGCACAGATACTGACATGAAGCTCATTGTAAGGTACACCCCATGTGAAAATGTAACAACAAATCCCCAAAGAAGGAAGGCAAAAAAAATAGTTTTGTTCCTTGTTAAAGGTATTGATAAGGAGATTAATTGAAACAGTCCTTGATGTAACAAAAAGAGACCTTCAACTGTTTAATATCAAAATAATGGATTTTGGTTTTTATTTTTTTACTAAGAAATCTGGGAAGCCTCTCTCATGGTAAATGAGGTAATTGACCAGAAGAAATGGTGTATACTAGAATACCTCAAAGAAGAGTCTGTGAGAGCTAACATTCTGCAAGCACAGGTGCTCCCTGGTGAAGTCGCATAAATGGAGAAATTACCACCAAAAGTTGAGAGTTAGGCATATGGCAAATACCTAATCCCAAAAGATGAATAAATCAGCTCAGCAAGAGGAAAACAGAAAAACATCCTGATTTGAATTTTGTATAAGCTTAAAGTAATTTAAACATGCTTTCAGTCCCTCACATATATAATTCCCAGCCTTGCTGTTTTGTAGGAGTATTATCTATTTTGGTTCTTGTGAGAAAATGATTCTAATTTCACTTTCCTTTAATCTGGCTGAATTGTGTGAATTTAACGGCTGAATAACAGTAAAGTATTCATTCGTCATGCATAGATGTGAAAATCTCTGAATTTGGGCACAGAGGCTCAAGAAAGTGTGTGCCATCTTGCAGGTCATCCTTCAAATTATCTAAGGAGCAATGGACTGCATTCTCCTCCCAATAACCTTTGCAGCTGCCTGGACCAGATGTGGATCTAACCTTACAAACTTAAGACAAAAGTATCTTTCAGTGACTGATGGTGGTTAAGAGAAGTGTCTGGCATGAAACGAGACTTTAGACTGCATAGGTAATTGTTTCTTCCTCCCTCTTGCTTTTGGGAGGCTTTTTGTTTGGCTGGAGTTTTTTAATCTGATTACTACCATGATGGGATGCCTGGGACTGCATTGGGATTTAGAAAAGAAAGTAAGCTACCAAAAAAACCCCTGTGTTTATTTCAAATTTGTCTTGATTTGGTGTGTTTTCACCCTCTATTAGGAACTATTTTATAAAAGCATTGTAGTAACTGAGCAGTCCTTTTGCCTAACAGAAATTAAAGTCACTGCAGAACTGTAATTTTAATGTATGTCCTGGGAGTGAAAGTCCACCAAGAAAGCTACAGTTAATTTAGCAGAGCTCATAATATACACTCATTTCTTAGCCATGGGGACTTGACTTTAAACTGTCTGAAGGTCAAGCATACAGAGACTGCTACAGAATCCTTCAAAAACGTGAGCCACATCACACATCTGCCACTCCTCGCTTAGAACAATTCAGCACAGTTAGAAGCCTCCCTCTAAAAAGAAGCTGAAGATAAAGTAAACACAGCAAATGAATTACCCTTTTCCCTCTGGAGAGGTCACGTTCGAGGTTCACTGCTGGTGCAAGATGGTGAAGCTTGCACCAGTGCCCACCTGCCAGGGATTAAACAGAGAGCTACAGTCTCCAGTGCAATCAATGCCTAGTCTTTAATGGGCTCTAAATTCAGCACCGGAAGCTCTGACAAGCCCATAATCCATTCATTAATGTGTGTTAATATGTGCCCTGTGGAGCTGTCCTAACTTAAAAACAAAAAGCAAGGCATTCACATGTGTTATTTGGAATAGGATGGAACAGGGAACCCTTAGCGCCATGGAGAGGGGAACTATTGCAAAAAGGGGTTTATTGCACATCTCCCAGCAGGATGTTTAGAAAATAAAGATCCAACACATGCTGCAGCAATAAAGCAATTCCTCCTTGGCCAGATCCAGACAGTGCTGTGCAATTCTTCCCTTGACTTATTTCAAATGAACAAACATGCTTTCTTGTGTGCATCAAGAAGGTGTGCACCGGTTCAAAGCTGTGATCGTCTGTATAGCTGGTTTGGGGAGAGCCAAGACATGAAAATGGTCAGCAGTCAGAAAGTGAAATGCTAGGACCCTACCCCTGCCTTCCTTCAGCCTTATGAGTCATGAAAATTGACCCAGCACAGTGCAAATTTGGCAG
The DNA here is from genome assembly GCA_013397295.1 of Polioptila caerulea. NCBI lineage: Eukaryota > Metazoa > Chordata > Aves > Passeriformes > Certhiidae > Polioptila > Polioptila caerulea. Next base: position 408,639 of record VYXF01004769.1, read on the forward strand.
GCATGTCATTCCAAAAAAATGTTGAAAACACCTAAAAACCCTTCCCCAAAACATGTGATCTTATTGTTGGCAGCTTGGTCTGGTGTCTGATCCAGATCATGGATCAGAGACACAGACAAATGCTAATTAAAAGTATCAAAATTTTTAGAACCTTGAAAGATCAGCATAGGTGTAGACAAATGGGCAAATAAAATTGAATAAAATAACAGCCAAACAACAGGAACCAGCTCAAATTCATCTCACTTGCGTCTAGAGTTGAGAAATTTATACAGATATTATTATGCTTTAATATTGTTGTTATGATTTGATTATGGTTTAATTAAAATCAACATTTACTTGCATCAAAAAGTAAAATATTAACATTTACTTTTAAATAACTAGTATAATTTTAAATAATTTGCATAAACATAAATGCTCTTACTTTTTGTCCATATAATGGGGATAGCTTTCCTTATATTATTTAAGGAAAGCCTGCTGAACTTGTTACAATTAGATTCACTACAGATTATGAAAGAGGAAGTTCAGTAAGAACTACTGAGCACTATTAAATTTTACAACATTTCGATCCTTTCTATCATTTTTTAACAGTTTTGAATACCGTCTTCCAAAATAGAACGTCACTTGTCTTGGAATTTTCTCTACACTTTAATAAAATTATTCAGCAAAAAATATTGAGAGAAATAGATTAAGGCATCCTTGGAATGACTATGAAATTGTCTTTATGGACATCAATAGGAAAGGGATGGTGCCAACTGAAAGTATCATTATTCTTTTAGCTGCTTATCTTATGACTAAATTTTAAATTATTCCAGGCTTTACCTTCCTACTTTGTAAAGATAAAACTTGGGTGCTATCTACAAAATTTTGTAAAAAAACACTTCTGAAAGCCTGAAAAATCATGTTGGTGGTGATCTACAATATGTAGGGTCTGTTTAGCTCAGAGGTCACAATGGTTTCATAGCTATTTTCTCCCTGACTGGTCTGGTTGCAACAATTTCTCAGGTCCAAAAATACCATCAAAATGAAAAAAAAGTAGACTGTGATTCTGAAGAAGATGTAAACCAGCAATTACTATATAAAACACTTCCAGGAGACTATTCAGGAAATAACCAAATGGAAACGTATTTTGCCTCTCTCTCAACATTGACTATAAAAGGAATGTGGAATTAATATCCTACACTAAGTTTTCATGGATGTTCCTAGCTTCATGCAGAATGCCTTTTGGAAGACACACCTTGGAGGTGCTTCTGCAGTGACAGAGAGGAATTTGCTCTATTTTCACTGTGTTCATCTGAACATTTGGTACTAAGGAACAACAAATACATAATTTACTTTTTCCACTGAAAGCAAATAGTAGGCTGCTCTAGTGTTACATTTTAGATTGTAGCCCAAAATGGAACCTTTAAAAGTTCAATCCTTGCTTTGCATCCCATCTCTTAGATGCCTTAGGAAAGAGCAGCTGTGATGCAGAAATCTTTCCAGCACTTACTGTGGTGAAGACAGATGCAACGAGATCATTCATATTCCTTGCCATCGTGTGCTTTTTGACTGGCTCTCTGTACTCTGAAGGACCAACAGACCCACTGGCTCCCTCTACAATACTTCTGATTTGTCAGGATAATTTAAAGGATTTCTTTAAATCTTTCGTATTTATGTCTTCAGTTTTTTTTCTTAACCTTCTTTTAAATCCTATCTTTTAAACCTTGCATGCCTTTAGCTAACATTATTCATCCTGTCTTTCTAGGATTTAAACTGGGATATGTAACATCTCATTCTTACACACATAATTTATTTATTTTATCCCTTTATATTTCCTTTTAATGCACTCAAATATATTTATTTGGAGAAATATACGATCCCATATTTCCTGAATAAATTCCGTGATGATTCTCTGGATTTTAATTTCCCGAATTTCTCCTTAAATTACTATTTACAAATATTTTTTGAATTTTGGTATCATAAACTTGATTCATCTTTTCATGCCACTATGGCACAAATCAAATGTTCAGTACTTACAACAAACCAAACCATCTTACAGTATACATTGAACAAAACTCTGTATCTTGTGCCAAATTAAAGTTCAGGTTAGTTTTCTCCTTACGTTCAGAGTCCAACCATCAATCAAAACCATAGCTGATCATTCTACTCATGTTCTGCTCTTACTTTATAATTAATCAAAACATGCCTCATGCTCATGAGGAATAAATTTGAAATTTAAAGAAGGCTCAACTTCAGATAAATTATGAAGTGTAAGAATCTAAAATTTACCTCTCCTGCTACCAAAAATACAATAACAGAGATAATGTCTAGGGCAGGAATGACCCAAGCTATTTAAGGCTTTGATGACCAAGTCCATAACCAACATGAAATCCTTGTGGAAGGACCCAGGTGTTGTGTTACAGATGGATACTGGAGATGTTCTATTGTTTCTGCAGTCCTGACTCACCAAAACGGATGACTGAAATTGAAAGCAACCTGCAGCTTTGTTTTTCCTAATAAAGAAAAGTTTATAAATCTATTTTAAGAGTAAGGTGAAAACTTCAATAATAAATCAAGTGTAAATGTATTTGAAGAATCTAGTGGTCTAAAACATGTCTCTTCCATTTTTAAAAGTAATATTTACACCTGAGCCTCCTTGTGCAACTGTATCATCTGTATAAGCACTGCTGAGAGACCATGGAGAGTCTCTTTGCCCAGTGCAGAATTGGATGCACAGTGATAGAATATAAGAAATGGTATTTAATTACTCTACAGTCTGTATTTACATCTGCATAAAATGTGTACAAAAACCCCGCCAACTTAAGTCAGTAACTACTTTGCTCTGTCTGCAATGCATAGAAATATTAAGTGTCTAATGACAGATCCATAATTATTAAGGTTTAGTGGAAGATATTTTGGTTTAATATACCAAGCATGGTGTTAGTTAAAATTAATCAACTTAATCCTGACCAAGTGTTCCTCACCAAAATTACACTCTAATGCCAATACTCCTCAGAATAAATTGTCTTGATAATAAGGCTGTCTTTCAGTGGTCTGGGAGGATATATTTGGTGCTATAAATATTTATATATAAACATGATTTATTTCCTTGACATTCTTTGAAGCTGTTTGCCTTCTCTAAGTATCAATGCATCAAGGGAAGAAAGTGGCTGAATGTCATTTCAGAAAGCAAATTGTTAAAGGATGACCCTTATTAATACTAACCATAGAATTATTTTTATCTCCTCCAAGCACTGTGCAATAAAAAGTCAATCAAATAAAAAGAATTAGCCGGCTGTTAAACATGAAAAACATATTTTCTTTTGAGGCATAGCTTCCAAACAGGCTATGTTTACAATGGAAGATGGCACAATAATAGAGATGGTTATAAAAACACAAAAAAATAATAATTATGATAATAATAAAAAAATAATCCCTGTCTCCTCACAAGGAAAATATATGCTAAACTACATTACTTCTCTATCAGCAAGGAATAATTCTTTCCTGGAAGAATGAACAGATTCAAGAATTCTGTGGAAAGGAATTGGATATTTCACTGAAATCTGAATGATTACTTTTGTGAGGCACATCAACTACTTAAAATTATTCAAATTGTTTGTGCTGCAGACTAAAATCTGTCATTAATCAAGTAGGTGAATAGAGAAGGAAAATTCCTCTGGTAGCCCACATTTACTTTTCGTTTCTGTTCTAGTGAATTCACCTTAACCATTTAGAGGAAAGTTGGTCTCACAGCTCAGGTAATTTTCCAATATTGATGCCACTTAGTGCTAGTTGTGAAATGCATTTTTAATGATACAGACCTCTGTCCTTTAAGAAATAGGATAAGACCACCAAAACAGTGCACTTTTCAGTGTGTGCATGGGAACAATTTTCAGTCACAAATGACTGAACTGGAGTGCTGGCTGAAAGTGAAAAACTACATTTTCACGTTACTAACTTAAATTGTTTATTTTCTATATGGATATCTATGAACGGTTCATCAGACCATATAAATCTGAAAATTTCAAAGTGAAATGTGTCAAACAATTTATGCTGAGAGTTTTAATAGTTTACCTGGATATCTGTTTTGCATAAATCTTATTTTGAAAAGAGGAAACAAAATGTGAGGCAAATAAATAATTTTCTTGAAGGCTGTGGGAAAGCCATTGATACTGGTTTTAAATTGAATACTAATATCCAAAGGATACATCCTTGCTTGTAGGATTCTTTTGCTAGTTTAGAGAAACTAATTAAAACTAGTTAAAAATGCATGAGAGTCTTCTTCAACCAAGACAAGAATATTGTCCAAGAATGTAACACTGTCAGTGATAAAGGTTTGATAGAAAAAGTGAATATGCTTGACTCAACTCCATAGTCTATATTATTGAACAGTGGTATCACACAAAATGTATCTAAAATTTACAGCTATAAAAAGATAAAATTTTGGACAATGTAAGAAAAATGTCACAGTTAAAATGAAATGTTTCTGTGATTTCAGTCATATTGCTTTATTTTATGGTATTTAAGAATTTTTTGTTCCAATTCACAATACGTTTGTTTTTCCAGAACTGAGAATTTAGGCAGAAATCCTAGCAGCTCACCTAGTAGGGTAAAGGGGCTCTTTTGTCAAGGAAAATACTTTAAAGTAACCATTTTGACAAGAAAGACAAAATGTGACTCTGTGTGTTAACCCAATATCCAATTTTACTGAAATTAATAGAAATGAATTGTACAAACAAGCTTAGACTCTAGATGGATCCTCAGTGATTTTTTTCAGCCACAATCACATCCTTCTTACTGGTTTTGTCTACCATGCATCACCACTCCTGACAAATCTGGAGAGGCTGAAAGAATCTGAAAGGAGCTGAGCTGCAAAGCAGGAAGCCAGGTTCTTCACCATCACTACCATTTCCTTGTGAATTAATGTCTAAACAATCTTTCCTCTTCCCACCTCACTATTTTTCCTTTGAGCCTACCATTTCTCATCTTGAGATAAGACTATGAAGAGTGGAATCAAGGTAGGAAGGGAAATAAATGAAGTGGCTCCCAGTTCAACATGCTGAGCAATCATTGATGCGACCAAGTGGATCTATCTCAAAAATCCTATCTAGACATGGTGTCCTGCATGTCCTCCCCACAAATTCTTCTGTGATCTGAATCATAGAATATCATGAGTTGGAAGGGATTTACAAGAGTTGTGATGTCTAATTCCAAATCTGAATGCGGATGTATCTTCTAGAAATAATGGCAGGATTTGAAAAAAAAACCAAACCAAAACAAAAAAAATACATTCGTTTTGGGAACATCTGCTGACAAGCTGTGAAATTTCAAAATTCTTTTCACCACAACTGAGTTTTAATTTTCCTCAAGTAATTTAAGACCCTCAAAAAATCTGTTAACTGGGAGACTGGATGAAGGATCTAAATAAGGTGAGATGGAATGTATCCTGGAAATACTGCTTTCCAGACTGTGTAAAAAATCTAATTAAGTATCTTAGACAACATTTTGTCTGCAAAGAAAAATATCCTGAATTAGGTGATATGCTCAAGAGTACCTAGGAAGATTTTAATTGGACTGGGAATATTTTTCAGATTTTGAGTCAAAAGTCAGATTATAAAATTTGCCTGACCTTTGCCTGCTGCTTTCCTTCTGTCAGCATTAGTGGCTGATGCATTGCATATTCCCACATGAGCCAGAAAGCAATGGATTCCTAAAGTACAATGAAGCCAATAATGCTGCAATAACTGAAGTCTGCTAAATCAGCAAAAACGTTAGATTGAAGAATTTAGATAAAAAGTTTTCCTAAATCTTGAGGATCAACCATGACCAGCTGGGAGAAAGGGCTTGATTGCCATTGAAAACTCATTATACACTTTTAAATTAAGGGCCTATAAGAGAATATTCTGTCTTTAATGCAGCAGCAGATAAGATTACCTCAACAGGATTACAGGTATATTATGAGATTTATATGTTACTCATTGCTGGATTATGTTTCAGAGAGCTTGAAGCACAAAAACAAGAAAGACAATTTCTTGAAGGCCAGCATTTAATTATAGACTTATTCAATAACCTATTATTGAACTGGCTCGTCAAATAGGCTTTGTCCAAAGGATTATACCTAACTGTGCAATTTTTCATTGGATTTAGTTTTAGAGGCTGACCAAAGGTTTTGCAAATGAAAGCAGGAGACTATCAACAAAATGCTCAAATTTTACCATCAAAGTCTTTAGTAGAACATAAACCTCAGTCAGTTGATTTGCTGATTATCCTTTGTGATATTCTTTATTTGCTGAGCATTCCGACAAGAATTTGAGGCATTTTAACAGAATCTTCAAAAGAAATTTAACGACCCTATCTAAAACTCTCCAGAAAGTATTAAGTATTATATATAAGCTGGAAGTATTAATTTTATTCATTTTATTTAGCTCAATATCTATAACTGATGACCCCTTGAAAATAGAGGAAAGCAATATAGAAGCTTGATTATTCCTATAACTTACCAGACATGAAATTGCAAGAGACCTTAGAAAATTGACCATAGTATTGCAGAGGTCAAACTTACTGTTAATAAATGGGAAACAATGAAAATAATGAACAATTCTTTTGTAGCATATAATAAAGTAGTATGTTAAGAACCCAAGAGTGGACAGAGAATCAATGAGGAATGCACCACTAACTTAGCCACTTCATCTTCTCTATTAAAACAATTTCCCAGTTTAGCCCTAAGGTAAATAACAGTAAAGAACTTCAGTTGGACAAGCAAAATGGACAGTCAAGTAAAAATCTGCCATTATATAAATCAAACCAAATCTCTTTGAATATTTGAAAAACTTCAATCTAAATAAAATATTTCTTAGAACATTGAAAACTCACTCTCCTTTGACAGATTTCTGGAACAATGATCCAATGCTTCCCAGAAATTAAAAATGTGTGTGTTTATCTTCTCTATTAGAGAAAATAAGGGCTACAGGAATATCTGGAATATTCTGTCTTCTTTTCCAGCTGTGAGGAAAATTCAAAACAATACATCATCACTAAATTGTCATCCTAACCCAGTCTGAAGGAAGGTGTAGTAGAAATGTGACTTGAATGTGTCTCTCAGAGGTAACATCTCTCAGAGGCACTCTTGGGTCAGGTATGTACTGACATTGCAACCCTCCCACGGGTCTATTCAGCTCAGACCTTCAAGCCAGGGCTCCCAGTTGTGAATATGCCACCTTCAATGTGTTTCAATGACTGAATCGAAAATTTTATCAAAACTCAGTGGTGCTTCCTACCACGACAGATAAAACCACAGTTTGCCAAGGGAATGAAACAGAACAAAGGAAAGCTCAAATAATGTGGCTCTTCTGTCAGAAACTCTGCCTTTAACCTTAAGATAAGTTTGCCATTGGCATAACAGGATGAGCACACGTGAATACGTTGATAGCATCAGCAGAATAATATGTAAACACTTCAGTCCTTCTGGGATCCTGAGTAATAAAAGCAAGAGTTTCATGCCCTGAACTTTTTTATGATTAGACAACAGTCTGTTTGCACTTGTACATCATATGTATTGTTTATTTAGCCAAAGTTTGTTTGTTTTTTCCTCTATTCCTGAGAGCTCACATCTGTAAGAATAATGAGATTACAGATCTCTATTATACCTAGGGAATTTCATTTGGTGTATCTTGCTGGGACAATAATAAAGCCTCCTCTTGAGCACAGTTAAGATCTATTATAATATTCAATGATAAAACATCCTTCCATGTGTTCTTACTCATTTTTCCTTTTGGGAAGTTATATTCTACTGCCTAAAATAACCCTATGATGTTTACAAGTGAAAGGATTACTCAGTCCCTAATCTTTTGCTCTCTGCTATTGTAAAATCTTTGTAGAAAATCTCTCATGCTAAAAAGTTCACTAATAGCTTCTAAATTATTAGATCCTGAGATGTAACCTAAGGGCACACACATTTTCCATGGAATTTATATAGAGTTTCTAAGATCTTAAACAAATTCATAGTCATAATTTGAAATTGCATCCAAACCTGAAAAATGCCTAAGTCCTAATTTGGATTAATATTACCAAGCATGTCAAAAGTGCTCTGAGAGCAGCTTGTTTTGAGGTATATATATTTCAAAAAATAAATTTTGGGTTGATAGCTCTCAAGACATTTCCTAGAGCACAAACCCAATAACACACTTATTTTGACCCAGACATAAATAAAACATTAATTGTGTTCAAATGCACCATTAAATACAGTCTCTTTGCCATGGCTAGCTACAGAGATACCTTTTTTTGCTTGTTTCAGGGAAAGAAAAGACTTGGAGTGGTCCCCACTCTTTTTCCTGTACCTTTGTTTTGCTGAAAGCAACACTGTGAGCTGAGGATGTGAAATGGTTACATGTGACAGGCTGAATGTCAGTGTCAAAGCATGGAGCCTGACCTGGGCTTGCAAAGGGAGGCTCATTACAAGCACACTCAGCCAGCCTTTCAATCTCCGGTATTGCTTTGCTCAATCCATAGTTCAAACCAGAATAAGCAAACACCCCTCCAGCTCTCCCTTGAGTCGCTCTGCAGGGCCGAAGTGTTAAACTGTGCAGCTCTGTTTTGAGTTTGTTCAGTATTTGTTTAACCTGCAATGCCAGAAACACAATAAATCCCTCGTTTGACTTCACATGTCCCTTTTCATTTATTAAACCTTCTAAAGGTCAGAGCACGCACACTCCTCCCTGAAAGGGTTGCCCTTTCTTACACTGCACATCCAGGGTGGGAGATGGGATGAGATGTGGGAACAGCAAAAACTATCAGGAAATACAGATTGGAAGAACAGCCAAGACTAACACACCTGCTGAAATATGTGTTCTGGTTATTTTTTCAGTAGCACACCCACTGAAAATACCAAAAAAAACCCATGTTTGACATCATCCTTTGGATGTAGGTGTTACAATAGCACTGCATTGATAGCTATTGATAGTTATAGAAATGATAGTTACGACAATTAAACCCAAATTGGCAGGAAATCAGTTTAGCATGGTATCTGAAAGATCATTCTCTCCAATAATCTGCTTTCAGTAGGTGGATGAAGAGGTCAGACTATTAATTTTCTGGGAAGTTGTATTTACTTTGTGAGTAAAAAAGCTCAGTATGGGAACCTCCATTTGGGAAGGATGGTTCTAAATCCTCTGAATCCACCTCAGCCACCGAATATCAGCTCTTCATGGGAACAGGAATCCCACAGGAAGCTTCTGTGATGATATTTGCAACTCAGTAGAATAAATATTGTGTGTAAATGCTAAATAATACCTGTGGTTCAAAATCCCTGAAGCAAAACTGGGCTATATTTGCTGTGGAGCCTTCTGCAAGCTTCAAGTCCTAAGACCTTAGTAAAACCAACCAAAAAACCTCACTTATTTTCTGTGATAGCTATTGGTTACCTAGTTTATACCCATTAGAATAGAATAAAATAGAAATACCTACTACTGTAAGTGAAAAAATAACTAGTTTTTAGGCTTTAAAACTTTTTTTAAGTGTTTATTGGATAAAGAAAAAAATACTAAGAATCAAATCTTCCAGTTGCAAAATCCTCCCAGAACAAAATGAACCAACATTATTCACCAATGGGAGTTAGAGAATCTTTCATAAGTGTGTTTTATATTAGAGTAACTAAGCGGAGAATCAGTCCCTTGGATTCTGATATAAACAGTGCTTTAAACTGTACACTACTAGGAAATTAGAAGTCAACAGAAGGATTTGCCTAGAAGCTGTTTGTTCTTAGAACAGCTTTTAGAGACAGACAGAAGCCACATACATAGCAATGAATGAATGGTAAAGTAACATTTTGTTTCCTTAAAAATTACCTTGTCATAGTATTTAGAGATTTGTTCCAGATTATTTTGCAATAAATCTAGGAATTCCATTTTGGAAACAAAAGTAATCTTCAGATGAGATGAAGTATATGTGCACATTTGCAAAACTAGATTTCTGGAACTGTTCTTTAAGACTAACTCATTTTTCACTAAATGTTGTTAATACAAAAGTGGTTTCTGGGTTAGATAGTGTCTTTTTTCAAAATAATGGACTGCTTAGACATTTGGCTCTGTATACCTTTCTGATAACACACTTTTCATAAACCAGAATCTTTTCTGTCAAGGAAAATATTTCTGTCACCAGAATCAACTCAAGTGAAAGAGGAATTAAAAAAAAAAATCACAGAAATCCTTTGCTACTGAGGGAGACTAAATATTGGAACATAAATATTTCAGTCCCAAAGTTTTTCATAGGCTGTTTTAGATTGCAGTACTTGTAGAACTTCATGGAAACTCAATTATTTCTGTCATTTCATATCAGTTTTTGAAACAGAATGAGGGGAAGACAATTCTATCCTGGGCTGTATCACAAGAAGAATATGAGGTCAAGGGAGGTGACTGCCCCTCTCCTCTGCCCTGGTGAGACCCCTGGAGCGCTGTGTCCAGTTTTGGGGTCCTCAGCACAGGAAGAATTTTTGTGTATTGGAGCAAGTCCAGAGAAGGCCAACAAGTTGATTAGAGGGCTGGAGCACCTCTCTTATGGGAGAGAACAACAGAGAGAATTTGTATTTTTCAGCCTGGAGAAGGAAAGATTCTAGGAAGACCTTATTACAAAAAAGATGGGAACAGACTTCTTAGCAGGGCTTGTTGTAATAGGAGAAGGAATGATGGCTTTAAATTAAAGAAGGGTCAGTTCAGATAAGATAAAGAAAGACTTTTTTTACAATGAGCTGGTGAAACACTGGAAGCAGTTTCCAGGGATGTTGTAGATGCTCCATCCCAGGCAACATTCCAGTTCAGGCTGGACTGGGATCTGAGCAACCTGGTCTAGTGGAAGGTGGCCCTGCTCATTGCAGGGGAGTTGGATTGGATGAACTTCAAAGGTCTCTTCCAACCCAGACTACTATATGATTCTATGAAGAGTGGAAAACCTGAACTGGCTTTTATAAACTAAAAACTGGAAAAGGTCACTTTTCTGGCTGGTTTTAGTGTTCCTCTCACCATTTATCCACTAGGTTTTATCAAAGATATCTTTAGTTCTAGACAAGTGTCTTTTCAGTTCTCAGTCTCAATTTCTTATATGAAAAATATGTTTAATACATTTGTCTTTTATATCTATTTATATTTAGTTTCTGGGACAGAACATCCACATTTTGGTAAGCATGAAGAGTGAAAGGACTCCATCCTGAAAATATTCCCAAAAAGTAGCAGCTTCCAAATGATATTTCTTCATGATATTTTAAGATAAATTACTTTTTAATGAAATAAGTATTTAATTATGTGGTATTCAGCATCCTCTTTTGCCTAATACAGAGTATGAAAATAAATAGAATGCAAAATAAAATCAAAATAAAGGTCACATTAAGAATTAAATGCAAAACACCAGAGTGGTCCTTCAATATTCAGGCAAATATATTTGAAAAAATAAAGTAGTACCACAGTGTCTAGGTGCATACAAAATTATCATGCAGTTGTACAATAAAACAACAAAAAACTTTCAAAGAAAAAATACATTTTATTCTCCAAAATAGTTCACAGACTTTTTTCCTGATATTTTATACAACTGAATCCTATTTATACTCCTCCGGTACCGTGTGTAGTTCTGGAAGTGTGCGCGGCAATTGTGAGACAGCTTTGACATCTGCTTGAGCCTAAAGTTTCCTGCTCATTTTTCCCTATTAAATAAAGACTGATTCCTTGGACTTCTGAAGAGGAGCCTGTCCCTCAGCAAATTTCTTCTCTGCCAACTTGTTTAAACATGCATTCAAACATTCAAAAAAGCTGGAAAGAGCATATCACTTGTTAAAAACCCTGCATGAGTGATCAGCAAAGAGATTTAGGTATGTATGTAAGTGTCTATTAGTCTGCAAAGATTTCCCCAGACTTCATTTTAGAAATTCCTGTGCTATGAACAGAGGTTGAATTTACTTCCAGCAACCAGGAATGCCCTGTCGTTTTCCATCACAAATGAATTTTGACTCACAGGATTCTGTTTAATGTATCTCTACCCAGATACAACCTCATGTACCAGGGCAAAAGGGAACAAGGGTTAGAGAGGTAGGGATCTGGGGGGTTGAAATTTGATTGATTCCAAAGTCATCTGATACAAAAAACTGTGTGATAAAATTTAAAAAAAAAAAAAAAAAAAAAAAAGCTGGCACTGGTTAACAAAAATGATTAAAGAATAGAACTAATCTCAAAATCATGCTAACAATTTCTATTTTGTCTGACTCTGGAAAGCTCCAAAGTCAAAATAAACCTGAAGTAAATCTAAGTAGACCCCTAAAATCTGGTCCACCTCTAAAGGAATGAGACACTTCGTTACTGCTGTGTTTTATCAATATCATGTCCACTGGCCCTGCTATGTGAGGCAAAATACTTTGGTGCAGTAATTGCAATTATAATTTTGGTCTAGGAAAAAGATTCAGAAGCTGAAAGATGAGACCTTTTTCATCTCTTCAAGAAAAAGAACAGAGAAGATTTAGGGAAACTTGGATACTATGAATATATAGTCAAAAAGCCTTCTCTGCTGGAGTGAATGTAATATGGAAAGAATAAGGAGACTTCTACAGTGCAAATGAGCCCTCAGCACTGCTTAAATTGAAGCTGGAGTTTACTCTGTTTACTCTGGAAATATCCCTGGAACAGAAAGGGAGAGTAAAGGCACAAAGCCACAGTAGTCTTTGCACTTCCAGATCTGGAAACTCTGTTTCATTTAGCATTACTGCTTAAAATCTCACCCAGGCATATTGGAGTGAGGGAGTGTAGGCAGAGGAAAATCTAGAAAAGGAATTCATACATGCAATTCGACAAGCAGTGATTGATGAGGTGGTTGAATCCAAAGGTAAAAGAGTATTTGAAAATGCAGCTTTAAAGTTGAAAAACATTGCAAGGCCTCTAGGCAACTCTTTTACCCTCCAAATAAATAAATAAGTAAAACTTCTAAAAACTGCCTTCTAAAAACTGCCTTCGATAAGATTTCAGGCCAAAAATAGCACATAAATGCTATATAGTGGTTTTGATTTTAATGTTCTCAATTAAAGTAGTTGTAAAAATACATTTACATGTGTTTAGTAATTAATACCATAAAGTATTCACACACAGACAATGGTGGGACAGTAATTATGTCTCTCCCAGTCTGTCTGTGTAACTATTCTTACCATATGACCTTTCTTCATATTTTTTTCTCAACAATCAAAAGTTTTGCTTTTAATAGTTCCAATTGCAACTTATTATGCCAAGATTTTCCAATAATTGAAATAATTATCCAGTACTCAGTTCTGATACATTTAATTATTTTTGTTGAGAGTGCTGTACATATGAATGAAATTATATGAGCTGTTGCCTTCTGTTTCTCTACTGGTTGATAAAGATAATTGAAGTAAATCCTCAGTTTAATTCCCTACTTTCTACATCATGCTGTCCATAATATTGGGTGGTTTACTTAAAGTATTTTACTTAAAATTCTCTCAGAAGACCAGATTAGACAGGGCTATATATAAAAAGAAGCACACCAAAATCTAACACAAGACTCCCTATGTGAAAAATAGATTGAATTTTTTTTTATATTTGACATGTATGCTTAGTACAGCCCATGTTGGACTTAAAATATTTGACAAAAATGAACAGGTTACTAAGAAATGTAATGTAAATATTGCATTTCTATCACCTTGTGTTGCAATACATTAATTATTTAGTGTAAAATATCTTATTGGAATGCAGCATTCATTACTTCAGAGCTGTGAACTTATAGATGGTCTTTAGGGACATATTTTCTACTAATGTCTAATCTCATTCCTCCTCACTGGAAGGAGCTGCTCCAACACAGGTTTTTGTCAGCTGCAACAGACATGTGGTATTAAACCTCTTTTCTTTGACTAAAAGGGTTTATTACAATTCTGACTGGATTTAACTGAGATGAAAAGTAATCAAGCTACTGTAGTAAATTCAAAACTCTGCCTAGCATGGAAGTATTAATATCCACTGTAGCACTGCAAAAACTCTTCTGCTTTATCCTTTAATTCATCCAATTCTTTTTTGGCTTGTGCTGGTGAGAGTTTTCCTGGCTCTTTATGGACCATTTAAGAGGAAATGTTGAATTCTACTGGAGTCTGGAGCCAGAGTATTTTGGCTCTGTGCTCTTGAGCTGCAGGAAGGGAGATTCATTGCCACAGCCTTAGCATGAGCCCATCTCCTTGGCGTCAAACACCTCTGTGTGTTCCTGCAGGCTGTGCTCCCTCCCGCACTCCGCTCAGCCTGGAGGGTGCCCCTCCAATGTGGCAGCACTGCTGAGATTAATTGATTTGAAAATACAGTCTGCCTATGAAAATCAGGAGACCACTATTCCTAACATGAGCTCTGAACTGCTGACTCATTTTGCATTTCAAGCTTAGTAGGAGAGTTCTGTGCTCTATGGCAGCAGCAGAATTAAATATATAAAGGGCTGACTACAGCATTGCATCCCTGATTGCTATGGCAGTGCTGCTGTAGAAATGCATTATGAAAATATCAATAATATGCATTTCAAAGGAATTTCACTAAAATTAATTAAGCACATTTAGATGAATTTTGAAAGGATAATGAGTAATAAATTTTGTTGGACTTATGACTGTGTTGTCCATCAGGTATTTTTCAGTACATCCCAGAATAATCTTTTCCATGATTTTACTGTGCATTCAGTGAGTCTGACAGGTATCCTTGTTCTTGCCCTTCTTGAAAACTAGGACAACATAAGCCAGCTTCTATTCAACTTAATTCTCAGTGTTTCTTTCTGCCTATTTTTCTTTTGTCATCTTTCCACATACATTTGACTTTCCCTTAGGCCTTAAACATCTGGCAAGATTCATAAAAGCTTTAATGAGTCAGAAATTAGTCAGAAGACATTTGCAGCTTGTAAAAGCAACCCCTAGCTTCAAATTGATGGCATCTTTCAATCTGCTAACTGGCTTGTATTCAACAGCAGGCTATTCATTAAGAGAGAATTTCCCACTGTGGATGTTGTTATCCCAGTAATAACAGGAATATGCCATTGAGTGTCTAATATTAATTTTCTATCTCTATATATCACACAGATAAATGCAACCAGTTTTTAAACTGTCCTGTTGTACAGATAGAGAGCAGACTAAGTCACTACAGCTAATAAAGTGATGTATCTCTCCTGATTTCTATGAGGATCTTCCTTGAAGGCTGTGATGAAAATTCACAGAAAATTCACTGATTTTAGTGGATTTAATCCGAATTCATGCCAACTTAACACATGAGAATATGTTATGGATTTTCCATGTTTCTCTGGCAACTAAATTTAAAAATCAATAATTTACAATTGTTTGGAGACAGGAGACTATTTATAATTTCTCTGCAAAGTACTTTGGTGTTTTTTGCCATTTTATGATCGTAGATGATGACAGAGCTCATGAGGAAATAAATAGATAACCAGAGACCTCAAATCAGAATGCCTGCAGCCTTTGCAGTAGGGAAAAGAATGAGGATTGAATGGGTGCTCTGAAGTCTGGAATTTCCTCATGTTTCAGTGTCTAAAAAGACCTAAATATTTGGACACGTTGTTGCATATGGCTGCCCAGTTTTCACATGATAGAAATATATTGTCATTTTTTAGTAGTCATATCATTAAAACTTTGAGCAGATGGAGCTACAATGAGGGCAACCAAGAGGTTTAGGATATTTCAACTGACTGTATAGGTATAATTCAAGTATAATTCAAGTGAATTAGGTTCAAAGCACTACCTTTAGTGACATATTTTCCTTATTTAACTGGAATAAAGAAGAAAACTCTTAGATTGCAGGGGGGTTTTATATGTATAACTACTGTAATTGTTTAAATTTGTAATTACAGTTAGAGATACTCTTCACCGATTAAATCATCATAAGAATGTAATTTCTGCATTACTAACATTTGTCTATCATTTTCCTTGTCTGCTATTATTATGAAAAGTAGATTTTTAATAGGTAATGTCTTTGCAGTGACACTTGAAATTAAGTGACAATATCAGCATGTATATGTTAATAGAGAAAAAAGGGATCTGCAGATTTCCTTAAAGCAACTGTGTCAAGTCCACATGAACACCATCAGTTATTTACACTTGAAGAGAAGGAATACTCAAAGATGACTGGATGCAATCTAATGTAGCTTTGTTCACATGTAAAACTGTAACTTTAAACTTTTTCTCCTGAGAACAATTTTTTAGGTGTTGAAAAGTGAGGTACTGAAAAATCTATGCAAGAAGGGAAATAGAATCATATGCATAGTTCTGATTTTGGCAGGTTGGTAGCTTTTGGCTATATCTGTTTCTCAATCAATAATTGAAACCAGTAGCTGAAACAATTATTTATCTGAATATTAATAACCCTTTAGTAGCTGTTTTTATATTATTAGTTTTTAACATTTTGTTAGGCTAAGAACTGTGTGGAGACTTCATATTTTTAATGGATAAATCACTGTTGTGAGTATTTGTGGAGAAGGAAAAGTGATGGTGGATTAGGTGTGCATTCCTACTGCTCTGAGGTGTGTGAGGATGTAGTATATGTTCAGGCAAGGACACTTTTTGATTTTTTCAGGGAATCATGGTATTTTCTTGTTGGAAAATCCTCAAGATATCATCTAGTTTAACTCTCCTGCTTTTTGCTTAGTGTTTTTATGGAGACATAAATTCTGCATTTAAACCTCTGCTCTAACAGTGCTCATTTCCCAGTAACTGGGAGGTCACAGGCAGAATAGAACTGGAGGGAAAAACTGTATAAGTAACTTGAATCTGAAGCACTGCTGGTGTAGAGGGAGTAGGGAAAAGCAATGTGATAAATTTTTACGGTACATAAAAGTATCTTTGCTATTTTCCTTAGCACTCCTCGTCAGAGAACAGTTTGTTTATTTCTAAAGCAAGCTTTTCAACATTATTTTTTAAGTTTTCATGTAGTTTTATTCTCTCCAAAAATAAGATATTTTATAAGTTTAGTAAGTCCATGGACTGTTTTTATAATCCAAAATATGCACAGTACATATTATATTAAGCCAAAACATTGCACCCAAATTTCACAAACACTGGCCAGCTTATGCACATCCTGTCGCGCGCAATTGCTTATTCGTTTAGAGGAAACTGGAGCCTGTGAGCTTTAAATCATAATTCCCATTTTGATACTCAGAAAATTCTCTTTCCAGTCATAGGGTACACGTTTTTCTGATTTAAAAAGATGATTTCAGAGGTAGGTCACTGTTTTGTCCCCCTTGCATGAGTTAAAAAGTTCAGCTGGGACACAAATACCCAAAGTCTTTAAGCGTCTGAAGCAAGATGTTGAGAACTCTTAAATTACTGCACTATCAAGATAGATGAAATGCTAAACAGCACTTGAGCAATCAAAACTCTGATTTCATGCTTCCTTTTAAAGAATAAAAGGTCCCCAGAAAGTATTTCTGCATTCCTCTTCACTCAGTTCTCCCTTGCAATTCAAAAGCAAATATGACTTGTTTGATATAACAAACTGAGGTGGAGGTGAACCAAAAGACCCACTCTTACATGGCAGACATGGAACACACAACCATGAATTATGGAGTGAACTTAATCTGATCCCGTGCGAGAAGGGGACCTAAAACACTGCAATGTTAATGTCACATTGCTTCTCCTGCTCTGGTATAGTAGAACTGACATAAAACATCTTGGAACAAACTCCTATTAGACATTAACAATTTGCCATGCAGGTTAGATTCTTGTCAGATAAATGCAGAGTTAAAACATCCCATTTACTTGGTACCTTGTTTCCCAGAAAAGGAAGTTAGGAAAAAGCCACAGAAATCCAATCTGTGAAACATTAGGGGAGTCTGAAGAAATTCCTCTTTCCCCCATGTGTGTTCTCCTGTTTTATATGTCTGAAAAGGGGATGCATACAATTGTGGAGAAAGGGTTGAAGATATCTCAATGAACAGGATTGGGGAACAAGGATACACAGCACACTCTTGTGTAGACTTTTCAGTATATCTATGCACCCACATGCATTTAAAACCTGATGGTTCATATATTTTAATATTATGAAGCACATTTCTATTATTATTATGAAGTAGAAATGAGACATCCTCATTAAAGCTCTACCCTTTACACATCCCCACAGAAATACTTTCCTTCACAGTTTTACCCACAATAAAGGTCGCCTTTCTGCCTTCATAAGGAAGATTTTATTAATTATCTCCCCTTGCCCCTCATTTCACCCTTGCCCTTAAATCTGCTTTGCCTTTGCTGTGCAGAGTAAGGTGGTAAAGTTTAAACACATGGGGTTAGCATGTCCATAATGCGATAGTAGTTCTTGGTAATGCAAAAGGAAATGATAATATTGGTTTATTCTTGCACTGAATGCTCAACACATGATTTTTTACTATTGTGTTATATAAGCAAGGGGAGGATGGGAGAAAATACATATCCTTCCAAAAGGAATAAGGATGAAGAAAGTCCCCTCCTTGATTTTAAGTATGTTAATTTGTGAGTAATTCATTTACAGATTTATGATATAGCTTTATGAAATAGAAGCATGTGGGTTTCAGGTTTCTGGGACTGGTCTCCAGGATCCTAGACCCTTCTTTTATGCTAAAATTTCTTGTTTCCTCTTATTTTCACTGGGAATTGAGCATTCTGAAAAACTGAGTCTTCTGATTCTTCAAATTGTGTTACAAACTAGCCACCACAAAGATGGGGCTTTTTCTAAGAAGCAAACCAAAATGAGCCTTTCTCTAGTACAAATCTACTAAAAAACTACTGCATGCAATCCAAAGAAGAAGCTGAAATATATGATGAAATTTATCTCCACATCAGTCTGTATTCTCATATTCTCCTATCCACATTTTGCCTTTCTTCCTTCTACTCTGGTTTCTTTTCCCCACTTTATCACCTCTTAAATGTGTTCTGTTTGCTTACTGCTGGGAGGAGTTAGCATATCCTTCTGCCATTTCCCAGATGTTGATATTATTTGCCATGCAGATGATTTCAGAAGCTATTGAAAGAAACAGAGATACTTACGAGGATGTTGGCTAAACTTTTAAAAATGTAAGTAGTCACCAAGTTTAAGGTGCCAGTTTAAGAAGGCTAAATTAAACAAAATTAATAGATTCTTCTGAATTGCATTTAATTTCATTCAACTCATCAAATTCTTTGCTTGTCTACATTCAACTCTCTAAATTTAAAAAATTAAACCGCAAATTTTTTGTCAATGACAAAATGACGACTTAATTAAATGGCCTGACAAACAAACTGCTTTATAGCAGAAAATGTAACTACAAAAAAATTAAGGGAAATTAGGATTTATTATTCTCTGTGGTTGACACAATAGTTGCTCCCCTCATACTCTGAATCTGATTAAAAATTGTTGCTGTCTATAAAGCATTGATTTACAACAGTTTCAAGATGAGACCTAGTAAGAGAAAATTCACTCTTCACAGAATATTCAAGAATCTTGAAACAAATCAAAACAATTGAAGACTTATTTTCAATACAATCAGGTTTATCATATATACATACATTGACAAGACTAGCATATTTAATGTCAGCAAACCCTCTCAAAGTTCTCATAAATACAGGCCAGAATTGAAGCTGAACTTCCTTGCACTGTTAAATCACAATCCAAATGAAACCCCGTATTGGGTTAGTATATCTTCTTATCCAATCTTTATGTATAAACATAATTTCTCATTCTTTAGATAGAGGGATTTAACTTACTCTTTCTAAGATATATTTTATATTTTTTATGCATCAGTTTTGAATTCCATGTCATTCCTCACTATCGTTCTATTTCACATACCAACAAATACAAATTTGGAACAACTTTTGTTTCCTTTAACTGTCTGAACCATTGCTGAAGGAAAAGCTGACAAGAGCAGTTGACTTTCCATGTTCTGTGCTAGCTTAAACTAAATCTGATTTGGAAAACTGAGTGTGAATAACCATGTATATCAAGTAGTCTGCAAGTTAGTAGATATTTTGGGAGAAATATAAACGTGGAGCAGTGCTCTTGTATAAACCAGAAACGTTGATTCCAGACCATTTTCTTTTTCTCTGAAACAGAAGACAAAAGTGTTATTATGCTGACAAAAGAAATAAAGTTAATTTACAGAGGTTCTTCTAAAACTTCATCCAACTGAATATGAAGCTTCTGTAACTTTTGTAGAAAATGAATTATTATGAGAGTCTTGATGAATAAACTGGGTAAAAATTGATGCACAACTGAGATATCAGTGTGAATTCAATGTTAATGTGGTATATCAGGAAAAGATTCTGAAAGGAACTGCAAAAAAAATTATGAAGAAACAACTCTTAGAGGACCAATCTTCTACTAGCTTTATATTTTTTGTTGTAGGACAAATTTCCTTTCTCCAGTGATTTTTCTCTAGTCCAAATTTAGAATTTTAATTTTTTAACAGTTCAGGAACTGAGAATGGTTTCAGTAAGCCCACTTTCAATAAATTTTGAGAGCAAGTGTACAAAGCAGGATATGAAAGGAAGAAAAGGTAATAAAATGACTAATAAGAAGAAATAGTTAATCACTAAGCTGCATATTTATGCCATGGCACAAGATCAAAGGAATTTAACATGCTTGACAAGTTTATCTATCTTGGTAGCATTCTCTCCAAACCAGCAGCAAATGATGGTGAAATATTTCTCTACATTTCTAAAGAGAGTTCATCCTTTGGTCATTTGCAAACTTATGTTTGCAGTTTGCTGTGGAGGCAAGTGCTCTAATTACCACCCTTCTGTAGTTATCCCAGTCTGCACTTTTATCTCTCCTGTCCACGAGTGTTGTGTGCTGTGTGTGACTCCTGGGACTCTATAAACAGCACATATCTTTTTTACAAGCATCAGCTCTGCATTGCCCTCAAAACTGTCTCATTTGCAGTGGGCTAGGTAAAAATCCAGGATGGAAAACCTCAGGATAGTTGCACAGATTTTTTTTATGGCCAGTAGGGGTATAACAAAAGCACACTTTTAAGCCAATAAAAACATTTTTGGAATACCCTGAAATCTTTCTGTAAAGCTTCACCAAACACTATCAGTAACTGGAAAAAAATTAATTTCAGGCAAAAAAAAAAATTAAGAGGTAAAATGTTACAATAGAGTTTTTGATAAATTGAAAACCAAACCAGAGACAAAAAAAAAAAAAAAAAGGACTAAAATTCTGTCTTCCAAACAACCCAAATTCAGAGACCTAGCTTGTAACAATGCATATTTTTCACAAAATCTATCAAAATAAAATTGTATAAACCTGAAAAACTGTGGTGGCTGGCTGTGATGGTCACCTGTGTACTAATGGAGAAACAAGTCATTCCATCCTGACTACACCATTATATTTTCATTCTTTTAGAATATAAAAAAGAGCATCAAACAATATGATCACATATTTTATTTTTTCCACATCATAGAAATTTAAGGAAGATATAAATTAAGTGCAAAGATTACTAACTAATTAATATATCACACAATGCTGCTAATTAGTGTACTCTGATTCTTTTCTTTCCTACAGTTCATTCTTCAATGAAATTTACCACAAAACTATCTCTAGAGTTAGGTTTATTACTGAGTTTTATTTAGAACTTTTTTGACAATCTTAATTGCACAAACACTGTTTCAGTGTTATATACTTTTCCCACTCTTCTGACAAGCCATATCTATTTTATCCCTTCTGCCCAGACATGCCAGCTGTGCCAGCTGCCTGCAATTTTAATGTGAGCTGTCAGAAATGGAGACCTTGGCCATTAATTATATTGTGAGGAGTCTCACTGTTGATCCATGAGAAGACCAAGTATTTTTGTGTGTTCAGCATCTCTGGGGAGCACACACAGAGCACTTTCCCAGTGCAGCTGGATGTGAGGCAGCTCCAAACACATGCAATTCCTAATCACCTGCTCTACTTCTTTCTCCCATTAAGAATTCTCTATCCACTTGGTGCAGCCTCTGGGATACACGGTAAAAACAGCCTAGGGTTTCATACAGAGCAGGGATAGTCCACATTGACATGTTTTAGATTTTTCCTTCCCTCAGCCTAGAAGGCACGTAGGTCTACAATTAGGTCTGTGTTGTTCCAAGGTGCAGACATGTAATTGGTTTTGAGTGTGGCTTGTTTGAATTACTAATGACTCTGGGAGGAGAGCTTTGGGGTCTGCTGAACCAACAGCTGCAAAAAACTACTCCACTCCATTACGATCAGGAACATGAACTGTCAGAATGCACTAAAACTCAGTGAGGATACAGAGAACTATTTGTTCATACAACACACAGGTCTAGGCAGTGATTTCACAGAGAGAGTGAACATGAATGCTATTTTCCTTGTAGCACCCAAAAAAGTTCTTTGCCAGTAATTGCTATTAGTTCCATAGGCTTTCTTGCTTGCAGGTGTGCTATATATCAAAATACCAGGAAAACTGGAGTTATGATTTCTGTCCATTCCTTCATTTTTTATTTTTTTTTACTAAAAGAATACCTTAACTAGGTTTTCTGAATTATATCTTTAATTATAACATTTATGTCTGCTGCAGGAGAAATAGTTATATTGCATTTCTTGCAATAGTCCTCGGAAATCCTGTTTAAAAATCTCCTATTAACAGTCTCATTAAAATGAACAAAAATAAACCATTGCCTTTCATTAAAATGAACAAAAATAAACCATAGACTCTGAGGTCTCTAACTGGGGAGTCCTATACCAAGTAACAGGTGAGCAAACATCCAAATGAAGGAAGGAAATGGGAGGACAGCGAGTTATCAGTGCAGGTGTTGCTTCATAAATTGTCACAGACAGCTCCATAATAAGGAGACAGGATCAAGCAAGGACTATCTTCTGGCTTGTATTTCAGAATAACAATTTTTTAAAAATGAATAAATCTCTTCTCCAGGATGCTGAGTGATAATGTTTAACTAATAAGCATTCTTTTCCTCCAGACCTATAAGCCCTTTCTTTCTTGCACAAGTGAAAACAGTGATTCCCTGGCCATAAATTTCATGTATTGGTAGCTGTTTTCTGCTTCATTTTCTATTGTTAGCTGAGAAATGAATGTTACATTTTGTTTTAAAAATTATGAATGTAATGTCTGTTTATATATAAAGCAAAAATAATTTAAAAAGTAAAAAGACGGATGGGGCAGAATGAATCAGAATTCTAGTTTCTTGCAAGGGAGCAGAAAGTTGACACCTGAATCACATATATGCAACAGAGAGTCACATTCACGTCCTCACTGGGCAGACAGGACACCCTTTCAAGGGAAGTGGTTTAACTACTGGACTATAGAAAGAATATCTACGTTTTTTTCCATACTGTTGAAAGTGTCCTCTTCTGCTTAATTTCATTTTCATTGCTACCATGTCAGGTCTCTCCAATGAAACCATGTCATCAAAAAGTCAAAGCTCTCTTCTAAGCATACTACTACTACTACTACTACTAAATTCTTTATTACCTACTCTCTGGTTTTACTAATTGTATATGCTACTCACACTGAATTTTTTTTAATAGTCAAAATTTCTCATGTAATATTGCTGATTAGTGGCAGACTAGCTTATCTTTTACATTTCATTGGATACTAGTGGTTATTTGAGTACTGTTTTTAGAAATGTAAAAGAAAATCTTGATAGTCTCTAGTCTTCAAGATGTACTGGTGGATAGATAGGATTCAAGAGAATTTACATACTGTACTTAACTTTTATTTATAAGCTTAATTACAAACCAATACAGATGAATTCCAAATGAAAAGCCTGGGAAAACACGACTGAATTAGAAAACTGTGCTCTTCTCAGGTCAGGAATTTTCCCTAGCTGTTGTTTTTAGAGGATGACAGTCTCATGATACATGTTCCGCTTATTTTTTTAGTTGCATAGCATGTACTTGATCAGTCAGGTCTAAATTGTTAATCTTCACAATTAGTAAACAGAATAAAATGTTTACAGGGTCTCCTGCTTTGTAAGCAGAAATGTTAATTTTGGCTGTGGTGCCCTCTGTGAGTAATGAGATTTATTTACAGGAACAGCATAGAAAATACAAACAGAAGTGGTAATTCAATTTTATTTGAAACATTTTAAAATACACTTTACAAATGACTGTGTGAGTATATTTTCATTTCTTCCAATATTATTTGTTCCAGTCCTATGCCATAGGTTTACAGTAATGCTAACAAGCTGGCCTGATCAATAACCTCTGTGAATTTGTGAGCAGTGGCATCAATTATTGTGCTGCTCCCAAGTGAAAAACAACTGCTGATATAATGATTTATTAAGCAGCATGGCTGCCCTGGAAAAAGACAAAAGGCCTTATTCTTCTCTCGTTTTCCGTACATGAAACCAGAAGAATTTCATTGACTTCAAAGGAGCTACTACTGTTTTACTGAAGAATGAGGCACTTCTGAATCAAGTTTGAGTCCTGCATGCTGACAGGTTAGAGGAAAGTGTATCCATTACACAGTTAGTGTGCAGAGCAGAGCAGATCTGACCACTCACGAGCTCCTTGCAG
Organism: Polioptila caerulea; assembly: GCA_013397295.1. Lineage (NCBI taxonomy): Eukaryota > Metazoa > Chordata > Aves > Passeriformes > Certhiidae > Polioptila > Polioptila caerulea. The sequence continues at coordinate 433,109 of VYXF01004769.1, forward strand.
GGATAAGTTGTTTATTAAAGGAAGGGGAATGTCAAAAACTGAGCAGAATGAGAATATCAATAGTATTTCTTCATTAATCATCTAGAAGGCCAGACACCATTGTCATCTTTAGAATCCACCACGAACAACTAAACTGGAATACCCTGGAGGAAACAGTAACTTAATCGGGAGCAGTGAGTGCCTATGATGCAGGTGTTTCCTTAGGCTTCTGTTTTAAAATGGTGACAAATGATTTATGCAAATCAAAATGACAAAACGAAAATTGACAGATGAAGAATAATTTTTAATTTAAGAGTTAAAAAATCTGCAGATTTTTCACTCACTCTATTGCCAAGGCTGGGAATTGGAGCTCCCTAAATCTGGTCCAGTACTTTTTTCACTAAGTAGGACAGTCTCTCTCACAATGCACTTAATTCAGCTCCAAAAAGGGAGGATAAATTACAGTCTTATCTAAAAAGCAGCAACAAAAAGGCAATTAAGATTAGAATTTCAGTTTGCACATTTTAACAGACTCAAACAAAACTGAACTGATCTGAGTTAATGAAGAATATAGTTCACTGGGAAAGGAGGGATGAAATACTTTGAAGATTTCAACCAGGTTTATTTTCCATGCTTTGGTTTCTTAAATAAGATTTATCAATGAAAGATAAGTAATTCGATTTTCAAATAAGATACACTTCTAAAACTATATATTGATGGTAAATTTTTGTATATGTTTTCCTTAAACATAATTAGTAAAGTAGTGACATTGTCAAAGGTGGAAAGAAGAAAGAGAAGCCACAATTATGGGATAAAAGCGTTTCAGGGTCTTGCAAACACCTTTTGCCTTTGGATGAAAGGCAAATCTTAGGATAAGATTCACAAACTAATAATTTGGCTGCCTAGAGTACATCTGTATTATGCATGTTTCTGTATGTCATAAGATCTAAATTTTATTTAGTGTCTTATTCTTTAATGAGGATTTAGTTTCATTTATTAATACCTAATACTGCTATAACTTCTAAATTTGGGAATTTTTTTAACTGTCATTTGGATTAAAGATTTTCTATTTTAACTTATGTCTTCATGGAATATTTTTTGTAGGTATTGCAATGCTACAGAAAACCAACTGCAGAATATGTAAAAAGTAATTTCAATAACCAAGAGTGGCTATGACATAGATTGTGTGACCCTTGGCATTTAAAAGCACTTCTGTGTTTCAGTGTACAGGTACTCTCTTTACATCCTTTTGCAAAGTTCAAGTTGATTTGGTTCCTGCAAGGCTTCATTAATTCTTTTTGAAAAAAGGCAGTTCTATCTAATGTAATCAAATGAATGTCAATAACAGTAATCATGACACAGGTAAAACTGTGAAGAAGATAGGAACCAATAATTAGTTTTGCACTAAAAATACCTTGAAAAGTAGGTTTTTTTAATATTTACAGAGGGAAATCACTCCCCACATGACACTGCTATACCAAGTGTGCTCAGGATAGAGGGTTAAAACCAAGCAGTTGGAAGAGAGGTTATGAAGAATAAAGTCTTCAGTCAAAGCAGCTTTTGCAGGACTGCAGAAGAGCAGGCAGACATCGTAACAGCTTGCTGGTGGATAAATGAATTTTACTCTAAAATACCTAGGAACTAAGAAATTGGTCAGTCCATGTGTCATGTGAATGCCTATAAGATCTAGGGTAAACTGGGTTAAAAGGAAATGGGTCAGATAAACTGACTTTCCAGAGACTGTATCTATAAGAGGGATAAAATTCTGTATATACATGTTTTATCCAATACATATTGAAATGTTTTAAAACAGTGTTTATATAGTCTCTGTGTTTGGTCTTTAAGAGTCACATGCTTTGGGATACTGAAACAAAATAGCATTCCATTTTCCTAGAATTGCATTATTTCCCATTAATAAGGAAGAAAAACAGGCAGAAACAGTCATCTGTGCACAGATTAAATCACATTTTTATGAATACAGTTGGTACTGACAATCAAATGAAAAGAAGCATATGCAGGAATGTTTCAGTCTCATATCTGATTAGAGAAAGAAATAAAATCTATCCAGTATATGCTGTGCAAGCACGCACAACCCTTCTCTCTCTCTGATTTGAAGGATACATCTACACTCTGGTCTCATACATCCCAAGTACATATACTGATCAACAACTCATTGACACTCTTCTATTTCTGTCTACAAAACTAGATAAACAACTACTGCTTGGTTAATGAAGGATAATCTATTAAATATGGGAAGAATTTATGATTGTCTATTTCTGTTAATCTAAATTTTAAATCCCTTATGAAAAGCAGGCCTTCAACATGCTAGCCAGGACACAAACACTTCATGGGATTCTGCTTTAAGGAGTGGATAATTTAAATTAAGAACAAAAAATATATTTGAAGAGTAAAAATCAGTCTGAGAGGACAATTTCTGACTCTTCACTTCTTGTGATATTTTATTGTTGGGTCTTAGCAACTGAAGAAAAGATTTGACATGGTGTAAATTCAAAGCAAGTACAAGTGCTATTTGGTGTGACCCACAGCCCAAGTTATAAACACTGAATGTATGAGAACACAGGTGGAAGTAAGAGCTAAAAGGCCAATGAGCATGCTGAACTTTCCCAGCATATTGCAATTACAAAACCACATGTGTTAAAGACTGTGACTGTGCAAAAACACACAAAAAACCCCCTCAAAGCAAAATAAACCAGTGCACTTAAATGATTTTTAATTGGTGGGCTGTAATTTCACTTGAATTCTAATGACAAACAGGTCAAGAGAGTGTTCCAGGTTTGATTTGAGCATAGAAAGCCTTTGCTGACTACTGAAATTAGCAGTGAAAGTACTGAGTAAAAGCTGTTAAACATGAATTTTATAATGACAATATTCCACTGAAATATTGCAGCAAATTGCATTTACTAGCATGTCTCCCTGTAGATTCAGGTCATTACTGGAGAATTCCATATGTTAGTGAAACAAAAGGTTATAATAACAATGTAAAAATGACAAATATTCAAAGAATGATGATGAAGCAATAAAGCCCAACAGTTTTATGCCAGAAGTAGAGATAATGGAAGAAACTCATGTGTTATATTTTAGGTATCTAAAAATTAAATGCTGAAGTGTGTTAGGCAGGGATCCTAAGTCCCCTTCACAGTCAGTGCAGATAAAAGACAGACTCCAAAGAGCAGCTCATCCAATCCCAAGATAAATGTGTAGATCAGGCCAGAGGAATCAAGTTCTGTCTGTTGTGTATCTCTTCTTTGAGTTTAATGGGACTGTAGGAGGATTAACTCAGATTTACACAAACTTATGCTATAGAAAGCATTAGATAACACTCTGTTAAGAGTTTTATAGCCTGTTTTTGCATTATCTTTACCTACATATTAAGTCCACTTGTTAAATATATGTGAGAGGTCTCGTTCCTCTTCTTTAGGAAGTAAGGATTGTGTTGTTTCTCCATTCACTGAAGGAAAGGTCTGCAAGTCCATAAGGTCTGAGTGCTGAGAGATGTGATTGTGAAGCACAAAACATGAGTATCATCTTTACCTACTATCACACAACAGCATAAAGGCCCAAGTTCACAGACAACATAAAAAATGACATTGCAAAAGGACCTGAATTTTTCTCGACCACTCATGCAAGACAAAATTGCCCAATTAAAGCAAAAGAGATTAATTTTAGCTGTACTAAAACTGCTCTCAAATGTACATACATTTTCTCTCACCAGCAATAAACCAGAGGAAATCATACACGATTTGAAAATCAGACAAGATTAAGAAGTTTATCAACAATTATCATGTCCCTGGGCACAGAACACCAGTTGCTGTCTCACTGACCTTTTGCAGTTTGACTTTCTCTGACAGAAATTATCTCACATGAAATCCACATAAATTATTCTGAAAATCTAAATTGTAATCCCTTTATAAGCATGAGACCCTCTGTTTTTTAGTGTCATCCATCTATCTTATTTCTTATTTGCTAACACTACTGAAGGTGCATTTTCAACATTAAAACCCAGGAGGTTTTTTCATATCTGTCTTTTACTGTCACACTGGCACTGATTTTACTAGAATTGTCCCTGATTTGTTTCTCAGTTTAAATAAGATCACTGTGAGTCTCATTGTTTCAGAAAAATGCAATGTTAAGCACACAAGTCACTGGGCTAAAAACAACTAATGACAAGATCTCTGTGGAAGAGGTAATTACAGTCTTCAAGATTAAAGATTTATACAGGCAGCAAGAACACTGTCCCAGCTATGAAAGATAAATGCAAAATACTTTTCAGGATCTTACATTGCATTTGGATTCTAACCCAAGAATGAACTTCTAGCTCCACCCCAAAACTTATTTTTTGCATCAGCCACTTTCTGGCAAGTTTAGGAGATGTCTCCTTTTTAATCCACGGGTGATCAGATTTCTTTCTGAGGGCGTAAATGCTTTATTTCACTAAGGATGCGTGCTATTTATAACATGGAAAGGACTGATGCCACATAGATATTTCCTGACACATTTCCCTCCTACAGTTTCTCTTCAGTGAAAAGTAAGCCTCTGCCTTTTATTAAGTCCGTAAAAAATGAAATGAAAGCATAGGCTTAGAGATAAAATAAAATGCAGGGAGTAGCACTCAGAAACTGAGCCTGCACAGTACAGTTAGAAAATTAATTGAGTCAATAGTAATGGGAGAGAGGCAGGAGTAAAATGGGGTCCAACAGGGGTGTCTTCTCCTGTGCTATGTGTCCTGGATCACGCAGGATGCTCTGTGGTACCTGAAGTTTCAGCATCAAAGAGTAGAACAATTTGTTCCCAGCTAGCAAAATTGTGGAAGTGGCAGTCACAAGCTAAATGGAAGTTAAACTCAGCAGAGCAGCTGCAGGAGTTGATGAAAAGACTTTTGAACACCAGTTTGCTTTATGTTACTCTCCCTGATTTCATAGCTAAACTGGTCCTTACAATACCATAGTACAGGATGGAAAGGCAAGGCAAGGCAAGGCAAAAGGGAAAGGCCCAAAACCACCTTCTGTTTACTGCCACTAATGTCTTCCCATGTTCTACTCTTTCATTAGTACTGTCTTTGAGACTATACAATCTTTCAGTCTATGTGAAAAGGACTGTCTCTTACTTGAAAAATATTATCTTGGGATTCTTAAGAACCAGGAACATTGGACCTAACAGCAAAGGGAGCTGTTTTTTCAAAATCTGAATCTCAGTGCATGGGGCAGAAAGATTGTGAGGAGTGAGAGTAGCCGTGGATGAAGGTGTAATGTCTGGAGAGTGAAAAAGGAGAGGGGGAAGAAAAAGGCATTGTTTGACTGATCTTAGGCAGTTTGTATCTTTTGATGCTCTAGTTTTGAAGGACATAATGTGGGAAATGAGGTGAATATACTGGCAATGTTACAACTCAATGTTGGAGGCAAGATCTTAGGAGAAATTTTTCTGCATCATATCTATTCAATACAAAAGGCATAATCGCAAAGTGTGCAAGGGGAGGGCTAAGATTCTGTGTCTCCTGACCAAAATTTCATTTACTTCATTTTTTTTGAGTAGCATTTCTCCTTCATTCAGTACATGTGTGTCTGCGAACAATCTACATTTTCATGATTTGTTTGGGAGGGGAGAGATTATAGTATTGCTTGTTTTACTGTAAAATCATATTGTGTCCTGTCACAACTTCTGAGCAAAGTGTTAAGCACTGGCACTATTGCTAGAAAGAGATCAGAAGGTGTGATCTCATTTATATGAAGCTTAACAGCAATAGATTTGACACCTGACACTCCTCTGGCAGTAAACTTTCCTGCAGCTGACAAGAGTACAGCTGTTTTGAAAAGAATAGAACTGCTGCTTTAAACAGTTAAATGCTGCCTAACTGCTTAGTTTTTAAACTGTATATGATTCTTCCTTGCAGATAGAAGCACAAAATGGCATAAACTTGCCTGATGTTTGAAAAAAATCAATGTTTTATAAGGTATCTGTTGCCAAAGCAGGCAGAAATCTCGTGTATCACTATGGAAAGGTAAGAATCACAAAGTCTTTCTAGAGCAATAAAAAGTTTATTTTATATTCCATTCTCTCTAATAATGGTTGCTATTACTTGGTATCTCTGTTGGCAATAAAAAGGGGCACAAAATATACTCTATCAAATGTGCAAGTCCAGCACACAGTTTTTAACATCAAATGTGCCTGCTTAGAAAAAAAACTGCAACTCCCTTCCAATGATGGCAAAAAATTGCAGGAACACTGGATGTAGATCAGAGCTGAGAGTAAGGAAATAATACACTTATAAAATTCAGTATCTGCACATAAAAATGGCATTCTACAAAAACCAGAAATATATATAAAAATATCCCTATGAAACATTTTTTGTTTAAACGGCACCTTTGTGAATCGAATTTGTTGCAGAATCTGCCGTCAACAAAGTATCAGAAAGAGAAAGGGCCCTTTTTGAAAGAGACTCCACAGAATAACTACCCATATACAAGATTTGTTTCAGAAAAGGGTGGGAATCTGAAAACATTCATTTTCCTTTGCTGAGTGCATTTACAATTTACATTGCAGGAAAAAAAAGGACATTTAAATAAATTGTGAGTAATTTCTTTACTCAGAATTATTTCTTCTCAAGTTTTTATCTCGTTCTTTTTTTCCCTGAATTTCATTAAAAAGCACAGAATAACACACAAAATTGTACATATAGAAACATGACATGGGGGGAAACTAACATGGAAACCTTTGATTTCGTTTTTCTGTTTCAAATTCAATCCCACCTTTAAGAGAAGGACAAGGAACCTAGGGTCATGCTTTCAAGTAAAATATTTTTAGAAAACAATCTGGAAAAATTACAGCAAATTTTATACTGAGCTTGTGTCTCAGTTACATACAGTATTTATACTATATGTATATATATGCATTTGTAGGTATTTTAATATAACTTTGGAAAATTATGCTTTCTGATTAATTTCTGGATGTATCACTTATTAGCCTAAATTCCCTGCTATTACTGTTCTTAAGTTGAAACATACTAGCATCTCTTCATTGATGGTATTTCAACTTTATACCTCCTTTATATCTAAATCATAATTAAGACTTGAAGACTTAAACATACCTACAACAGCCCGAACTGTACAAGCTGGTTCTCAATTTAACAATCTGTAAATGAAATTGAGTTCTGACTGATCAATAGACACGTTAATAAGAGAAAAGCAGAGAACACTTATCCCATATATTACCTCCACTAGTTTTATGAAAACATATTTACACCCCAGTATGTTTTCTAAAAGTCAAAGTTCCTCTATACTTACCTGGATCTGAGTTCCATCTGTATCCACCTGACTCATATTTCTTTGCAACGAAATTTAGAGCACCTTTATTTCAGGTGTTTCACTCATATCAGGCAAACTCTATAGCAGAGTATATTACACCTTCAGAAAAACATTCTACATTGCATTTGCATGTCTGTGTTCTCCTTAAATAAATTATTCCCTGGGTCTGAATGAAATCAATGAATTATTAATTATAAAAATCAGAGCTGTGTTTGTTACTCCTCACAAGATCTACCAGATCTACCAAGACCTGCTCTGCTCTCCAGTGTACAATAATTTTGAGATGGCATCACTATGTTCTGCAATTTCTTGTGCAGATAAAACATAGGCTTCCTCCTTAGGTCACACTTACCCTATCTTCCAATCTTGCCTCTCATGTTCAAGGATCTTTTCCAGAGGACAGTGGATATGTATGGTCTTTATTAACCTCCATGCAGCTTTTTATGAAAATCATATAAAAAGAGCTTTGTGAAAGCTTTAATCTCACAATGCATGAAAGTTAATTATTACTTTAGACCTTTATATGTACTCAGCTGATAAAAAGCCCTTTTATTTCCATGTCCTTTGACTGTGTGAAATGTTTGCATATTATACATGTCTTCTGAAAAGGGTTTTGAAGGCAAGGCTGGAATCAGTACTGGCCATTAAGTATGTTGTGGTAATGCAATCAAAAGCCATAAACAATTCTTCTCATGAATATATTGTGATCATGTGTCCTTCATTTATCTAAAGAACAGTGTACAGTTCAACACACAGATGTTACCAATAAAAGTAGGTCACTGGGCCACAGTCAGACCTTAGATTCATGGCAACAATCTCACTCAGCTGACTGGGACAAACTATACTAATTTACAAGACCAAGTTAATTTTTATATGAAATTATGAGAGAATTTCAGTGACAATACCAAATAATTATGGATGTGGACCATCATGTTTTCAACAAAGAATTCAAATTCTGTTGAAAAGACAAAACTTTATAAATGTTTTCTTTATACCAGAAGTAAAACTCTCAATGTAAAAGTAGTTTTAAGAGAAATTTAATCAATATCAATATTAAAAAAAAAAAAAAAAAGGCAAAAAGGTTAAGTGATGGAGAGTAGAACCAAGTAAAAGGACTTTGTTAAGTAGAGGGAATACAAGAGGCACCTGATTTCTGGTCAACCAGTTCACCAAATTTGAAATTCTGGCTATATTTCTGGTTTGATTATAGCTTCAGCACTTTTGTATGAACAGAAAGAATGTCCAAATTCAAATAAAAACCCCAATTTAATTTCATTTGTTGGGAAAATGTGAAGATTTCTTTATTAACCTCTTCATGTTTTTATTTAATCACAAATTAGTACAGATTAGCTTTCACATTATGATCAATGCTACTTGTTATTCTTATTCTTTTTACAAGAAGCTTTCAAAACCAAAGCAGCATTTTTGTTCTTCATGTGTGTCATGTTTAAAATTAATTCATTAGCAGCTGTCAGCCCCCAAGGAAGAGAGTCAACACTGATGAAGACAACATCTAAAGGTTTTATCTTACCTTCATTTATCTCTTGTCCCCAGAAGGTATTAATCCATTAAAAAAAAGCAACTCCAAAGTAATGACTGCTTTTGTCTTTTGTTCAAATGTGTTTAGAAAGTAGCTGTTCAGGCATGAATTTTGGCTCCAAATGTCAATGACACCTGTTTTGTTAAACAAAAAAGACCAAGGAGAGAAAGAGTTACAAGGCTGAACTTTACCATAGGTCTCTATGCTACTGTTCCCATGAAATATTACTTCCCATCAGAAATGCTGATCTGATTTATTACATCTGCAATAAAATGTGCATTCCTTAGTTAGAGAGTATCACAGAAGAAATGTTATGTTTTTAAAAATTTTAGCACAAAATGAGGCAAGACAGATATTTTAGGGGAAATATTTATGTAAGGTGGTTGAAATAATGAAATAGTTACTACAGCTAAATATTTTCATGGTAATTTTCAGTCATTAACATATGCACAAGATAAAACTAGAACTGCTGAAAGGCCAGTACAAAGGCCCAGAATAAATTCCTGGATTTACCTAGTAAGTTAGGTATTAAAGTTTTGAACATGGAAGTGACTTAGACTTGGACACCTGATTCATGGATAATCAAACAGATGCTTAAGTGTTCTAAACATTAAATGGAGACAATTATATGCTTTTAGAAGATGTTACATTCTTTCCCATTATTGGAAAGAATAACCTTACAGACAACATGTAAGCATACATAGACAGGAAACTTGGAGGAGGATTTTTGGAAATCACATTGTTACATTTATATATTTGCATTTTAGATGGCCTAAAATTTTGCTGAAGTGAAATTTAGACTCTGAAGCATCTCAATTGTCTAGAACTTAGTATCAGATGATTACTTGTTCTTTTATAGTACTTCCTTTGATTTTAAAATAATTAACAGAAGCAGCATTCATTTGCTGGACTGTGACAGGAATTTCCATTCATTCAGAGTTATAGCTGATGTTCTTACAGAGTTTTACATTATTAAATTGCCACTTCAACATAATAGACAGAATAGTTTCCATTAACTTCAGTGGAAAATTCAATACACTGCTTATGTAAGAATTCAACAGTTAATGGAGGATTCTCCCTTACGAAGTCAAGTGCTATACACTTAGGTAAAACCTATTTTGCATTCAATACTTATTTTAGCTAAAAATTCAGGGCTTGTTGCTATATATAGGTGCTGTATTATATATTATATTTGTTTTATATATGTGTGTCTAGTACTCCTGTGATAAAATTTCTGATAAAATGGGCTGATGCTAAAGATTTCCCCACTCGATTTTTTGTTCAGATGGGGCTCAGTGTTCCCTCTGCTGGAGCTGCCAATTTTGACAGCACCCAGTACAGAGTACGAAAATGCAGCCTCCCCTCTTCCTCTGTCAGTGATGGTTCCAGAGAAGGAGGAACATTTGAGTTCATGTGTTGAGGTTATGGAACTTTCCAGACTCACTGTTCTTGCCCAAAGAAAATAGATAAAATTCAATGAAGTGACACATATAAAACATCTTGAAGCTCAGTTGAGAAAAGATTAGCAGAAAAATAAGGTAGATATTAGCAAATTACTAGCTGAAGTATTTTATAAATGTGTTGAACAAATAATTTGTTCCTAAAGACCAACTTTCTTCTATATTTTTTTTTTACCTCTTCAGTTTTCACTGTACTGAAATGTAAAACTTTTTAATGAGTTCTAATTTAATGAGTAACATTTCAAAACCATGAACGATGCTGCAGTCAAGATACAATTGCAGGCTCAAGTGTCACATTTTCTGCTAAAAATAGTAATCATAATGTTTCTTTGTTGGTGCTGTAACAATGTATCTTCCCTTATGTTTCAGTAGGTGTAATGTCAGAATGTAATTTTAAAATGCTACTGTTCTTTACTTCCAAACCCAAGTACCTATGGTTATGGATATATACTTCCATTGAAAGCACTTGCAGAACTCTTAGAGCTTCAAAGGGCAGTGTTACTATGGATTATACTAATGCCATATGTGTTGTCTTTGTTTTCTGTTTGAAACTGAATATGATATTAATAAAATAAAAATGGAATTTTTGGGGCTGTATGAAAATGAAGGTCATTGAAGAAAGGAAAATTCTTTGAACTAGCTTTATTTTATACAAGCAAGAATTTGCTGTATACTTGTGTTTATATTCTGAATTATTCATGAAGTTTGAGGAGAAGCATTTATCAATCAAAATGTAACTGCCCTCACTACATAGCTAATGTCACTTGGATTGTCATGGAAGAAAGTATTACTCAGGATGAATACAAATGAGAGAATGAGACAACCCACATCCAGTCATAAATTCTCCAAGGAAAAAGAAGGACCCTTTACATAAGTGGATGTTATTTAGCTGATTACTCTGAAAAAAAGTTTCCATAAAGGTTACTGGGCAAGACATTCTTCGACGTTGTAATTTCTTCTTGTGCTTAAAACAATGGTGATCCCTGTAACTGATTAGTAATAAATACAGACAAATGCACCTTGTTATGTAAAAGAGTGCTTCATTTGCCCCCTGTAATCCTATTTATGCATCTGTATGTAATTACAGAAGTGGCACCTAACTTTGAACTCTGAGTCCCATGAGAAGTACTGGTTCTCCAAGGTGCCAAACAAAAATAAGGATGTCAAACACATGTTGGCACAAATATACCCTTTCTTCTCTTTGTGGATCAAAACTATCCATTTTGCTAGTGGCATCTGGAGACAAAGGAAAAATGTATTTTGAAGCCAAATTTATAATATTATGGCTCCAGTTTCTCCAGCAATATGTAATTCTACCTAACCACTCCTTTTTTTTCCTTTTAAAGTCTACTGATTGCACATTTAAGTTTATATACATTAAGAAAAAAATATCATCCTGCATTTTTATTAAGTTAAAGCAGACAGTATTTCAATATCTGCTTGACACTGTAACAAAAGTGTAATCTTGAAGGGGGAGACAGCAGAAAATGGGAGTGATTTTTCGCCTTTATTTTGATCCTTATTTATAATGTCTCATCCATTTATTTAGTTCTGCAAATGTAAATCTGTCTTTCTTGTCTGCTAATTTAAGGATATCTCTGCCACCAGAGTGGTATCATTTTCAAGTGGATTTGGAAACTGTCCATTCTGTTTTGCTGACTATGTTGTATGCCAACTGTACCAGAAAAGACAGACCTATGGTTACTGAGCAGATTAATCTTAATCTGTCAATAGATCTTTTTATTATCCAGCACTCTCTAGAGGAAAAGGAAGATTAAATAAATCTCCCTTCTAGAAAGGACTGTAAAACTTGCAAAGAAAATTGCACATTTGCAATTATTATGCCAAAACCTCCCCATTTTTACCCTCTCCCAATTCTTTCAAGAGGATTATGTCTACCTTTGAAGTAGCTTTTATAAGGGCGGAGTCCAAAACGGGTTAAAGTTAATGCTGCTCCAGCTTGAAGGATTTCTGTCTTTTTTATTACCTTCCCTAAGAAAATGTCCTGACATAACAGGCTTTCTTTCAGCATCATTAGCTCTTAACAGGTGGCCAGCATTTGCCACATGTTTTTAAAGCATAACCTCTTTGCAGAGGTTGAGGATCACAAGGAAAGTGCCACAGAAGGCTACATTTAAAATGGTGCTTATAAGTGAAACGTTACTCCAGGGAACATTTAGAGAAAGCCAACAGTCCTGGGCAGCGGTCATTAAGGTGCTTCTTTGGAAATTGAACATTAAATGCGCAATCACACAGTTGATTACACAAAAGGAGTACCTTAAAAAATCTGTACTAGCCACAGTTTTAACAAAGCAAAGTGATGTTGCCTCTACCACATTTGAAGATTTATTGTGATCTTTTGTTGTTACTTTATTGCACAAGGAATGTTTTGATAAAATATTTGGTAAAAAATTGTTGATTTTCTTGTGGGTTTTTTTAATAAATCCTACTACGCAAGGTAAGCATCACCTTCCTTCTGGGCTCAGTATCTGTAAAATATTACTTACATAAAAGTTATTTACGACACATACTTTGCTCTAGTGCTGCTTTTCATGTTTTCTCATACTATGTGTAGTTACTACTCATGAGCTGATATTAACACAGGGGCCTATGACCTCATAGGGATTGTCTTTGGATGACAGAGTGGTTTCCATTCAAACTGACATCCCAACAACACCTTACATCTGTATTACCCTGCAGTCCAAACAGTCCTCCACAGAGCAGGGCTTCCTCACACAGATCACCTGCTGATGTGAACTGAGAGGCTGCCTGCTTGTCTGGCTGTGACTGAGAGCTATACACCACCCGGCACAACGTGGTAATTGTTGCACAGAGTTGCTTAATGACACATACAGAAATATTAACAAATTTCATTAAACCCACACAAGCTGCATGCATCTCCAGGGAGAAGAGGGGGGAAGAATTAATTCCAAACTTCTTTGCCCCAAAACATCTTAAAGAATTTTAGCTTTTTTGAAAACAGCAGGGTCATGAGGAGTTTCAGGAGTTTTCAAGCTAATATATGCAACCAGATAAAAGCCAGGATGACCATCTTATTGTACAACAAATTTTATTGCAATTTAGAGAGAAAATCTGGATAAGATGAGGTTGACTATCTTATAGAAGACAAAGTGTAAGACTCTTATTGAGCATAGCATGCTTTCCCAGTATATCTGAACAAGTTACTTTCTTGCAGTTACCAATTTTTTTTTTTTTTTGCTTTCATCTGCAATGAAATATGTCTGTTTCACTGGGTGAATACACCCTCGCATGGGTGTTTCAGAGACTTCCTGTGACACAGTGTGCTGGCATTACAGCGTCAGGAACAGTGGGAGGGAATGCCTTTGAACTTCCTTCTCTCTCGTTTGACCCTGCACACCTGCATCCTGGATGGTATCTCTCCAAGGCCGTCATGACAGTTCAATAGGAAATGGTGATCATAACAGATTCACCAAAGTCCTGCACACCAAAAGGAAATAAGGGCAGGTCTCACATGAGCAATAGCTCTTTGTGCTGTGCTCTTCAAAAAAGAATAATGCAATTCTGTGAGTAAAAGAACTTACATAATTGGTGTGACTTTAGCACAAGCAGTGTACCATTTCTATCAGCTTTTTTTTCCAAACCCTGGCAGTTTGCTTTAAGAATACAGCTACATGTAACGATAGGTTTTGCTTTTATATACTTTTATACTTCTATATAACTATATATTTTTTTGAATTAAGGCATATATAACTTTAAAGGCAAAGTCCTTTATGGTTCATGTGAAACATGCTATTAAATGCAGAATTATTTATCATCTAGTAGATCTGATTCCAGTTCCTTGCTTTTCTGAATTTGGAAAGTGCATGTAAGATTTCTAAGGCTGATAAAAGGAAATTGCACAGGTAGTTAAACTATCCCATTGGAGCAGGAAGTGAGCATGAAGAGGTCAAGGAGAAAATACAGGACAGATGGATAATAGCACTGACTTTCGCCCAAGGGGGCAAATATAAATTTGGATGCATGTGCTGAGTGAGCTGGAGAGACAGAACATTTGTCTACCCTGGCAGTCTGAAATTTGCTAGTAAAGTAACCACATGTCTGGCCAGGGAAACTTCAAGGTGAATGACAGTAAATGACACCTGCCAAGATCTTCAATCATTCTGCTGAGGTTCAAAGTTCCACTGCAGTGGTTTGATACAGTCTTTGCTTTCAGGGTCTGGGCTTCACTGATCATGGACTGCCCAGTATGTTATAGCTGTCTAATGATTTTTGAAAACTGTAGGATACTTTTGATTCATAAAGCAATAATTCACTCTTCAAATGTTCTAAAATGATAGAAAGTTTAATCCAAGATAAAAACAATTTCAGGATGTTTTCAGATAAAGGATATTAGACAAAGCATGAATACTTATTTCATGATAAATGAAGCAAGAAACAGAAAATGTCCCTAATATTTTTAAAGATAAGTAACTTACGCTCAATCTGTTAAATTTAAACATTATCAAAAATATTAATATTGGCAAAACATCTGAAGAAAAGCAATGTCCTTTTGAACTTATTCAAAAGCTCATTATTTTAAAAAGGATAAATACCTTGATTTAAGAAAATAAAATAATAAAGAAGAGTTGTATTTCTTTTTTTTTTTTTACCAGAATCTTCAGTTATATAAATATAGACATTATAGAAATGCCTGAAGCTCCTCAGGTGTGGAGCTCTGTTTTAATTTAACCTTCAGTCCAACCTTTGTTTATTGAGAAAAGTCTTTGCAGCCTTTTGTGTGCTAATTATAACCCTTCCGAAGCATTACCTATGTCCAAGGCAGTCCGAGCACAGAAATATAAAATAAAATAGTACATGTCAATGTACAGGTAGATTCTGTGGCTGGATTAATTCTTTCTGTTCTTGCTACCAAATGGGCAAAACTCTACTTTACCCATCTTTCCCATGTTTCCATGATTAAACTATTCATATTTCTATATTCTTAACAATGGACATACACTGCACACATAAAGTTGAAATTTGCCTTAGTAACTTATATTTTAGTGTTATAGTTATTCCTTGTATTTAATGGATTTACAATAAAGTGAGCCAAAAGCACTTTTCAAAGTTCCAGCCAAAGGATTATATAGCTTCAGTCCCATGCACACTCTGAGAAGAGATTAAAAAGGGATGTCCATGACATGAGGTAATTTCCCCCCACAATTAAGAAAAGGGTAACAACGAACTTGTGAGTTTACACTGGGTAGTCCAAAGGAAGTTTGAGATATTACCGAGGTCTAAAGGAAGTCAAGATATTATTGGGGAAATTGAAAAATTACTGTGCTTGCTCCTGCTCTGCAGGGTGTGTATGGATCTCCTAAGGGTTACTCAGAACTCACGCAGAAGCCTGGGCTGCTACACAGAATTGAGTACTGGGATATGGCCTGACTGGACACTGCATGGGATGAGCATTTAGATGAAGACAAATATCTCAGATGTCTAAGTAGAATAAGGGGGGACTTTTCTGAGCTACTCCCCTGAATACTGCTTTCTTCAATTCCTTGCCAAATTTTAAACATTGTTCTATTGAAATTACTTAAATTTAGGATTACTTTAGAAAAACTATAACCGTTGGAAAATAAATATTTTTTAAAATATTTTCTGCTTCTCTCTTTACAGAGCTTAAATTTAGCTTCACTCAGGTATATTCCTCTGCAGCTAATGGCATTCTAAATACCTGGTTGTGGAAGGGAATAAACTAAGAGAAAAGAACCCTGTAGGGCAGCCATGAGAAGTGGAAAAGTCCTTGACTTATAGTAAGATCTGCTCGGCAACAGCCAAAACATCAGTGTGATATAAGCATTATTCTCATCCTAAATCCAGCTGACAGCTACTAGGAAGAAAATTAACTCTATCTCAGACAAAATCAGGACAAAATCTCTTCATTCCTCTGTGCTGAATCAGGGAAAGTCTCCCCACCAACTCAACTGATGTGCTCCTGGAGTTTTACCTGGGACACATTTCTTTGGCTTCCCAGTCCCCATGATTCTCTCTGGGTAAGAGAACCAACAATATTTAGTCAGGGCATTTATCTTTTTCTTTTGTTCCACAGCTGAGCTATCCATGTGTTTACCTCATCAGTGTTGCTAGGAGTTTTGTGACTACCTGGTAGATACTACTTTGAAATCTATTATTTTTTTCAGACTGTGATTCTCAAGTAGTTCTCAGAGATGTTCTACAAGCTCTCTATGAACTCTTCCATTCTCTATCCAGTTTTATAAGGTCTTATACTTTCTGCATATCTCAACGGATTTCATTAACACTGCTTGGATTATATCCCACAAATTAAAAAATTAAAAAACAAAAAAAAAAACATGTTCAGGATAGAACTTTGAATGATACAGTCGGGAAATTTGCATAATTGAAATAGCCAGACTTTGCAAATATTCTCTATAAAAAACACATCTTGTGATAAATTCAAAAGCTGATAGTCACTAAGAACCTTTTTTTAAAAGCCTGCTCTGATTAATAAAATACATCTATAGTCTCTGCCACATTCTTACTGTATTACAGTAATTAAAATAGTAATAGAAAACTGATTAAACTTGCCAAAATGAAAGACTGCCATAACACAAAAGTTGAAGTGAAAGCACGAAGAGCATAAAGATAATAGAAGTTATATTGCTATTACAAGTGGAAAATAAATTCCAAAAGAATTATCAATGTGATTTCCATCTAATTAGAAGCAGAGGATATCTTGCTGCTTGAACTGGCAAAATAAAAGGTGGCATACATCATAGTACAGGATTTCAACAAAGTAAAACACTTTTTAAAAAGTAAACCTTCTCAAGGATTATAATTTATATTTTCTGTGTTAGAACTTCCAAACATGGCAGGTGTTTCCTGAAAACACACACAAGCTACAAGCATTAGAGGTAGAAGAATTAACATAGGAATGTAATATGTTAAAGTTTCATTGTTTGTAAACACTGAGAAATTACTATTAGGGTTTTCAGGGCTTTTCGGCCATTTTATAGCCCAACATGGATTGTCAAAGTGTGATTTGTCCATTAAGCATTCTAAGTGTTGAGAAATTTGCAAAGAACACATCTGGAATCAATAACTCCATCTCTTGGACTAAAAAGAATGGGTTTTTTTGTTATCAACAGTTAATACATTATTAAAGTTTGAAATTACTCAATTGTTTTGACACTTTTTTATTACTATCTTTAGAGAAAATTCCACCTGATATGAACACTGTACTTAAAACAATTTATACCTTTTTGTCTGTAAGACTGCATGACTCCATCTATGTTTCCACCCACATGCTCTCAGACACTAAGGGAGAGAAATGATAGAGATAAAAATTTTTGCATTGGGATGTTACCTCCTAGAGCTCTGGAACCACAGCAGGAGCTGGGGCTGAGGAAGCTCTGGAAGTCATCGACTCCAGCCCTCTGGAAGAGGGTTAACATCCCAGTAGGATCAGGTGACTCCCACCCTCATCCTGCTCAGTTTAGACTTTCTCTGGCACAGATGACTTTCTGCTGACTGAATCCAACTGGTCTTTTGATGTTACTTGAACCAAAAAAATATTTCCCCCATCAGCCTTCTCTTACCCTGGTAGCTCATTCATTCTCTCCTGTACTATGTATTACAGCCCTCTAACCTTCACCATTGGCAGGGGAATCTCTGTTTTGGCTCCTGTAGCACCTTCTCACCCTCCTTTTGCACTGACCTAGGTCTGCAGGGCTGTTTCTCTTACATATTGTCTCTTCTCTCTCTGGTTGTAACTGCTGTATTGTAATTTGGGCTTTTTCCCCCCCTTATGTTGTCCCAGAGGTTCTATTTCTGTTGTTGATAGGCTCAGCCTTGGCCAGTGGTGGTCCTGTCTTGAACCCTCTGGCATTGGCTCCTTCAAACATGGGGAAAGTTTCTGGCAGCTTCTCACAGAATTCCCCCCCCATCCTATCTCCACAAACCTTGCCATTCAAACCCAATACAAATTGACGTTGCTACATGAATCTCAAAATACTTGTCTCTAAAAAAAATTGTTTACATTTTTCAGTTTAAAAAACCCACATTTTCTATTCTCTGGATTCATAAAACAAGTCAAGCAGTATATCAAAATTACATTTTAGATAATTTGAGAAAAATAGGTTCAAAAGAAACATGAGAAACACAGAGTTCATAATTCTCTTATGGGTGTTTTCTAAATCATAAATGCTACAGTAACACTCCCACCAAAATCTCAGTCAAATTATTTGCATATTAATCTGAAGCAAATTTGACCTTGAACATCCATACTCCTTAGCATAGAAATCTGCATTCTCCTTCTCTCTTTTCAATAAAAGCAGCCTAACTAAAACTTGTTGGACATTGACTAACATGTAGCTGGAAGTGCAGAGTGTAGGAAATAGGTTCTGTACAGCAACGCTGACAAGTGAACACATTCTAACTTTTTGTTGCTGTATGTCTAGTAAAGGGAATCCCCTAGGATATGCATAAAATACTTTGAGGTAGGTGAAGCATCTAATTGTAATTACTCTTAAATTTCATTCAGCATGGTAGGTAACAGGTATGTAGATCAAGGTACCTAAGTCAAGATTTAAAGAGCATGTATTTTAAAACTAGAGAAAAAAAGTAAAGAATGCCAATATGCCATAATTTTGGTTTTACTGTTTTCCTCTTGATTTTCACTGCTTGTCAATAAATAGTCACTGTTTCTCTATAAATATTCAATATAATATACTTAACCAGTAGCTATTTTCCCACTTTAAATGTAAAAGGCTAATGTGTTTTCTTGAATGTCTTGTTTCTTGTACACTTTTTTCACATGCACAGACAATTCATGAAATATTCATACTGTATCTGACACATCCATGAGAAGAACAGAACCATACCATATGTTTAAAATACATTATAATACAAAAGGTCATGAAAAGTTGTCAGTTTTTTAATACTGTCACTTTTTAAAATGTGTGCAGTACATTTCACCAGACATATAACATATGCGGGATATGGAAAACTTACATTGTTTCCTTATGGGTATCTCCACACTCAACAATCTTCAAAAAGATGACTCAAATGACTTAAATGTAATAGATTAGGATCATTTTACAGACTGGCTGGTAGCATTAGGAACTGGAGCAGACATAAATGGACTGCTCCATAAAGTGGCTGAAATTACAGCTGCTGTAACTTATAATGGGACCCCAGGAATCTCAGTGAACCATTTCTCCCATGAAGGCCAAATGCTGCAAGTCATTTTGTATCAAGTCTCTTTAGAAAACCACCAGGAGAAAGGAGATAAGCACTACTGTGGTATGGAAGTCCAATGCTCACCAATGTTTTGAAGTCCCACCCCTCAAAAATAAAGATATATCAAAGGATAGAAAGATTAAATATTTTAACTTCTGTGCTAGAGGGGAGCCTTGCACCTCCATGAGAACCAAGGTTTAAACATGACTGTGCTGCACCTTGTTCCTCCCTCCAGTCTTATGTAGGAAGTTTTTTTTTAGGAAGGGCAACAGACAAAAGTCACTAAAACCTTTGGCCACCATCATTTTATGGTCTTTATGGAGCACCACTGCCCTCTTCTGGGACTCATCCTTTATAGGGCTGTGCAGCACTGAGGGCATAGGCCCCAAATATTGACTTCATTCCCTATTGTCCTTTAGAGACTATTACCTGGTAGGAGTCTTGCTCCTCTTGGAGTCGAATATAACTAAGTCTGATTAGAACCAGCTATTTCTATAGTCCCTGGTTCTATTTTCCCTAAATTGCCTCATTATCAACTGCTTAATTGTGTAATTGATTTCAAATACTTTAAATTACCATTCTTGCTTGTTTAATGTTTAATTACCTTACTTGTTGCACAGCTGATTGCCTTCACATTTAGTCATTATTCCCTAATAAATCTCTTAGTTGCCTATTTTCTTCAACCCACTGTGTTCAATCTTCTAATATCAAGTCCCTGTCCTTCTATTGTACTTGACAACTTCTTTTACTGCCTTCCTGTGTGTTATTTTTTACCTTTTTTTGTTTTTTCACCAGTGTAATTTTGATCTTTGCTTGCCCCACTGAAAATATTTTGCTAGCTCTCAAATTTACTTTTTCGCTGTCTGAGAATAATTTGTTGTGACCTCTGCAACATTCTTGAAGCAACTCTTTCATTGTTAACTCATTATTGACTTTGATGACCTTCCCAGAATCTCCCTATTCTCATTACACAGTCTCAAGAGATTATACTCTTGGCAAATTATCTTCTTGTCTACATTAGATTAGGTGCTTCTATCTCTTTTCCAGAATCTAATTATCAGGGGATTTCTGAATGCCAGACCATAAAAAAGGTTTGACAACCAAAAAAATTTGTTATACCATTTTTTTATGAGCTGACTAAGTTTGGCCAAATTTCCCATTTCCTTGGCAATTACAAGTTGCAAGAGCAAAAACTATCTGCTTTGGGTATTAAATGGATTTCAGAAACTTAAAAAAAAAAAACAAAAAACCAAAAAAAAACACTTCAACAAAGTTTGTACAGGATAGAAAGCTAAAATAATATAAAATGGAAGATTCTCATACGGCTCTGTAATTAATTAAAAAATGAAGCAAAGTGGATGATCGGTTTTCATAATGAATAAAAATTGCAGGTTGATTTCTGCATGAAAGTTCATCTTTCCTTGCGGTTTGCTTATATTCAGAAACTATGTGTAGAAAGAAGCAACTGCTGAGATGATAAAGTTTGCTGATGGTACTAAATTATTCAGGGCAGTACAGACAAAAATCTGTGGAGCAGAACTGCACGAGACCCTTACTAGAGAAAGTGACTGAACATTAGAATGGCAGACAAAATTCATTGCAGATGGATGCACCAATTCATTAGTGGTGCACATGAGAAGAATAATTCTGACCTTGTTAATAAAGTAATGGTCTCTTGTCCCCCAGGGGCAACATCTTAGAAGCATGAAGTATGATATGATATGTATTTTTATGAAAATAAGGTCTCAGTGATCAGAAGTAGGCAAAAAATATTGATGTTAATAGGGAAGAGATAGAGAATAACCAAAGAGAAATCCTGAATGTATGTCTAGGTAACGCTCAAGTTCCCTCCTTCTGGAAAGACAGAAAAACTAGAGAGATTAGAAGAACATTTGATAGAAAGAATTAAATAAAATAAAACACAGAAGTAAGAAAAAACCCAGCAGGATAGAACTATACAGGAGAAGGGACAAGGAAATTCTGGAGTCTCTTCATTGTATTAGAATGTACATGAAATGGTTTTTGACATAAGACAATTGCTGGCTAAAGAAGTCCCTGATGCAAACCTTGCTTAAAGCTCTGTCACTGTTCTGGAGAAACACTGTATTCTCCTATAGGCACCTGTGAATTAGACTTTAATGATGACAGGTACTGGCCTAGATGGATTTATAATCTAACATGATTTAACTTGTATTTACATCTTGAAAATCTTCCTCATCTTGTATTATAATTAAAGTTGAAATTTTAAAATTTAAATTTCATAGATTCATTAGTAATGCACTCTCATTTTTTCCTGGTTAGTTTTCTTTCTTATAATTTTCTATTTAGATTAGGATCATGATTTGTAAGAAAAAGCATAAAAATGCTTCATATTTTTATACTTGACTACATTTTGTGATCAATTCCTTTTGTGAGGCTAACCAAGGACAGGATTCTATAAATGTCAGAAAAAGCAAATACTGCAGAATATTTTTTTTGTCACTGACAACCCTAGGTTGAATTTTAGGACTTAGTTCCAGGCCTAAAGTGTTTGTGCTCTTGATTTTGAAAACGTGTGTAGAACCTACAGCTATTACTGAAGTCAATCACTGCTGGGGGAACTTAGGACTTCTCCAAGTAGGTCACTGGATACCACTGATTTTGCATGGAGAGGCTGGTCCAAGATACCAGTTCTATTAATTTTCTCTGAAGTTCATCTTCATTATCCAGCCATTTTTTAAAATGTTTACTCTTCAGAGTTTCCCTGCAAAACACGTATTAAATACTTAATTCTGGTCAGCAATTCATTGGCATTTTCTTTAAACAAAGAACTCTGAGCTTCAGCTAAATTGCATAAATAATCATATAAATGCAAAAGTAATTTTCCAGATTTTTTCATCATTACCTGGTAGTGCTAAATGCAGTTTAGGAAAAAAGAACCAAAGCAGATTAGAATAAACTCTGTCCTCTATAAAATTATTCCAAACCTTCAGTATTTCTGCTGGTCTCAACTTGGATATAAAACAGGACAAAATTATGGCAAATAATTATAATGATAATATTACAGCAATGAGTTCAGGAAAGCTTCACATTTCAACACAGCTAAGTGTGAATGGATGGATAAGACTTATGTTGATCACGAAAGAAATAATTTTAGGAACTGTACCTTAGACGAGGTTTCTGAGCAGAGGAAAATTCTACTTCCCATTTCCCCCACCCTCAAATCACTTACAAGTTTGTTTTTCACCTCCTTTTTAATGGAAAACTTCTTTAAATAATCCTCGGTTTAAAAATCCATAAAGATTTATAAATCAGGACATTTAAAAGGGACATATTTTTTCTGTTTAAAATTTTAATTACCAGCAAATTGTCTAGAAACATGATAAAAAATATGAATAATTGTGCAGGAACAATAATTAATTTTAATTTACTTGTCCAACAAAACTCCAGGAACATGTAGTCATTTCTTGTATCTATTTATGCAGTCAGCAGCCTGAATATGCTCTGTCCTATGTGACATTGCTATCCCCAGCTGTAGACTCAGCAAAGTTCTGTAATGACTTTGGCTTTCTAAGACACATACTATTTCTGATTAGTGAATCTATTTCTGAGCTGGTCTGGAGCCAGCTGAGAGATAAGGACAATCTATAAGCCTGATCCATAATGAGAGTTATGGCTCAAAATTTGCCTGTTAGGTGAGTTTCCTCCATCATTCCCAGGGGAAGATGAAGTAACAGAGAAGTTGCTTCCAACCAGAAGGATTGTCCCTACAATGGTCCCATGGATAGCTTGTCCCTCAGAAGAGCTGGTTGTTACTAAAATCAGTTCCAAATAAAAAAGTTTCAAAGAAAGCATCTTAAAAATGTTTTAGCTTTAGATGCATTCTCTGAAACACCTTCTGATATTGAGATCATCAAAATTATCCTTCTTCAGACACTCTCTATCTTGTTTCTTTCTGAGGGAGGAAGGAAATTCTAGAACAAACTGTGCAAAAATGGAGTGCTGACACATATATTAAAAGATAGGAGGAACCAATATGACATCACCCAGGAAGCTTTAAGTGACCCAAATTTTTGTGCTCAAAAATTAAACAGTTCTAATTATTCCAATTATTAGCGGAAATAATTTAACAGTAAAATGTTTCATTCAGTTAATATATATTTGTGAACCCAAATTGAAACAAGGAGAAAATCAATACTTCAGTTTTGCCAACATAAACGAACTGAAAGAATTTTTTAGTTTAGGACCTCTTTGAATTGAAATGTGTTTGGTTTTTTTTTTCAAAGTCCATTCTATCTTCGTGGGAGTGAAAAGATGAAAACAAAACTAGTAACACAAATGTGCAAAACATGATTTCTTCTGTTCTTCTCGGTGAAACTGGTCTGGAATTATGGCAGCAGTTTTAGGGCCTGTCTGATATACCTGCCAAAGGTGAGAAGCTTTGAGAGAGATGCCTCATCTACCCCAGGTCCCTAAGAGGGCCAGTGGAGACACGCACACCCTTTCCCATGGAGAGCCTGAATTACTGCCCTATTTTATGACTTCACTGGCTGCTCATTTTAGGTAGGATTGAATCAGGCTGTGATGTCTTCAATATACAGAAATAATTATCTTGTATGTACGAGGTGAGAACTATTTCACAAATTCCCTTCTCATGTACCATGTCAGGAAGTCCATTGATAATGATAATTTTGAGTGGCAAAAACACTTAGCTAGTATAGTGTTTAACGACCCCACATACTTAAATGGATCTTTATTTTAATTTAAAGTTTCTTACTGTGTTTCCTTGATCTCATACTTTCAAGATAGAGAAACTAGATTTTTGAAAGCACTTTTAAGCTTTGCCCACCTCAATATCTGACACTCAAAAATCAAAATTATGAAAGAATTTTTATTTTTCACTATCTTGTTCAAGGGATTATTCTTTTCTTTCACTTGGTGACTTTCCAGGAATAAGGCAAAGTCATCTCAATGGCTTTGAGAGTGGCTATGAAGAAAGCTGAGAATCTGGATCATGAAAAGTAATTTTCCACAGCAGATGCTGAATCATCAGACAGCTCTGATGAAGTTTGGAATTAATTGGCAAAGTATGCCTAAGTGCATGAAACTTGGCAAAAGTATCTGTGAAGTTATATCTATTTAGTACTATAAATATAAATATATTTAGTTACTTTGGAAAAGTAAATCAATTTAATCTAATCAGTGCAAGTAATAGCAATATGAATCTACATTGGAGATGAAGTGTAGAGTAGCACTTTCTGGGCTGGATTTTGGGGATTTTTTATATAGTGGAAATTTTAAAAGAGTTATGCAAGCATTTTCTTTTTTGCCTCTGCACAAATCTTTGGACTGGGATAAATATTATGGGTTCATTGTGATCGCTCATGCACAAAATGAAATTTTGTAAGATGAGGAGTTGGCAAGGAATGTTCTCAGCCTTCCTTTACCTGCATGGGTTTACTAAGCGATACACAAAAATCCTTCCTTATTACTGACAGCCAGTGTCCTTTTGTTTGTAATGATAACTGAGACGTTTTTCACAGATCAAATAAGGCAGAAATGTTACTTAATAAGAAAAGTCAAAGTTTCCTGAAACACGTTGGGCAATAAATAAAAAACATTTCAATCGGTGAAAATGATAATTTCAGCTGATTATTAAAAGCTTAATTTGATCTCAGTATTAAGTTTAAATTAATTTAAAATTCTAATAGTCTTGAATGCAGCAATATTTTGCTTCTCTTCTTCATTGGAAATTGGTAAGTTATGTGCTGGGATTGAGGTTTTTTTATTCTTTTCTAATAATAAAAAGCTTATGTGCCCCTGTCTCTCATGCTCATTACAAGTAAACAAAAATATTTAGTGACATCTGTCTTTTTCAGTTAATTCTGCTGTATCCTTGTACACTGGTAGATTTTATTCCTTTATTCTTATCTTATCTAATCTTTTTTCTTTAATTTTCTGATTTTAATGTCCTATGTATTTTCTTTCCTTTTTCTTAATTATGAAGCTTTTTTCTTTAATCCTTATTTTCTACTTCCTCATTACTTACAGGGAGCCTAAAGTTTCATATCATTTGCACCTGCAATACTCTGCCTGTAGCTGAGATCATTCTCCTGTTTCTTCAGGTTCCATCTCGGCATCCTCTATATCTACATTTTCTGTGTCTTTCCACAGAGCCCAAAATGTTCACATCTCCCTTTCATTCATTCCATGCTTTTTCTTCTCCTGGCACCTTCACATGTAAGGTGTAGATGAATCTCTCTGATATGTGCAGATAAGTCTTGGCTGACAGCTGATGAAACAAGAGATGGTCATCTCAGCATTTTCTTGCTACCAAGAACACTGCTTGGGTCACTGGGATTTTTGTCTTCATGGTTGGTGTTTTTTTGAGGTTTTTGTGGAATGATCTTACCACACAGCACCTTCATGGGTGTGTCTTCCAGGGTACGCGACCTAAAAGAAACAGAAAAAAGAACACCAAAACTTTGTGCATTGTTGCATATTTTATGTGCAACTTCTGGTTAAGAGCCACCATTTAGTTGCTTGCAAAGCCTTCCCAGTCTCCTCCTTTCCTACCTTGCCATCATAATCAGTTGTGACAGGGCCTGAGGTGAAGTAAGGAAGTGGATTTGTGTATCTATAAGAGGGGAGATATCATGGAGCTCATGAGCCTGAAAAGGAAGGGTGATAAAAGCTGACAGATTAGCACCCTTTGTCACCATTGGCAAGATATTTAAAAGCACTGCAGTGCTTTTCTCTCATTCTGTCCTTTATCTCTAGGAGCCCTCCCTTGAAATAACTAGAACACTCCTAGACAAAGACAGCAAGCACACTGGGGTCCTCAACTCTGATTAGCAGCAGTGCTTAAACTAACATGTTTTACTCTTTTGGTACCAGAGAATTTAGAAATGGCAGCAGAACTATGGAAAGTGCTAAATATGTAATAAATAATGGACTGTATAGAAATGAAATTTTGCATATAGAAATAGTGTAGTTATGCCACTGTTAAAATAGGAATCAACTGGAGCTTCCTGAAAAGCATTTCTACACATTTCTAGACATAATGTTGTTTCATAAAGTTCTTGGTATTCCTCAACATGTCAGTAGCTCCAGAAACACAATAAAATGGAATACACTCAGAGGTATTGCACACAGCACAAAATTACATTCCCAAGCTTCAAGTAGTTCTGTATATACATAAAGTGAGCTACAAATGAAACATTGGTTCAGCTTTATAAGAGTACATAAAAAAAAAAATTGTTACTTAAAAGGCAAAATGGTCCAGAAAGCTTTACTGCCACCATAATTTATTATAGAATTAATCTATTATGTGTTTGCACCAGGTCAGGCCACTAAAGGAAACCTGTGTCTTATCGAAATCAGATTGAGAAGTACAAATCGAGAATCCCTAATGGAGCACTAAGCACACTTCAAACAGCCAGCCATATGGACTGTGTTACAGCCTGGGGATGGCTTCTTTTGAGCCATAAACTTCAGCAGCAGAGTGTGGAAGTCTCTTTATTTGATATAGGGTCTTCAAGAACAATGATGCATTTAAAAAAATAAGTTAATGCTCGGCTCTAAAGTCAAGGACTCAGACCTCCTCCTGAAGACACCTCCTTCCTATTTCCTTCCTAAAACCTATCCTTTTAAATTAGGTCTATTTTAAAATAGCTTTTGCAGATAACGCACTAAGCTTCTGAAGTTAAAGTGCTTAAAGAGGAAAGCCTGTCTAATCATAGCATGTGAGACCAGAGATATCATATTATCAGTCAATACCCACAAGAAATTCATGTGGGGGCAGGTTCCTTCCCTGCATGTGCACAAGTAGCTGTATTTGAAGGTTTGATTCCATGATTAATACTCTTATAGGCTGTTTTGACTTTTATCCATCTACAAAACTTAACCTTCATTGTAAACCAGAGTGTTCATAGCAGAGAAATCATTTTTCTGTGGAATTATGTCAGCATAGTGTGTACTTGTCCTAGAAAGACACTAGCATCACATTCTGGTAGCTGGAACAAAGTGCTTACCTCTGACACAGATTTCTGTAGGAAATTAAGCAAATTGATTGCATTTATAGATATACTGTCACTGAATGGTCATGTGGGATTTGACAAACTACCTGGATAAATGCAGTTCCTGGTTGATTTCCTGTCTGTGTTCTGTGCATGCACCTGGAAACCTTCCACTCAATTTTTGTTTTTCCTTGTGCTGTCTCTAGAAACTGAAGACAGTATTTTCTTTCTTCAGCCTCTTGCTTAACTAATATAAAAATGTTTCAACACACGAATTGTCTCTTGCTAAGAGATGAAAATAGATCATATTATTATATATTATACATATATTTCCAAATGTATTTTTATATCTACTTCTGTAAATAATATATTTTAATATTTTTATTATAATATTATTATATTTCTCCTATCACATAGAATTTTACAAAAATACTTTAATACATTTTTTTTTACATAATTGGTACTTATATTTTGAAATTTTTATCCTTTTTTTTAAGTAATACATTTATAACAGCTCTTGTTTCTGTATTAGCAACTACTTGCAAAATTATTCTTGGCATAATATTGAAATTAGAAATTATTTATTGTATTTATTCTGTATTTACATTATAAAATAATTTAAGAGGCATACAAAATTAAAAGTTGTTCTAATAATCACGCTTGTGACCACCGTGGTTTTAGCCACAGTATTAATACTAGATGAATCAAAAAAGCAAGTCTGTTTTAATAAGAATTTCAGTGTAATAAGCTAATTACTTGGCCAACATATACTCTAAAAATACTATCCAAAAAATTCTGTCAGAAAAGTTATCTTTGATATAAATAAAAAAGGACTTCAACATTACAATAATCCCTCTGCATGACGTTGCTATCTTACATTCAATTTTAAGAGAAATATTTACAATATGGATAATTTTGATTTGCACTGGCTAAATAGATTTTTCCGGAAATTTCAGTATTTAAAGAATATACGTGCACTAGCTGAACAGTAATTTCAGTATGATAAAGTAGTGGAAATTATATTTGAATTATATGCACTTATTACAAAGACTGATGCATTAAACTACTCAGTGGTGCAGCCGAGAGGAAAACCCACTGCTACTTGGAATTCTCAGCCCAATGCCGTTCAGTAAAGAAAAGAAACTAAGTGAGATGTCTTAAACAGTGATAAAAATCCCACAGGGACCCTCTGTGTTTAGAAGACCTTCAAGAATAATAACACATAATTAAAAGCATGTTACTTATAGCTGTATCATATACTGCTTCTCTGTGTTATATTTGCTTTCTGAAAAGATAAAAAAATCAGCATGTCAGTGTAATGATATTGCCTTCCAGCATTTTCTTGAAGTCTAAATCAAGAGATAATGAATAATAAAAAGTACTCACGCTGTATGAAACTAATTTTCATCCAGGATCTTTTAATACATTTGTTTAAGCTAACATTTAAATTCATTTTCTACTTTTCAAAATATTGCCTTTCCCAGTAAAGAAGAGAGCTTTACCTTGGGGAGTAGAACGAAGAAAAAGAAAAAGGAGACACCTGTAGTAAAATGTTCAGGTGGCAGACAAAAAACAATTGATATTTCCTGCTGGTTTGTACTCTTGAATCTTATTTACACAATGATCAGTTAAGAAGAGGAAAGCAAAAAATCTCCAAATCTGAGTAAAAGAGTTTATTCTTGTTATAGTCAGTCTATTGTTTGAGACTAAATTCTGAATAAAAATTTAGTTCTAATCATTTTTAAAAGCTTTTTCATAGAAAAACATTTCCTCTTATATCTGTTTTCTCTGATATATGCATATTAATGTTTATATACATGATATGGTAAAAGGAAACTATGCAAAAAGACAAGGACATTTTGGTAAGGAAGCAACACAGCTTTATACAACTTCTATACTGAAATTAAGTACATGACAAATAGTTGAAAAATTATGCATGCTGAAATAGGGACTGGATTAATGTGAACCTGCTGTGTCAATTTAATAAGTTCCTTAACATCTGACCTACATCACAGCAGCTCTCATCATGGGCCATCATGGGCTCAGTGGACCATAGTCCGTGGTTTTGTACAGAGTCTAATTTGTGCTGGCATGGCATGTGAACATCTATGGTTCAGAGTTTTAAATCAAGTAAGTTGCCCATTTCCATGAGGTGCTGAATCCCTGGTGTGGGTTGTAAAGTGACTACGAAGTCAGCTTAGACCATCTGTGAGCAAATGAGACAGAAAAAATTTCACTGGGAGTCTGCCTCTGATTATTGTTCATCTACAAAAATTATCTCACTCTTTAGTGTTTTTAGTTTAGTGTTTAGTGTTGGGTGTTTTTTGTGACTTTGATTGGTTTGATTTAAAAACTATCATGTAACTTCTGTTACTGTAACAATGGGAAATCGCTGACAAAATTCTTCCCTGTGATTGACTTGAACTCAAGTATAGTTTGTTGCAAAGTTAGAATTTCATTCTTGCATAATGAGATGACAAGAAGTGGCATATCCATAACATCATAATGCATTTAAACTCAACACAGCATTAGTCTGCATGTTGAGATTACGGAATTGTTTACAGTTTTAATGGATTTTGATTCCATCCTCTAAATTGTTGTTGCAATGGTGCCAAAGCTTTTGGAATATGCCAAATTAAAACAGGGATTGGAAATTTTTCCTTTGCAAGACACATATTTTGAGAAGGTATTTTATCACATCATCTACAGTGGGCAGTACTATGCCAATGAAGTGGAGTAGTTTTAACATAAAAGCAACCAGGCTAACACTACTAAGATATTGAAAATGTCCAGTGTACAACAGATATTTTTCTAGAAAGCTTAACATTTCCAGGATAAGCTATATACATGCACTGCCTCATTGCTATGAAAATGCTTACTGTTCTTTGTTCCTACCTTGCACCCTACAGAGTAGGGTATTTTGCCCATCTGTTAAATGCATGGGTAAACCTAGTTGTTAAAATACACATGCCTGTGGTTGGTGATTGATACAAACTCAGTAAATGCATGTCCTCATAGGATGGATCTTCCAAGAGAAAACTGTCCTTTTATGCAAGAGCATTAAACTTTGCTTTAGAAGACAAAGTCCTAAGTAGGATGATGGGTTTCCTTTCCTCCTCTAGTCAGCCAGGCAATGCATTTTCCAAAGACACCAGTGCCTCAGGAATGTTAGGTTTTTTATTTCAGCGGGGATGAGGGGTTTCCACCTTTATTTATAGTTGTCATTTTTATGCTTTAAACTTCACAAGCTTTCTCTGGCCATGGACTCATTCATATATCCTGAAAGAATTTCAGATAATTTACTGTTGCTGGACAGAATTTTCCTCACAGTGGTGTGAAGAATTACATGCTCTACTCCTCTTTTACTGCTTGTGAGCCAAATCCTACCCTCATTTACACCACTGGAATAATAAATAACCTCCTTTGAGAGCATTAATGTGTGTTTTTTATTGTTTGACAAGAAAGAACAAGTTACCCAATATTTAAAAGTTTTCAAAGGTTACTGCTCTGCTAACCTGTGAGTGCAGAACATCCGGTGGTTTTAACAAAAAGAATAAAAGATATCTATTGATAGAACACAAAGAGAAGCAATGGTTCACATATAAAACATCATTTATTTATTGTTATTTTTCAATTTTAGAGAAAACTAGACAAAAATTAGAAGGATACAAAGAGTTTTAAACTGGTTAGGAGTACTAGCAGCTGCAGCTGCCTCTGTGATTTTGCATCCTAACATACAAGAATTTGATTAAGGTCATTAATTCATATTGTGCATCTCCCCTAAACAGTTTGAAAATTATGACAAACTCACAACCTCATGATTCACAGACAGCTATGGACTGCAAGGGAGGTGCTCTTTTCCCCCACCTGTGGGGTGGACATTCCTCTGCCTCTCTCCCCCCAGATGCATCCAGGCCAAGGGATGTCCTAGCAGCAGCTCCTGGTGTTTTTGCAAGGAAGCAGGCAGGAGAGCCAGGTGTGTGCATAGATAGTGTGAAGTCTTGGGGAGTTCCTAAGTTCTCCCAGAGCCGTCTTCTAGGTGGAAATTAGGTCATGTACCAACGCAAGTGTGAAAAGGCAACTCTGACTTATTAAAGTAGAGAGAAAATGGATGGAAATGGGGAAGAAAGAAAGTATCCTTGAAAGCTGAAGGGAATTTGCAGTGGCCTATAGTTCAAAATGGAAAGGGAGTTGGGAAGTGATACAAGAAATCTCTGATTTATGCAGTGAACTGAACACACAGTTCTGGAATAGATGAGACTTTAATAGAAAAATGGATTTTTGGACCACAGGGCTGTGTTCCCCCCCAGTCACATGAATCGATTCCCTGTCCCATTCATCATCCTGCAGTACTACGGTTGCAATGACAGCAGTAGCTCATGCTGAAAAATATCTTTACATGAGCTTCTACTTTATGTTTTCATGAAATGTGATTTTACAGGTGTAAAGAGTAAGAAAATTACCTCTCTTTATGCAATTTTCATTGTAAAATATAACATTAAGGGCCAGAAAAATCCTCATTTCAGCTCCCACCAAGTAAAAGTCACTTTTACATGAAGGTACTTAAACATTCAGGCTCAGCTGGTATAAGTAGTAATAAGCCTTATTGACAGGTGAGGATCCCTTATCCCCTGGGTCACAGATGTGATTAATCCTTAAGCAAAGTTCTTTTGTGCATCTCTTTTAATTTCTAATGCACTAAATATGCAGCAAGTAGCAATAATTTTTTAGTACCTTGTTTCAAATAAATTGTGTATAAATATAAATAGCAACTAGAAGCTACTAATGCACAAGTATTGGACATGAGGACAAGCTGGGCAGACCATGAGGACAAGTGGCTTCATAGTCTAAGAAATAAATGAAACCACGAGATATAAACAACTATGGGAAACAAGCTGCCATGATAAGTTGTTTTGACAACATTTTGGGGATATCTACCTGGGAAATGCGATGCTTAAACACATAAAAACACATGTTGAAAACAGAAATGTATTTCTAAATGTGATTATTTTTATAAATGCTTTCACCAATCAGGAAAGGTTTTCAAATGCAAATTATGACCAACAATACTTTAAAAAGAAGAAAAAATATATTTTCAGATGTGTGTGGCTAACCTTTCACATCTGATGGACCAAAGAATGGGTCTGCTTGCAGTGAATATGAAACAAAGCATCTGGATGACATTCCTTCATAGCGCCAGCCTCTACTCAACCTTAATCCTTTAAAAACCTTAGCTCACTATCTTGGGGGTTTAAAAATTCACTACACGTATATTCAAGGCTGTGCTAGAAGTTTTAAACAAAAAGAGACAGTATTTTTTTTATTTTTATACTTTGAAAAGGAATTTTTTTTCCTCTCCGTTGAATACAAATTTTTAAAAGGAAGTAATCTCTCATTTATAATTCAATAATCTCTACATTTTCTTTACCATAAGTAGTGGAATAAGTTTCATCTGTAGTTGAAATCAGTTTGTGTAAAAATCAAGGCATTTAATTCTTTAAAGAGACATTATTTCAATTCATCTGTGAAGACTGTATGTGGTACAAACTGCCCAAAAAATCTATGGAATCTCCCCCTTTGGTGATACTCAGAATTCTGCTGAATGAGCAGGAGTGACCTGATAAACTGGGATCTTAACCCTGCTTTGAGTAGGGATTTGGACTAGATGACCTTCAGCCTAAGTTCTATTGTATAACCACCTCTTCTGCTAAAATAAGAGGAAGAGGATTTGGCAAGGCAAATAAACCTGTTTCTATCTGAAGAAAAGAGTACCTACAGCCTGAGGAACCTTTGTGACCTAGAGTCACAGACCCATTATGGAATGACACCAAATGTGAAACTGGGCTCCCGGGTGATCTCACCATGCAGCAGGGAACAGGTGTTTAGGGGGTGTTTCAGTGTGAACTCATACAGGACATGAGGAGTTCAGCAGTTCAGCACCATCTCTGCTTTTGCTCTTCTACCTCTCATCCACAGATTTCAATCCTATGACTAAAAATAATTTCTTGAAACTGCTTTCAACAATGTAAATATTGACTCTATTTATCTATCTAAACAATGTAATATTCCTAAACTTCTCCAGGATGAATCTGAAAATTCTTCTTATCATGTAAATAGTTTTAATATATTTACTCTTGTAAAGGAGTGCGCTTAACTCCAGTAAATTATGAATGTACTCACATATACAAAGAAAGAGCAGCCAGCCAGAGAGAAAAAGGGAGCTGGATACCACCCCTTGTAATTAATTGCATCTTTTCTTCTGCCACAAAAGTATGTGTAAGTAAATGCTTCACCTCAGACTTACAGCTGGTGCTCACTCACACCATATTCTCCATTTGCTGAAAGACCCTTGTAAGACCAGGGAGTAAGATATGAAAAAGTAATAAGCTTGAAAATTGAAATGTAAATTGAGGAGATTTAAATTTTTAATTCCTTGCTGTCATATATTTGGAAAAAATAGGCCATGTACATCTCAAATTTTTCATTATATGTTAGCAAATTTTTTTGACCTTCAATCTCTCCATCCTTACCCTTCTGATCTAAAACATATGCAAAACATCATTCTCTTGGCTCAAAGATTCTCAAAGAAATGTAGTGTTTGTCAAGCATTAAAAAATGACAGAAATAAGTATCATACATGAATCTCTGGAAAAAGCTGTGTGCCTCTAGTAGCGAGAAGTGAAGATAATGAAATGAAAATAGTTACAGTATGGCTTTTTATTCAAGATCACAGCTCAGTTATATGGAAGAATAGCAGGTAACCATTCAACCAAAGACTAACAGTGCCTATGGAAAACAGGAATCAAATCAAAGTTGTGAAGAAATGCTATTCTGCTTTGCAACTGTTTGACTTTACACAGTGTTCCTTTGTTAATGTTTCTGAGTACACAGAAGAGAAAACCCCAAGTTTCAGCAGCATTAGACCACACTAGAAGTAGACCCCACCAGAAGAAAATATAAGTACAGCAGATCTGTGAACAAACAGACTTCTGCAATAAGATATTGAAAACTATAAACTATACTTTCAATATCCTTTCTTCAGAAGATCTGAACAACAGAAAGAATTATTGGGGAAATGAAGATGTTTTAAGACGAAATTCAACTGACACAAAGTTTCTCATTCATGCTCTCTTTTCAATTGTAGCTTCTTTAACTTTCTTTGCATCTCAATGGCAACTAAATATTCGAGTACATACGGCAATTAAAGGAATATTTAAATATTTTCAAAATAAGCTGGGGTAATTACAATACTGATACATCACTTCTATTCCTAGGCTTTCAACAAGAATTGAAAATGAGAAAGGTAGCTTCTTGTGACAAAGGAGGAAGAGTTAGTGTTCCAGAAAGAAAAGTCTGACCTGAATTTAAGGTTTATAATTTTCTTTCCTTCCAGTTTAGTTCAGAGTGGCTCAAACATATTTGATAGATGTCAGATGAACAAATGATAGATGATCACCTGATCAAAGGTTTATCATCTTGATTTTATATAACCTACAATTAATAGAAATTATATGAAGGTATGCTAGAAGAAAGAGAGAAGATATTTCTTCATATGACTTGAATTCTATGTCTTTTCTTTCCTGGACTGAATGATTGAAAAAAAGTCATGCAAATCATTTAGTAGGAAAAAGTCGATAACTTGATTCCTGCCCTACAGTCACAGGACAAAGAACAACTATCTTAAACTGAGGAAGGTACATTAAGATGGGATATAAGGAAGAAATTTTTTTTATAGTGAGGGTGATGAGACACTGGAACAGGTTTCCCAAAGAAGTTGTGGATGTTCCATCCCTGGAGGTGATCAAGGTCAGGTTTGGATGGGGCTTTGAACAGCCTGATCTAAGGAATGATGTCCCCACACATGGCAAAGTAGTTGGTCTTTGAAGGTCCCTTTTAACCCAAACCAGTCTATAATTCTACAACTCTATGAAATTTTCTGTTTAAAACAGATTAAATAGTGTCAAATAGTGAGCTAAAGCAATTGGAAATTTAAACTACATACTAGTAATGATAATGAAGATTCATCACTTTCATTCATTTTTTGTGCTTGTTTTGGTGGTGTAGAAGTATCTGAGTGCAACCTTGAAGCTTAAGCATTTTGAGAATTAAAGGGAAAAGAATCCATGGTTTTCCAGGTGCCAGAGCTTTTGCTCGAAAGACTTTGCCAATTCCTAAAAATACAGACTTATGTTTTAGATGTTTCTGTGCATTTATACACTCGTCTACCAGAAAAGTACAACAGGCTTTGGGACTTAATTTCCTGCTCCTTTAACATGAACTTTGGTAAAGTTAGCCATCAAACTCACAAGACTGTCCTGCATCTCGTGGCTGATCCCCAGATTGTGTGTCTACCCCTGTGTCTAACCCAGGAGGACTGTGCAACACTCTGCTCCTGAAAAGCACCAAAGTCTTAGACCTAGTTCTATCCCTATGCTTTCTCTATCTTTAGAACATTGAAAAGAGCTACAAATAGGGTCTCTCTTCAAGATTTTCTGTAACAAGTGTCCAAGGACCTATAGCTTGTTGTTGTTAATTTCAAATAATATCACTGTTTATAGAGAACTAATAAGCAAGAATTATACCTTTAATTAGATAAAAAACAATAACAAAGACTGGGGGTTTTGATGGTGGTTCTGTAAAGAGAGTTAAATAGTTAAGTAGTGCAAGAATTAAGTCTAAACAGAAAAAAATTAAGAATAATAAAAGTAAAAAATGTAAGAGGGCAAAGATCTTACTCTTTTTAATACTATGAAATATGATTTATGGCAGCTTATATGTGTTTCATCTCATGGAAAAAAAAAATAATAGAAAAGGATTTATCCAGTCAAAAAGTCTGCCCACACCATCTCCCACAGAATCTTTTGATTACAATGTACTGCCTTACCATTAATGCATACCATACAATACATTGAATGAAATGCCAGATTTCATTCCCCAATTTTTTATTTAGAAACCACAAATGTTTTAAAGTAAAAAGTGCATAATGATTTGAGAATTCATTTTTGAGTGACAGATAAATGCTAGGAGGAAGTCTGACTTACAGTAATCAATCTGGTAACAGAAACATTCCAACTGAAGGATATACCAAAGTGAGGAACCTGAATCCATCTGAACACTCCATCAATTCCAAAGAGCACAGTCCCACTCACCTTAATAATTTTCTTTTTCTTAACCATTTGGCTGTGTTAGTTACAATTTGGCACTTTCAGTAAAGCACCGGCTAAAAGAGTAGAAATGTCATTTTTTATGTTCAATGCCTAGTCATATTATGTATGAGTAGAGTATTTAATGATGTAAGGAGCCTCAGTTTCCCAAATATTCAACATTCAAAACTGCTGAACTTCATTGTCTAATGGAAATGCTGAATGTTAGCCATCACTGAACTCTAGAAAGAACTTTGATTTATATCCCAACTTTGAAAATATTCTCCCAAAAGTGGAGCACTTAGATTGCCACATACCTAAAAACAGGAATAGACTATCACATCTTGAACATATTTTTGTCTTATAAAAGAGGCAATTCATCAAACTGAAGAACAATATACTCTATGGAATGAAAGTGCTATTGAAAATCCTCCAGGTGAGAAAGCAAATACTTTTTAGCAGAGGCGAACATTTTCAAAAGTGACTCCAAAGCTTGAATCAAGTAAATCACTTCAAGGACTTTTAGGCGCCTTTGTGTTTGGTTGCTTTTGAAATTGTTTCGGGCTCCTGAATAAGGAAAGGTCAGATTTACAAACACCAGTAAAGGGGCTCTTAATATATGTTTACATGTGTGTGATATAGACACCTAGGCTTGGGATAGTCATTCCAGTTTCCCTTCAAATTAGCAGAGAAATGATCGGGTGATGTTAGGATACCACTTACCTTTGCATGGCTTTGACATCAAAATAGATGAATTCCAGATGAACTCCTGCACAGCTCTTTGCCTTCACTGACTATTGATAAACCTATTTATACATCACATTAAATTATCTGAAACCCTTTCTAGATTGCTAAAGGTGAAAATAAAGTTCTTAGAGGATTTATAAAAAAAGTTAAGTACTTATTTCCTTTTCACACACTTTATACACAAAAAATAAAGCACTATCAAAGTCAACTTGTCCATGCCTGAAATAAATGCAATTTTATTTATTCAGTTGCTTTCCAAAAGCTTACAGAACTTCTGAAGTATAAAAACTTAGTTTTACCCCTATGCATATTCCCTTAGGTACGTTTGAGAATATTACACTTTCATGCTTGGCTTTAAATTTTCTAAGTCCTTCTCAGTATAATAAGTAATATTAATATATCTTCTTCAATATGTTTTAGTCATCATGATAAGAGCCAATTTACTCAAATTTTGCAGGTTTTAAGAACATAAATTTTAAGTCAGTTACTCACTGCAATGCCCAAATTCCTTTAGTCAAGGAAAAGCATAAAGTGTTTTTGAAAGCCTTTAGAGCTACATCATGTTCACCTAATTTATTGACCTAAACTGAGATAGGCAATTTTATGAAAACATTCAAATACCACTGCTTTCTAACATTTATTTTACAAAGAACAGCAGTAAGTACTAAAAAAACCCAAAGAGCTGGTCTTTAGGTACCTAAAATGCAGGTGAAATTTAGTCTCAGTGGGACTGTATGAAGCCTAGATAGCTTTGTTTTTCTTCTTCTCAAATTATATTAAAAAATGCTCCATCAAACACATTTGCAGAAGTATTAAAGATGAAAGACATAGTGCTTTTAGAATAATAAAAATACCTTAGTAAAGTGCATCCTGACATTGAGGATGTGACAAAACAGTACCAATTTATTAAAGTGAAATTGGACAACTGAGTGTCTACAAAAAGTCTGTCTTGGAGTTTAAGTTGTTTGATTTTATATTTCAAAATTTGACTTCTATATTTGACTAGCACTTACTGAAGGTAGAGTTTGAAAAAATATTTTTAAGTTCCCAGATGAATTTGTACTCCATGAATGAAGAGCATTGTTCTATCACCCATGATGTTGGGTGGCTATATCACAGCTAATTGTCATTGCCAAGCAATTTAGTATTTATCAAGGCAGCTGAATGATCCTGGGGTCTTTCAACTCCTCTATCTTATTCAGTAAAGAAGCCACAAATGTCAAAGGAAAAGCAAATAGCACTTTGACTTGAGGAAGCATGCCTTTCACCATAGCATTAAATTCCAACCTGTCTTTAAAGGTAAAAGAAAAAAAGGCTATTGATGGAACTTTCTTTTAAAATATTATTCATGGTAGAAATATGGTAAAAAATGCCTCTCTTTTTGGTATGAAAAGGGATGTACTCTACTCTTTGTTGGAATCAGTGCATCACAGAAAGGACAGCCACAATGATTCTTCTGCACATATGGAACCAGCAAAGTAGGCCAACATTTTTAATTGTAAAAAATGATTGAATCCCTTCCATTCCAATCTAATAGTCATTTTCCCTAACAGCAAGCATTAATGACTTCCCTGACTAATGAAAATTAATTGCTAGCCTGCCTTGACAATTACATTGTGATCGATCAAGTTTAAAGGATCTGCAAGGGTCATTTGCTGTAATTCTAATGCAATCCATTAAATCTGCAGCAGATGATAACCTTTAACTTTGTTGCATATTAGGGAATACTAATGGCAACTCTAGATGTCATGGTTTATACAAGAGGAGATACATCATATTGTCTGTTTTTCCTAATGTTCTTGAGGTGTTGCTGTTTCTCAGCTGACACAAAAATTCCTCTTGACATCAGATTACAGCATCTCTATAATCTCATGAAGTTATTATAAAGGCAGAGTCGTACAAATCTAAAAAGCAGTCTGAGAATGTTCATCCCATTTCAGGCCAAGGTCCTATGTGTTACACTAAACTGAGTTGTAAAACAATGGACAAATTTGCTAAATCCTGAAGGAATGTCCTGTCAGAGAAATACATCTAAAGCACACATCGTATTTTATTGGTCCTGCAGCAGCCATCAACTGCGCTACAGCCTTGAGTGAGATCCAGTGTCTCTCAGACAAAATGGAGTTGTAAAATAAGGTTCAAATTTGTGAAGAATTATTGAAGGGATTCATGCTGAACAACAAATACAATGGTACTAAAATGCCAGAACTGCACTGTACATTCTTGAATGCCTTTCCAGGCACTTCATCTAAATGTTTACAGCACCTGCATGCTGAATTAGACTTTTTTGAAACAGGAAAACATGGGAACAAAAACACCCCAATAAAACCAACAAACAAAGAAAAGAAATATCTTTAAATAGAAGCTTCATAGCTTTCTCAGCTGCTTTGAGCTATCCTCTACACTTTAAGGCATTTGGGGGAAAATTTTGATAAGATTTTCACAAGGTGGGAAAATAGTGATCGAAGAAGTGAATGGAAAAATTTTGATCTAATTTTAATCTATCTATTTTTAGTCATGAGTTTAAGCTTCTATCTAGATCTGCTTTTTTAATATAAACACAGAGACATACTCATGCAATCTCATCTTAGCATCTCATTTCAGAAGTTGTGCAAGTGTTTCCTAATAAAAAGCTTGTTGTGGCAGGATTCAGCACATGTTTTTGCACAAATGGAAATGGGTATTTTGTAGGCCAATATTTTAATTTGTGAGGAAGTTACTGAAAGAAATTATGACCTTCCTCATTAGTTCTTTAAATAATATAGCAGGGTTATTTTATGTCTTGGGAGAGTTTATTCCACTGTCTACTTCTATGCTAACTACTCCTACAAAGACTGATTGCAAACAGAAAGTGCAAGAATTCCAGCAGTGATGCCAGTCCCCAAGAGTGCAAGCCTGTAAAACCCAAGGACATTTTGAAACCAGCATGCCCTGCTGCCTGTCTCACATCTAACATAATGATCCTACAATGAACATTGCAGAGATTCTATACACAAGATTTCACAGAACTCCACCAGAAATAAGCATAAAAATATTAAAGGACAGACTGAGAATAAAACAAAAGTAAAAAAATTATTCCACTTTGAAAGCTCAAACAAGTATTAAAAATAGACAATTTATAATAATATTATCTCTCAGGTTGACAGGGTTTTTTGCTATTTTCTTCTAGAAAAGGAAGGAAACTTATTTCTCGGTAGAAATATTAGCCCTTTAGACTTCTCAAAGAATCAAGATTTCTTCGTATAAGAAGGAAGCCTACTCAGCAGAATACAAAAGAAAATTTCTCATATTTTTAATCTCAATGCCAAAAAAAGAAAAAAAGATGCAAGGAAGTAGATTATCAATAATNCTTATTTCTCGGTAGAAATATTAGCCCTTTAGACTTCTCAAAGAATCAAGATTTCTTCGTATAAGAAGGAAGCCTACTCAGCAGAATCCAAAAGAAAATTTCTTATATTTTTAATCTCAATGCCAAAAAAAAGAAAAAAATATGCAAGGAAGTAGATTATCAATAATAGCAGCATAAATAACAAAAATTTGCAAAGGAACAAATATGTAGCTGAGAAAACAGGAATGTCATGACAAACTTTCATGTAGTGGTCAACATCACACTAAAAGCCAGTGACTAGAAAGGAGTACATTTTTTTTAAGTGTACCTAAAAAGCTGTATTTAAAGCTTTTCCCAGCCTTAAAGGGAAGAGTTTTTGGATTTTCTTCTGGTGTGGCCAAAGCATGCACTGAGACAAACATAAACTAGCAAGAATTCTATAACAAAGACTACCAAGGGTCTATAAAAGTTTCCCATAAGTATCTTCAGGGAAAAAACACACTCCAAAAGCAGAAGACAGCTACACCATTGCCTGCTCCAGCATGGCTATATTAAGCAGTGATAAAATATTGGACAGCCTCTACAGACATTTCTGCTCCTCCCACGCACTCTTGGAGTACAAAATGTTTTGAAAATATTCGTGTCAGCTTCAATCTTTTTGGTAAATCTACCGTCAGAAATAACATGCATTTTACCTTAGCCATGGTTTGTCTGAGATACTTATCATTACAGCCAAAAGCCACTGCTGCACACTCATAATGCAAACTGTTCTATAAACCTTGTTCTACACAAACTTTTCATTTTTACAATTGCAATGGAAGAGTCAGAGGTTGATGAAATCAATGAGACAGTTCTGTAGGCCTTAATGATTTTTGCCAAGACTAAGATATGGATAGAAGTTTTATATTTAACCATGTTATCATAGCCCAAGCTTATGTGTGAAAGCATTTCCACTGATGTCAAAGGCTTTCATATTACCCAGGTTATGCCTGTGCTTATCTACTACATTGAATCAAGACTTTCATGTCTACTCCTCAGACAAAACTTGTGCCTTTCAGTTAAATCTCAGCTCAAGTATATTTATGGATTCTGACATTTCCAATGGGCTAGCACTCAAAAATTCAACCTCTGACCAGTTACGGTTCTGAAGCACATTTAAAAACCATGGTATGTAAAGAAAATAGTCTCGTCTCATTCAGGAAAGGTAAAAAACATACCATTATCGAGTGTGACACTGCTGATGTGGAAAAAAATTAAGTATCGCAACAGGTTATTAAATTGTTAATGGCTACATTCTATTCTCAGGTTTGTGGTTTGATGCAGTCTGGGCAAAATGTCAAACTGTATCAACATTAACAGCTTCTGACAAGCTCAAGAGGGGAAAAAAAGAGCTGAATGAATAAGCTGTTCTGTAAATAAAGAAACATTGTAACCTTTAAAGTGAGACAGAATTTAATTAAGAAAATTAACACAGACTTTTGAGAGACTGCAATTTTCTAAATCTCATTCTTTACCATCAAGCAAAAGTTATATTCCTTTATAATAAGAAACAATAAGTGCCTACTTTCTGATCAAAAGTTAGTGATTCCATCTAGAGGAAAAGGGGAAGGACTGAAATTTGTGAATGTGACTTTTTAGATTTATCCATTTTTAATTTATACAGCACCAGGGTCAGATTTGAGAAATGTGAGAAAAAATTAAATTTTGCATTTTGTTTCCTCTTTTTTTTAATGTTGGAAACAGCAAAGGTAAACACATCAAATGATTTCTCATTCTAATAAAATTGGACTCCATGGGGTGAGAGGGCTTCTATCTCCATTTCAAAGGTGAAGAAAATTAAGTGCAGTCAGGAGTGTGAATCAATGGCCAGGGTAAAAATCTGTTTCTAACACCATAAGTGAGGAGCAGAACCAATCTAATTTTAGCTTCTAAAACTTATTGGCTTACTATTCTCCAGCTTACAAAACCAAATGTGAGTTTATGGATTTTAAAAATTTTACTCTTGAACCATTCTGCTCCTCAGAACATGTATTTGTCAGGAGCTGTTACTTGCCCTGCTTCCTGTGTACGAACCCTTGGACAAGGAAAGCCACCAGTATCTCTTTTCAGTCAGTGAGTGAATTAGTTAATTGAACTATTTTTCATGGCATTATCCTGAATTTTTAATCAGATAAAGGCCTTTTCAATAAGATTAAGATGGTAAAATTTAGCAGAGAGATTACCAGACTGCTGAAAACTGAGCTCTGGACAAATATGTTTTTTATCTTTTTCCAAAGAAGTGAAAGAATGAACTGGGAATGAAAAGATGAAAGGAAGTAAGGAAGGTGGGAATGTGGAAGGGACAAGAAAGATAAAGCGCAGATGGATTTCTTTTCTGTTACAATCATTAATTAGCAAATAATTGCTGGTAGTTTTCCAGATACTGTCGTGATTTTCATGATTACAGGTAAAATTTCAGCTAAGCATACAGGAATTTTTTTTTAATTGTTTTTGAAATTTTCATTGTTTTTCTGTTAAAATGGAACATAGACAGTCTAATGCTACAACAGCTCCTATTTTTTTAATGAAGGAGATAAATTTTGGATGCTTAATAGGGGAGAAATGTTGACTGCAAGGGTACGAACTGGATTTCCACAGTGTTATTGTTCTTCAGACTCGAAGTGCATCAATGATTCTACAGTGACTACAAAGGGAACTAGACATTTTGGCCATATATGGAGACATCCCTGAGGAACATGAGATGTCTCTAGTTAGGTGTCTAAATCCAGAACTGAGTCCCACCCCAAATGATTACATGCACAGTTTGTAGGTTTTTTTGTGCACTGTACACAAATTTAATCTTTCAAGCATTTCCATTTAGACCTCTAATTCATTTAGACAAGGACATCATCTCATCTCAAGAACAGCTCAGCTGTCTCTGTCTCAGGAAGCTGACACTGTTCTCTGCTTCTAATTAATCTTATTCCATCAGTTCATTCCAGCAGCTGGAAAGGGTTTTCCTTCCAGGGACTGAAGCAGCAATGCTTCACTAATCTGACAATATTGTATCTTTGCAGCTGGTAGACAGTGATGGCACGTGTCACTTAACTTCAGCATTCCAGTGACCCATCCAACCTTGCCATGGAAGTATCTCCTTCTTCCCTGGATTCCACACTTGGAAGACTCATCCACTCCACAAAGCAGAAAAGGGTTATTATAGGACCTATATGTATCTTTCTTCCTTGTAAGTGTATCTGCAATTAATTTTAGTTCCTATTGAGCATCTTCGCATTATAGTGCAATATAAATATTACGGAACAATGGAAATTTTGGCTCTGAACTGCATTTCTGCAGAGACACTGAGGCTGCTACAATTTTTATCTGCATAAGTCTGAGGCTGCTACTTCCAACACTGGATGCTTTGTTTGATAATATCTTAAAAATCTTATTGATCCTGAAGCTTTAATGCGGAACATTTGTTAGCTTAATGCTCTGCC
This sequence comes from Polioptila caerulea, assembly GCA_013397295.1. Taxonomy (NCBI): domain Eukaryota; kingdom Metazoa; phylum Chordata; class Aves; order Passeriformes; family Certhiidae; genus Polioptila; species Polioptila caerulea. The sequence goes on from VYXF01004769.1 coordinate 477,320, forward strand.
TTTCTCTCTGCTGTTCACAGAGACATAACTGTTAAGGAGGGTCCCTGTTACAGGTTTATCACAGTAATTTATTTGAAAACTGATGCTTCAAGAATGTGAGCAAGTGCTGTAGAATATACTAACCATCCTTCATTTGCTTTGATTGTTGGCTGCCTTTGTCCCATCACTGGATCAGAGCACAAACATGCAGCTGTTCTTTGAACTTTTCTGGTTTGCACTACCATATTTATGGCAGCAGTAAAACATTGGGAATCAGCAGAGGGCTGGGCCAGCGCACCATTTTAAAAAGCAGGGTTTTTTCAAGAGTCCCAAAATATTTTTTTTCATTGAGGACACCATTGATTATTTCTCTTCTTTTTGAGGATGGTGTTGAGAACTTGAAATTATTTTTTCAATATAAAATAAATACACAAATAGTAGTTAGGATTTATGAGAATGCAAAGTATAAACCTCATGCTGATTTCATCTATGTTCTGGTAATACTTCTTTCCAAAATTTCACTGAATTTTCAGTGCTAATCCTAAGATATATTTGCAGGAAGGTAGAAACAATGACATGCCTACCAAGATTTTAACAAGAAATAATGGGAAAAGGAATATAATTTTTTTTGTGTCCTCTTTTGCTCAGATTGTTGGGGAGTTAATTTCAACTCTGATGACTGGAGAAGTTTGTTGATATACCTTCTCCTCCTTTTTCAAGATTCAACAATTTGTTTATCCAGCTGCTTTGAGTAAGAGTGCAGCCTGAAAAGGATAATTTTCTGAGAGTGATCCTTGTCCACATGGGGATGAAAGAAAATGCTACAAAGCTGTTCTTTTTTTTCCCCCTGTCTTTCTTCCTCTCTTCTTTTCTTTCTTTATTACTTTTTTTCTTTTTTTTTTTCTTTTCTTTTCTTTTGAATGTTTGCTTGTTTCTCTACATTGCTCTGATTTGCACTTACAAGGAAAAGCAGCATGAGATCCTGAATCTGCAATACTTTGCAGACCTTTTTGACCTCTTTGGCCAAAGTTCTAAATGGGGATATGATATGTTGAGGTGGAATTTCTACCCTGAACTGATAACAGTGACACCTGTTTGCCATATATACACTATAACTTATTTTTTATGAAAAAATTATTTTATGGGGGAGATATAATGACTCTTTATTCTTACAAATTAGACTCTTTGCAATATGTTCAGAGTGAATATATTTTTATTAATAACTGCTCTGCAAATACCTAAGGCTATTTTCAAACAAAAACTCTTCTGAGAATGTTTTACCTTCAAATTACATTTTGATGCATGTCTTTTTTTATAACAAGTTCTGCATTTTTCTTCAATACTGACTGTTAATTTGTTTAAAAATTTATTTTTTCTTTCCCTTTCATTGATTTTTATAAGTTAAATGATCTGTAAATTTCCTAGACTAATGGCATCCAGATTATCTTTCTTTTTACTGGGTTGGTGAATAAATAGAACTTTTAATTAAATTGGGAAATACTTTCCAATGCAGATGAATAAGACTAAATCTTGAGTATCTTAAATAATTTTGGACTTCAATAGACCATTGTACTGCTATGTCCATCTGTTTAGAATATTTTACACTTTATGGTCTAAAGCAAGGTGCTCATACCCGTGAAAGCAAAAGAGCTTGTCAGGCATTAAGAGGTCAGCAATCTGCTGAGAAAGAAAAGCAGGATGTCAACGTCTTTAATAATGATCTTGAAGACCGTAGCCTATTTGAAATGTGCTTTGTTAAATAAAAGGATGGCTTTCTAAATCATGGCAACTACTAACTGAAGAGTTCAAAAAGAAATCCACTGAAGCGTGAGCCATCATTGATGCAAACTAGGCACACATAGAAGGAACAGTGGAATAACTTTTCCATCCTAGAAATTTTTCAAGTGATTTATTTGGTTCAAATGCGGGTACTGAAAAGACATGACAAAAGGTACCCTTGAGAAAATTAATAGGCATGGTCCTAAAGTGATATACATCTTTCTCCTCACTTTATATACAAAGGCACTGTTTTCTTCTGGTTGAAATTTGTCTTTTTTATAAATCATGCACAAAAAAAAATTATGCTGTCAATAAATATTTGCTCTGACTATAATGCATTTTATGAGTAGAAGAGCTTAAAAACACATTTACTATAATTCATTCTGTTTCTGTAGAAGTTGCTTTGCAGACCAAATGGCTTGGTAATCAGTTCTTCAGACAGCATATACCACTCTCATTTAGGTTTCTGAAATATGTCTGTAAGGAACCTTGTTAATTTAGGCTAATTGACAAAGTGTTCAAAAGCAAAAATTTTTCACCATTCTCAAATTGCACAGAAGTCCCCGAGAATGCAACCTTTTCAGAAATTCTCTTAAAAGAATGTACAAGCCAGACTTTTTGTCTGGCAGAGAAACCTCAAGAAACTAAATTTCAGCCCAAGAATCTTCATATCTCCAGAAGATATGAGAACCAGAGACACCACAAGTTGACTTTTGCATCACAGATCATGCTGGTAGAGCAGAGAGACTAAAACACAACCCACAAAACCACTCAGCCTGTCCTTCAACATGTAATCTGAGCAAGCTTGACCAGGAGCCACCAAGAAACAGTGAACATGGGACCTCATTTCATTGGCTGAGAAGTCATTTCTGACCTCATGTAATTTCCTTTGCACTTCCTGAAGCAAGTCAAGGCAGTAGATATTGGCTATAAATCTCCATTCAGTTTGCTACTAGTTCAGATTCTGCAGCAGGCACAGACATGACAGAGCCAGCCCCTAAGCAGGTTTTATTTCTTAATAGCTCTAGCCACAGCCTGGGCTGGCTATGCTCAGCTGGCATCCTGCATGCTGTGGAATATTGCCAAATGATCCACAGCTTTACTGCTTCTGGTGTTGCATCTCAGGCAGAGAAATGGGGAACCAACAGCTCCACTGAACATCAGAGAAAGGACAAGCTGGAATGTGTTTAATAAAGCCTAACGAAATATCTGGGATATGTAAGTCCAAATGGACATTTCAACACTCAGATAGATGCCAAAATATTGATTCATAGATGGTAAGTGGATGCTATATTATCATATCTCTGCTTAGAAATAGAGCTTACAATTTGCCAACGCAAGGAAACAAAATAGAATCATCTATTTGGAAAAGTGCTGCCAGTGGAGCTCAGACAAATTTCAAAATATAAGTTTAAAGGATTTACAACTAACCATTGCAACTGCGCTTCTCCAAATTTTAAACACCATTAATTCAAATCTTTTGTTGTGGTTATTACCTGATTGGAAATTAAAGTCTATATTGTTGAAGAAAGACTGCAATAATGGAACATTAAACTAATGTTCCCATTGGGCCAGTATCTGTTGACTACTAATTCAGACACAGTTGGGCTCCAGGCATCAGTGTTTGGACAACACTGCCTGCAAAGTGTCCGCCACACATCCAAAATAGTAAAGAAAGAAGAAAATTGGGTATGAAAATTGGCATGTTTAAGTCAGAGACTTGGAATTCTCAATGTTTGGTTGAAGCAACACCAAGTTGACTATTTTTAAGCCCAGAGAACACCTAACCAACAGCCAGATGTGAATGATTTGCACTACCCTTAACCATAAAATTCAACATGGTGTGCCAAGAATCTGAATTATGAGGCAAAGGGAACAGGCTTCCAGTAATGATGTGTCACACACAAAAGAGATGAAAAATAATGGCAAATAAATGATTATCTCCAGTTAAGGAGTTTTCAGTAATATAGGATGACAATTATTGGTGCATGAATTCAATCCAAACCCATGTGTTTGGCCTTGTTTCAGTCTGCAAACTATAACCTACTTTATGGTGGAAGGCATCCTGCTGAAACAGAAAATTTCACAATTTCTGAACTTCCATTTCCCATAAATTATCTTTTCTAATTGATGCAATAATGTACTTCACTTGCTGACACGATTAGCTCAGCTATAGGGATGCTATTTACTCTTGCAAAAAAATCTGAAACCCTCATGAATGAAATAGGGTAAAATATTTTAGTTTAAGAAGAATAAAGAGGTAATGGAAGCTACTAGGCAATATTTAAACTTATTTATTTTAAATTTTTAAAACTTTTTTTTTTTTCTTTTTATGCTTTCCTGTCCTTCTAGCATGGCACTTTGACAATCCGGTAATTAAATATTCTGGTCTTACCTGCAGCATTAGGCAAACCCAGAGCCATTTTCTGACCAATTGACTTTATTGTCTCTACACAGATTTGATAGTGTTGCTTGGGTAATGAAGCAGAAGGAAGATGCTGGGAAAGAACAGCAGGTATCTAGATAGAAAAGAATAAAAATTAACTGAATTACGTCTCTGTGGGGCATGAGAGCTCAGAAGAAACCAACCTACAGAACTGCTCAACTGTTACTTGACAGGGAGAAATAAACAATTTAATCAAGTAACAACTGGATAACAATTACAACAATTGCATTGTTGGTTCTGAAGTAAAATCATGAGATTCCAAGAGACAATCCTGATTTAAAAAAACACATATGCCCAGAAAGCTGTTCAGATGGAGGATGACAGATTATCCACAGCAGTTAAGAAATTTTTAGGAATTCTTACATAGTCAGCAAATGATTAAAAAGAAACAATGGTTTTCAATAAGAAGTTTAAAAAAATTGCAAAACACATTTTCAATTTTTTAAGAAAAAGCAATGTTAATTTTTCACTATTTCTGAAGTACTCTCTTTCTTGCACAAACTGTGAGCTCCCGTCAACTACAATGAAATGACATTAAGAAGTCCGGCAAGAAATTTCTAGAAGCAATGTGCACTAGAGTCACATTTTTCTAGCCTTAGCTTAGAGCTACAAATGCTACAAAAATGCTAAAACACACTTGCTTTACCTATGGATATTACTTTTTACCCCAACAAAGCACACATCCCTGTGGATTATACATTTGCATAATACTTTGTTGTCACCTTCTGTTCAGTTATATACACTGAAATATTTTCAAGGCCTTACTTGCTTCATTTGTTTTGAAATTAAAAAATGAAAGCAATAATGGAGATATTTCTAATGCAATATTTCAAAAGCAGTAATTTTTTTTCTCCTTCCTCTTTTAAATGAATCTTTATCAGAATCAAGTTTTTCCTGGAGAATGTTTTATCACTTCAGTTTAATTCTTTTCAATGAATTTGTGAAGCAATAGGAAAATTAGTTGATTATAATGTGTTTTCAGTAAACAATCTGTAAAGAAAAGATACTAACCTTTATACTTAAATTATTTATGTCAGTTTAAATTTGGAAAAATGCATCTTAGGACTAGAATTGCAGCTATTTCAGAGCAGTAAGATGGGAAAGAGTACTTTTTCTTTGTCTCCATATGAAAACTTCCACGAAACACATTTTCCATTTCTAAATGATTCACATTTTTACCTTCCAGATATACACCAACTTATAGAATAATAGATAAGTTATAAAATAATAGATAAGTATAGAATAATAAATAAATTCCACAGTAATTATTTTCCAGGAAGATTTTCTGAATAATTTATTAATGGATTTAATGTGTTTGGATCTGAAAAGAAATAATATCCAAAAATACTTGTGACAAACTAGTTCACAAATATTCTAAATCCCTCCGCAGTTTCTCTATAGCTCACAACTAAGCAGAGCCACTGCAACAGCAAACCACCACTGACAATCCTACTCTTATGCAGCATCTTTCATCTGGAAGGATTCTGAGGAACTTTGTTTTTATTACTTCATTGCAGAGGTAATTCATTTCTAAATGACAGTTCCTTTATATTCTCCTTCCTGGGATGCAAAGACATAGAAATGAAAGATTCAGTGAGCTTTCAGGCTAAGCAATATTGCTCTACACTTTCCCTTTATGATTTGGGGTGATTTGCCTCCCCCACCCCCTGCCCAGCCATGAAAGGATGTAAAATCAGGACTGTAGTGCCTAGTCCCTAGAGTCAGATTTGATTAAAAATGCAGGAACTAATGTGCCATCGGCCTGCTATGGTCTGAGCATATACTTTATTATCCAGTTTATAAGAAACATGTTATTCATATAAGTGGCATTATTAGAACCATAAATTATTGTATAAACATAGATCTCTATTTGTAACTGCCGTGGCTTTCATTAGAACTGGCTAAAAATGTACCCCAATCAGTTGTCTTAGCAATGATCTATATTAATGTCCATGTCTTCTGTCTGTCATCTGGAAATTTTTGGCTTTCTAGGGAAAATTAAGTGCTATATGAAAAGACAAATGGAAATAAAGTACAAAAGGGAACTGTTCAGTTCATTTTTGGCATTCCAATACAGCTTGGAAAATTGGAGGTTGATAAAGGCCATAAAGAGAAAAAACCATAAAGATCTCTCAGCACCATTGTTTCACATTCCTTTATAATCTTACAATTTTACTAATTTTAGTAAGGGCTAAGAAGCATTTATTGCCTTGTCAAAAATAGCATAAAAAACAAAGACAATCTTGCAATAGGGAAAGTTAGTACACTCCACAATTTTGTGCTGTAACTACAGCTTTTTTGTTTGGTCCATCCAATTTTCATTTTATTTTTTGGTGGGGGTTGGGGGGTATGGAGGGGTTGGGCAGGATCTCCTTTAAAGGTAAAAACAAATGCAATGAAGCATGAATGGGTTTAAGGTTAGGGTTAAGTTCCCCATTAACTCAATTGGAACTGCATAACCAGAATTTTAGATCATTTTAATGAATTCCGAAAACACATTTTTCTGATATAAGCTATTTGTTTCCATTTTTTGCTCTCCTGGGCTTTGATACTCAGAGAAGAACTAAAAACCATTTTTCAAACGCATTCATGTTGTGCTCATTTCTATCCCTGCAAATCACACACTTAATGTCCATACAGATATTTTTATACTCATCTTGTGGGAATCAAAATGCAACTTCATTCCTAAAAATACCTCAACTGCCTCTTCTGATTGAGATAAACAAAGTTGTTCTTTCAACACAAAATTAAGATTTTTTTTTTCTGATTGTACCATGTTAAAGGGAACAGGTGAATGGATCATGGAATTATGAACTGTTCATGTGGTTTTGTAGACCTGAAGCATTACAGAAGTGTTTCTGTTAACACTTCTGTCAGTGGCCTTCCCTTCACTTCCACCTATTGTCTTATCAGTGCAAGGCTGCAAGGAAACCCAACAGAAGGTGGGAAACTGGAATAAATTAATTAACTGGAATAAATTAAACACATTCAAACATATTTCTCTTAAATTTATCTCATACAATGATAAGAAAATGAACTGTTATCCTTCAGACAATATCAAGCACATTTACTGAGATTCATCCATGAGATCACTGGGAGAGGGTTTGTTCTCTCTTTCACCCCAATGCCATGCCTGTGGAAGTCTCAAGACTCTCAGACCTCTGTAGGCAGCAGCACAGAGCGACCACAAGATGTGCTGTGATGTGAATTGCTTTGCAAATGGATGGACCCTGCTATCTTGCGTAGACATAAAGAAGTCTTGCATGCCACACTGTTATAAAACTTCCAATTGTTTTTCTTTAGAAAATACATGATACACACCAAACTTTTGATGGTTGCATTTGTTGTGTTTTTTCTTTTCAAATTTTCTGACAATGAAGGGAAATTTTTAACTGACTTCTGAACATAGAATCTGACCTTACCACGTTTAGTTAATTAAACATTCTGGAATCCTTTTTGAAGCAGAGGTTCCGTGACCTAGAACAGCCTCTATCTGCGTTCATCTGCGTCTCCCTCTCTAGATAGGCTGGCTCTATGCAAACTATTGAAATTTGTCCACAAGAAGTTCCAGCTTCTGAACATGCCTGGAAATTCTCAAAGTGGACAATTGACACTTTCCAAAATAATCCCAGGAAATATTCTAAGAGCTTGAAAATAGAGACTGTCACGTTCAACTGTCTAAGAATGTTTCTGCGTATTACCTAAATCATTACTATAACATAGGCAAACAAAGAATACTTTTAGAAGAGACAACAGTGGAGGATTAGTTGACTAGACTGTATTTTTCTTTCTTAAGCAACATACTTTTTCAGGCACTTAGAGAAATTTATAAGCACAGTTCTGTCATTGAAACTCCAGCGGAGTGGTTCCAAATATGCACCAATATAAGTTACAACAGGATTGCATCCCAAGTTTTTCAAACATTTGACACAGTGCTTACTTTTATGAGAACCTATAAAAAAAGAAGTAAAGTAAACTGTATCTTCCCCTTCATCCCCATGGGCAGATAAGATTAAGTCCACATGGATTTCTGTAGTGAAATTGTGGAGGAACAGAGTGTAAACTTTCAGGGTTGTGTCTCTAAATTTGAAAAAAAAAAAAAAAAGAAACCATTCCACATTTGTTTCAAGGGTTTCATAGGAGGATTCATGAGCAAGAATGGAGCCTGTGTGTTGTCTGTTCTCCACGACATTGCTGTACAACTTTGTAACCATATGAGGACAAAAAGAGAATGTACATAGGGCTGAGTTATGGGTCTATATCAGAGGCAAAAACTCAGTTTCAACTCTTTCCACTGACATTTCTTCATAGTTGAAGGATAGAGTGGAAATTGGTTTCCTATATTTCACGTGGACACCAAAGTCAGCAGATTTTCATGCACAATCTGAGTACCTTCCTGCTAAGAGGAATGAATGCTAAAGTGCTAAAATAAGCTACAAAAATACCAATTAAAGATTTAATATCTATGTAAGAGCAGTCATGTGAACACTGAAGACTGTCTTGGGTAACATTTTTAAGCTGTTTACCTCAGTTCATCCATACAGAACATTCAGATATTCACTGAAAAAAACAAGACTGTGAGATAATTCATCTGCTGCACAGTATTTAGGGTGCTTATCCTAGAGATGTGATATACAGTCTCAGATTTAGAGAATACTCAAGTAGTTTACACAAAATGAAATAATTTAAACAGAAAAGATCTAAACCAGCACAATCTCAGATATATAAAGCAGGATGATTGAGAACATTCTCATACTTATATTTAGAATTCCTGAAGCAGAGCAGGATGTTGAGCCTATGTTCTTCTATAAGCATAAGGAAATGCTACAAATATAAGTTATATTATAACTTGAAAATTTTGTTATTTTTTGAGTTCTAAGTCCATCAATTATTTTTCTCTTTGTTAAATATACTCAAATGAGTTCCTCTTTGTCTCAAATTAGATTTGGTGGGGGTTTTTTGGTCCAAGTACAGAATCTGAGCCAGAAGTTGTTTGGTTTGGTGATAGCAATGAAAAACTCACATTACTTCATTCCAGAAGGATTCCTTTTCAAGCTTTATGGATGTACTGGAAAAATAATTAAACACACAGCTCTGATGTGAACAAATATTTGACAATGGCATGGGAGTAGTCCATGTGGAGTGTGTTAGGATTCATAATATTAACAGCAGAAGCATGCCAGCTTTGTAGTAGTTGACTTTTTATGTGAGAGTGATTACAGCTGGAAGCACACTAAAAATTAACAACACATAACTACAAAACATTAGCAGGAATTTCAGAACTGAACGGAGTCACAATAAAAGCACAGACGTTGTATTTCAGTATTACATTAAGACTATAAAACCATATGTTTTTCTTGTTGAAATGTAGTTTGGGTATATTTTAATGTTTTATCAACATGACAAATCTATTTAAAAGTATGTCTGTTGCAGTATTTCTGCTCTGCAAAGAGCTTGTTCACGTCCAGAAGTGAGTTTTGCTCACTGACATATAGTGATCTATGCACTGGACATTCAGCACCTCATGTCCACTCTTCATGTACACTTCCCAGTCAGTCATGCCCTATCAAGCTGAAAGAAGCAGGAGGAAATTAAATGAGTGAGAAAGAGAAATAGGAAGTGAGAGAAATGAGAGCTCACTCACTTTTTACTCTGCTGCCTTAAAGAGTAGGTGTGAAACTCATGCATACTTCCCTGGAGCCTGAGTCATGCAGTGCCCCTCAGCATCTGAATAACAGTACACAGGAGCAGAAGAGAAAACCAACAATATCACAAGTACTTTAGATCATTCTTCTTGGTAGATTTTTGTATTATTTTTTTCCCGTTGAGGCACAACTCTAAGGCATAGAATGCTTAGCAGTCTTGTGCATAGGAACAAAATTCAACAGCTGTATTCTGAGCTTCTCTGCAGAAAACAGGACAGCAACTCCCACACATCCTTCAGGAAAGTGAGTGAGATGCCAGCAAAGCCAGGTGAGGGAGATTGTGGAAAGTACTTTCTCTGACAAGGAGCAGAACTGTATGTAGGCCAGGAAGGAACTTATCATCACCCATTTGTATCATATTAAATTTTTTCTTTCTTTTTTTTCCTTTCTTTTCGAATCAAAACTTTTAGTAAACACTGTTACTTGTAGCAATCTAAAATTATTAGTCCGTGATTACATTACCATTACTCTGACAGATCACTTTGACAAGTGGTGTATTCCTGGTGCTGCTGAAACAGATAGGGAATGTGTAGGAGGCAAAGACTAAAAAAAAAAACCTATTTAGAGGGGATTATGGAGGTTAATGCAAAGAATATGCTTGTGAGGTATTAGAACTGGTGCACAGATTCCCTGCTCATTGAGGTCTCACAACATTCCTCAGCGCAGTGTCAATGGGAACAAAGATACTGAAATGAAAACCCAAAGCCCAGAGAAGAAAAGAAGTTACCTAATTATTTTCACTCTGGTGTCCAAAGTTCTTTCTATAAATAATAGTTGAGTGAGGAGACATAGGCTTTCAGAGAATACTATGTTAAAAAAAATACAAGTTTCCTCTTGTGTATAATACTAAAATCTTATCATAACCAATATACTTACAAAATATTCTACTGATAACTTCTGGTCTATTACTGTTTTCAGATCTGGTGTAATTCTGTTCAGATTAGTGAGTACCATCTCCATCTGAACTTAGCCCTACAATATATTTTCCTACTTTAATTTCCATGCAGAATTTCAGTGTTACATCCCCCCATATAATTCAGAATATGTTTTTTTGATCCATTTATAAAGTTGTGACTCCATCAAACTATTTTTACTTTAGAGCAATTTCAAGCACCTCTTACTGGGACAGATGACCAAACCCTTATTTTCTCAGCTTTGTGTTCCTTTCTGTGCACGTTTGCCATTCCTTAGTAATAGCCTTATTTGCTGACAAGAGTAATTTATATTCAAGAAAATCTATTTCACTAAAAATTAATGAAGGAATTGACACAGGAGACTTAAGCATAAGACACTTTAGACACTTTCCCAGAAAAATTAAAATCCCCCCTTAATTTACTATTATTATCACTTCTTCTATTTGTATCATTGAAATCAATTCCCAGGCAGTAATGTTTTACAGGCAAAGCATTGCTGTCTAAAATGATATCACCACACACATTTTTTCAATTTGGGTGGCAGACATGCTACTGGAGGTTTGGGGAAAGCCACACTGCCTGATATTAGTGCTTGTTTTCTATTCAACACAGCATGAAAGATCTGGCACGTGTGTTGGGCTTCTGACTTGATGCATATTTTCGGTATTTTCTGGACTGTCTAAAACAAAAATAATAGTAATTCAAGTGTTTTTCATCATGATTCTAAATCATTCACGTATGTGACTAAGTCTAGGTGCCACAAAGTTACACCTCATTTAGCAGTTCTTCATTCAGCAAGAGCAGGATCATTTTAAACTAGATTTCATAGTATCATAGAATGTTCTGAGTTGGATGGGACCCATCAGGATCATCAAGTCCAACTCCTGACCCTGTTCCTCCATTTTCCCTCATGAAGATGTTGAAAACAACCATGAGGTCTCTGTTCATCTCCTCCAGGATGAACAAACCGAGTGATCGCAGCTGCTCTTCCTAAAGCTTCCCCTCCAGACCCTTCACTGTCCTCATGGCCCTCCTTTGGATGCTCTCTAATAGCTTAATGCCCAACTTTACAGGAAATTCTGTAAATATAATTAAAAGAGTTTCTTATTCCTTTAATCAACCTAATTTCCTAATTTACTATCTCAAATTAAACCAATTTAGTTAAGAGTTAAAACTTAAGAAAAATGTCTACATGAGGGACTTGCACCAATTTGAAAGAAATCTTTAAAAGCTGAGCTAGTAAAGAAGGACTGATTTAAATTATAACAATAAAGTCAGCTCCAATGAAAGCAAGAATATGGGTGCAATTGGAAGTCAGGTGTGTTTATTTCACTACACAAGTTGTTTCCCAGGCTTCAGTAGTTAACAATTTGGCTTAAAACCTTCATTACCTAGAGGATCACATCAATTTTCTTGTTACCAAGCCAGCCTACAGGACCAAGATGCAGCTCAAAAGCAGTAAGGGAAATTCTCCCAGCTCTTCTTTACACCACTTAACCCACCAATCTTAAGGGCCAATGCTTGCTTAGCCACTTAACTGAAATTTCTGTAAGCACTTACAGCAGTAAAAGTAGGAAACTTATGTGTTCATAAGGAGTTTGAATTCTAAAGAAATAAGACTATATGGGAATTTTAACCCTTTTGATACTCTTTTAAGGAAAAGGGAAATCAGGACTACATTCAGTGTAAGACTTTAGTGAGTGTATATCAGCAGAACAAATTTGGAAATAAGGAAAAATAACATAAAGCAAAAAAGTTTGTAATCTGTTGACTTTATATAGTCAGTAGTTGTCTAAGAAGGTGACAGAGCATGCACCAAGATGGGAAAAAATGTGTCCTCATTGATATTTAAATATCTATGGAACAAAATGAAAGTTTTAAAAATATGTACCCTTAAGTTTCATCTTCTTCACCCCCTGCATTTTCAGGCAAGACTAGGCATGGCAAGCCTACTTTTAGAGAGCATTCTAGAATTGACTGTAAAATTCAATATTGTTACAATAGTATCTAACAATTGAGTGTTTAGGCATCTATTCAGCTTGTTAGCTCCTTAGCTAATTAAGCCACCTTCTAGGACAAAATGTTAAGCTGATGAGTAATGTGAGAAGCAGACGCAGAAATTTATTAGAAGAGGATTAACAAAGAAATGGAAAATTATCAGGTTTTTAAACTGAAAATGGCCATAGAATCTGCCACTGTTTTTCCAATCTAACTAAATAGTACATCAGGGACAACATTTCAGGCAAACAGTTTATCTGAAAGAGCAGTTCCCTGATTAAACCAGCAATGATAAATCACAGGGTATTCTCTAGTGCAATGCACTGTTTTAGCCATACAAAAATGAAAGAAAAGGATATGAAATGCTAGGCCTTAGAGACTCTATATGGTGAAAGGGAGTTCTGAAGTCTACAGAGGATTGTTCATGTGTGAAAATATTTAATTTCTTTCTGCTTTTTTTTTTTTTTCTCTTTAATGATCTCAAGGTGGTTAGTTCTTTTCATAGTTTTGACTCCCTCCACAGAAGTAAGGAATGATTCTAGGAGAAGATTACTAGGTGTGACCCTGATTAAAGCTATACCAACTATGACAACCACTTACTTTAATAACTACATTTAATTTTTATTAAAAATATTAAATCTGTACTTTAATACCTCTAGTATTATTAAATGAGGGAATACAGAATTTAAAACTGAAGAAGTGAGATTATCTTAATTTAATCTTTCAAGTGCCGTTTTTTCAGGTATGTGTTTGTCAGTTGTTAGTATAATCCACATTTACCTGAATTGCACTATTATGTAGTTGTGTCTGGATTTCCTGTCATGTTTCATTTTTACCCCACAACTCACCTCTTGTGTTGCTCAGGATAGACATTGCTCAACTAGTAGTTACTATTTCACAGTTAAACCTGTGTCCTGTGGCCTCACTAAAACACACCATCAAAAAATGAACTATATTTTACCTTGAAGGTAGAACATTGTAGACCTTCTCCACTGCTGGAATCTGGGGGTTACAAAGAGGCATGATGTTGTTTTTAAAGGACACAGAAAGGTCTTCAATGACCCAAGGAAAGAAAACATCCAGCACTGGTATTTTACCCTACAAAAAGAAGGTAATAAATGCACTGTGATGAGCTGGCCAACAAAAGGATGTTGTGTTTTCCCTTGGAACCAGAATCGAAGATGCAATCACAAGACTGGAATTACTCCAGTTTGCTTTAGAGGTAACCAGGAAAACGTCTTGCACCTTAAAGTGGTCCTAAAAACATGATCATGGCTACAAATGATAGCAGGATACATGACTAATTGCAAAAGACTCTGGAGACCTCCAAGGGGATTGAAGGAGAAAAACATTAAAGCATTTCCCAGAGATTCATCCCAAGTCATGAGCAAAAGCAGTCAAAGGTCAGAAGAAGTTATAACCTCCTTGTACAGCAAAAGAAGGATGTGCTCTTGTTAGAGTTTCCTGGAATCAATCTTCCATGAATGGTATGGTTAAAGTAGCCAGGAGGGATAAACATAAGAAGAAATAAAAGAGATAAAAAAATATAAATGTATACCTATGGATTTAGGATTAAACCATAAAATAAGGACCCTGCACCACCAAGTCTCAGATGGATGCAAAGGAGAAACTATTTAATTCCTGTCTAGGTAATAAACAAGTGAAAATGGACTTTCATATGTCTGAGATGAGTTTGACCTTCAAAATTACTGAATTTGAGTTGTAATAACTCACTCATTCCTAAATGAAATTATACTATAAAAGTCACATTACTGTAGTTTTTCCATTGATGATTATAACCTATACAGGAAGAAATCAGTGGGGAAAAAAAGAATGGAAAGATACAATATGTTAAAAATAATTTGAAGTGTTTCAAAGTTACCAGCATTATGAAACAAACTTTACCAATTACAAGTCACAGAGGTAATGAATAAAGCAGTAAATGTGTGGCTGCAGATCACCAAATCACACTAAAGAATGGGATTATTAACTTTTTGAAGGCTGATAGATGTGTAGGTTGAAGAAGACATATTAATGTCAGGGATTTCAATTCTTACTGAGTCATATGGGAAGTCAAATGCAAGGAGTCCTTCAACACTTTCACAGTTCATAAAATTAAAAAATTTTATCTGAAAAAAATGTGACAACCAATGTACATAGTCTTCACATGGAAATAACCAATTATCTCAGGGCAAAAATTAAGAACTGGTTGAGTGCAAGATATAAGGAGTCAATTATTATCTGAAACATCCCAACCTCCATCATATTTACAGTTCATTTAAATTTTATAAGCTAGCTTCATGAACATGATAACAATTATGAGAAAAGTCTATTGGGAGAAAGTAATTAAATGTGACAGATAATTGGGAATTCCTAAAGTGCTAAAAATGTCAAAATTTCTGCTGAGGAAGAAAGCTCTGCTAGCTACAACAGACATGGTAGGAAGCTGTGAGCATCAGTTAATTAACTAGTAATTATTGTAGAAAAGAGGAAGATCTGATAGCTATAAAAATGCAGTCAAAAATAGAAAACATATATGATGATACATATTGATAACTGATAGACACTATTGCACATTTAAAATGTTAAGACAAACAAAATATTTTTTAAATTAAAAATTGCTATCATTAAGTAATAATTTTAATGTCAGTCTGTAGATTTTATTTCTTGAATACAAACTATTTAACTTTTTAATTAATCACTTGAGAAAAGACAATGTAAATATATTATTATAAAATTTTCTAATGACATAGAGATCAAGAGAATCAGTAGCAGCAAAAAGACTATGTCCCATATGCAGGATGAACTCAGTTTCTTGGTAAACACACTGTGGGAAAATGATGTATATTCCAACATTGGCAAGTGGAAAAAACATAATTATGAACAAGGAATGTAAGTCATTCTTCTGGATTGGGAATTCCAAGGAATGAGAGAAATATTGAGTGACTTAGAGGTCAGCATGGATAATTACTTGAACATAGAGTTTTCATTGTGGAATACAAAAGTCCTTGAAAGTTTTAGTAGAGAAAATGCCAAGTATATCTGAAGAGAGTATGTTACATCTGTACTGGCAATGAAGCCATAAGTGCTAGATTATTGTGACCAATTATGTCTTTAAAGAAAGATGATGAAAAATTATAAATGGCTCAGAGAAGTCCAGGATTATGATTAAAGGACTGGAGAACATCTCTTACTGAGAAAAAATAAATAAATAAATAAATCAGAAGACTAGTTTAGTTTCCAAAATTGAAAGTTAAGCAGTGACATGATCAGTCATTAAACATATTTTCCTGATGAAATCTGATAACAGAGAACTTCTCAGCCAGAAAACATAAGGACAATAATCCCTTCTTATTATTCTTTCCCAACAACACCAGCATTTCTGTGGGATGATTCTGATTCCCAGTGATACACATTTTAATGGCTCAAAATCCTATCCTGAAGGTAGCTTCTGGTCTCCACATGATTCTAATTCTCAGTCTGAGAATGAGAAAGAGCTGGGCAATTTTTGCCATAATTATCTGCTGAAAACTTTACCTTGAGGCCTAACAATGAGAAGTACTTAAAATCAGGCTGCCTTCTAAGCATCTAAGAATGCACAATGCACAATCCTGACCTGAGGTGTCACCTTCCAAACTACTTGCAAATTTCTTGTGTTTCTGACTTCACAGAGTTTTTCAAAAGTGGAGCAGTGTTCTAATCTTCATTTTATAACTTAGCTCCTGAGAAAAATTTGGCTTCTGCAGTTTATCTAGAGACACCAAGAAAGTAGTGGCTGATGATGAGAATATAAAACTGATTTTTCTACTTCTAACTGCTGATAACTTGAACAGTGATAACTGTTCAAGTTATCACTTGATTTCCCTGATAATATATAGTTATTACCAGTTACTTCACTATATCCACATTACAGTATTTACAGACTCTGACTTCCTGTTCAGAACTCCACAGTCCTCAATTCACAGTTTAAAATAAAGGTAAGCACTGTGGACTATCCACTTTCTGAATTATGAAGAGAAGGAACTTAAAGCAATGGGAGACCCTCACTGTAAAAAAAATCCGTTCTTTAAATTGAAGAGGAGAGATAAGTGATGTCTGAGTGGGATTTTGAGGTTCCTAGTCCCAGACTTGGATAGTTGAGCCTCCAGCTTTAATTCTAGGCACTGGCACCCAGTCCATAGGAAGATATTTCCATGTGCTACAGTTTATGTTCTAATCTAAACAGTGCAATATAAACTGGGGCATGTGTTATTTCATGGATGACACAGTGTTCAAGTTATGACAGTTCAGTAGTGTCCCAGGCTCTTGGTTCCCACACATTCCTCAACTTTTTCATCTTCCAGAACTGTCGTCAAAAGCAGCTTCAGACTGCTGGAGAACACTGAGAGAAAAGAGTAAAAGATATGTAATATATTTAGATAATAAATTGTGATGGATCTGTGTTATGACATTATCTGTTACCATGATGATAGGTCAGGATTGCAGTCAGGCAGTTTAGAGCAGTTAGTTTAAGAAAACAAAATTGTTCCCAGTGGATTTCTAAAGGCCATTACAAGCAATAGAGAAAATCTCTTTCCTCATCCTCTTCTCCAGCACTCTCTGCCTTCTGCCACAATGAATCAGAATGACATACTTTTTTTTTCAAAGTTAATTTTCTACAAACTCAGAAGAATATTTTCTTCAAAATTATTTATCTCCTCACCCTGATATTGATATCAAGGTACCCTCTTAGGGTTTTTGGTGATTTGCTTGCTGGTTTTAATTTTGTTTGAACCTAGTCAGCTAACTTTGCATTTTCAATACCAGTCATATTTTCTGATTAAATAAATACATGCTTTATCCAGTCTTGTATAACTGGCATAAGTTAAGATGCATTTTTCAAGCCTAGATCTTTGATTTTTCAATTTCCATATACATAAAAAAATATCATCAGTCCTTTTATTAATTATTATCTATCACATGCAGTAGAGGACTTTTAGTTTATATGTAGCATTTTTCTACAATACTAATGAACAGATTCATGTAGTATGACACACACATGTGCAATTTAATTTTCTTTCCAGAGGTACAACTCTTAGCACGGATGGGGAAGTACGTCACAGTAAAACAAAACAGGGAGTTAAAACATTATTTTATAGAAACAAAAAGCCTTTTCATAGCATTTGTTGTGAAATTACAAATAAAAAAATACTTCAAAATTACAGACGTTTTGAAGAAACATGTGAAAATACATTTACAACTGATTTAAAATATAAAAATTAGATGCTGTTATAGGCTGAACTTGTTATATTTATACCAGTTACAAATAGTGAAAGACTTGAAGATACAACCTTCATTCTTTAGGACCTGGTTAGATACCAAGGAGCACACAGAGATTTGTTTGGCACATATTTCATCTGTGCCTACATGTATTATTTTATAGACTTATCCTAGTTCACCTTCCAGGGATTAAATTACATCAGCCTGCTTTTAGAAAATGTTGGTATATTAATTTATGTTATTCAAGCATGTACTTTTAATTAGGTAAAAAAATCCATAGAAGTACACAGGGAATATGATTTCTTCTAGGTTATAGTTGCTGATAATAGTTCAAAATCTGTGGCAAGTGTGTTCTCTTCCAGGTTCAGATCAATTAAAAAGTATAATAAATTTTTGTATCCTAAAGCATGATGGGTAATCTGTGGTTAGGCTGCATGTCACCATGCACTCTAGCTTTATTAAAATGTTACAGACACCTGAAATTTAGAAAAGTTGGATTCCTTTAAACTGTTATCTGTAGATAGACTTAGTCTCAAAGTTTAGGATCTTTAACTTGAATTTAGCTGAAATTTTCTGTTCCAGTCATCAACACCCAAAGCTTAACTGTGTTATCTTTCTTGGTTTTAGGGGATTAAAATTATTTTAATGGTAAATTGAGAAAGATAACTCCTCTCTCTACTATGCACTTTTAAAAATGCCTTTTCTTGTTTCCACAAAAATCTGTTTGAAGAACAGTGTCTTGTTTCAAAGAACATAAATAACTCAGAGCAAGTTACTGATCTTGCTTTGATCATGCATGTCCTCTCCTGTACACAGAGTAATGAAACCAGAAGGGTAATGCATGAGAGCACATGTGTAAGTAAAATTATCAGCTTTGTGCCTACACTCATTTGCAGTAATGAGGAAAGAGACGCTGCTGCATCTGAACTCTAAGGTTACTTTTTAGTTCTGTAGGAGGAGTGACAGTAGCAAAACAGACTATTTAATTATCCTTGCTAATGTCTGCAGTGCAAAGGAGTCCATGCTTCTAATTATGAGCTAGACCAAGAAAGGGTTTTATTGAATTCTTTTGTAGAAATGGTTGTGCACTGGATCAGTCACCATCATGCTGACACCCTGGGCAAAATTCAACTGCCTCCACCCACTCATGGTAGCAAAAAACAGCATCCAGAGCAGCTATGTCTGACAATCTTCAGGATATTGTTCTAGTCTTGCAAGTTTTAATTCATATAAATAGTTCAAATCAATCAATACAATTAATTATATTTCCTTATCTGAATAATCTTGTTCAATTGAGTGATATTTATTTTTTATATAAAGTATACAATATTTTCATATTTTGTATTACTTAAAAAATTATATTTCTAAAGGGAATACAAGATTTATGGTAATTTCAAAAATAGTCTACGGTAAGCATCTTATATTAACCATCAATGTAAATTTTCATTAAAATATTAAATCAGAAAACACCAGCATCAGAAAACAAGATTCAGATCCACAGAACTTAGTTATCTGCTGTAATTCTTCAAAATGTGCATGATTGGCCTTGTGAAGATGAGAAGACCAGCTTGTAGAAGTGCTGCTATATCTGGGAAGTGACAAGGAACAAACATCACATTGGTCAGTGTGATGTGGGGACAGGAGCTTCCTTAGCTCCATGAAATTCTAATTTTGTTAACAGTTAAAGGGACATTTGCAAGGAGTAAAGGCAGTGTCCCTGCTGTGGCTAATGTGCACTTAAACCAAGGCCTCGAGCTGCTTCATCAACGTTCTATCAACTCTGTGAGAACTTAGCCAAGCTGCAGTTGAAGCCAACACTTAATTCAGGAATACCCCCTTTGTCTGGGTCAGCTTTGTTTTACACCAGACTGACATCTGCCTTTAGGCAGGACAGCCTATGAATATTGTCTGCATAATTTTGGGAAAAAAAATCTCAAACTGATTTCAACAGCACATCTCCCCACAAAAAGCCCAGCAAACAAACAAACAAAAACCCGATATTGAGTGAAAGGCGTTACCACAAGCTATGTGGTTACAGCTTTCTTCTGACAAAGCTTTTTGCCAGACAGAACATTGTCTGCTGAAACCACAGAATCATTAAACTTCCCAGTTTTTCATGATTTTTTGAGTTATATTTTCAGTAGTTGTTCTTTTTCCGTCTCCCCCTCACACTCTCTAAATCATCTAAGTACTGGTTTCTGTTCAAAGCTGTAGAGAGGTCATGAAAGATGAAGAGGTTACATGTGGTGGAAGGAATCTCTTCATATATTCAAAAGACATATTCATGACAAGCTAAAAAACTAAACATTAATTATTTTCCTTAGTGGTACACTATCTCAGCTCCTCTCTGTTGTAAACTACAGTTTGAGTAAATCATGAACATTAATGAGAATACAGCAGAGTGAGAACTAAGATACTTTGGGTTTTGGCTCCATTACTGACCATAAAAGACTCCCAAGGTGCTATCAGAAGATAAACTTCAAATAGCTAAAGGAAGTTGGGACTCCCAGCACACGTAAAAAAGGCTGTGTTCATGTATAATTATAGGATTACCACCTATTTCCCTACTCAGGATCTGATCTGTAGGTTTGCTAAGCAGCTTTAGCTTATATTCAGTTCCTAAGGGGGCTTACTCTCATTTTAGATAGTTTCTTTAAATTAGTATAAAAAGACAAAACCCCATTGCACTAAAATCAGAAATTATTACTATTCTATTATTTACTATTTTTTAAAGTAATCCAGCATTCATCTTAAAAAATCCTTCAATGGCCAGTGCCTGAATAAATATATGCATCCTAAATTTCCATCATTCTATTTTGCTGTGTTTTTAGTACCTTTTTGGTGTTTGCAACATCACTTTTTTTAAACAGCACATGATGATTCTCTTTCAACAACTTCAGTCTGTCTCTTACACAGATTGCAGTTTGCATCATTTTTCAATTACATATATTTTACAGCTATCAATCTTAATAACTAAAAATACTTAAATTATAGAGTAAATTTCTTAGGGTTTAGGGGGATCAATGTTTTCATAACCTCCTTGTACATAACAGTTTCTTCTATAAACACCTGATAACCATCTCTGTCATTATTTGGGAAATAAGATGGTATCTTTTATATTGCTTTGTTTTGGTGAGGAAGGACTTCCTTCTTTTGCTTGGACTTTTTTTACCCTTTTCTTCTCTGTTTTGGTTTGTTTTTTGATTTTTAATTTCTCTTGCGTGTACTGAGCATAATGGCGAAGTCTTCAGGTTCATCAGAGGATCAGTCTTTAATCTTAACCCAAGATCCAACAATATGAAAATCATATTTGGTGGGAAAGGATGAAAAATTATGAAATTTTTACAAGAACATAACAACCTTTTTGCTTGTAAGCCTGAACCCATGGATGCTATAAAAAGAATAAACCTCAGCGATAACTACAAATTATTTTCAAAGAGGTCAAGGAATCAGTTAAGCACGCTGCTTTCTCAACACTAAGGGTATAAACCACTTAAAAGATGTGATAAAAAGAACAGACATACATAAAAAAAATTAATTCAACTCTTCATCTTCATTTTCTCTTTTAGTTTTTCCCTTTTTTCCATTTGTTTTCCCTCTGATACGTCTTCTTGTATTGATGGCAAAAATCAACAGCTGCTTATCATCAAAATTATTAAGCTCATTATATTCTAAACATATTCTTTTGTGCCAACATAGCAACAGGATGGATAATCTTACATATTATCCCTGTAACTATAGATGGCTTGAATGAATTCTAACTACTTTGTAAGTAGGAATAAAAAGAAATCTACATTTGTTAGTTATTACTTATTGGTTTTCTCAAATATTTCTATTAATAAAAGTAAGCTACTAGTGATTGAGGTAATCAAAAATACTAGGGGATGGCAAATATTCAGATAAAAGCCTTATTTGCGTTTTCAGCATAGGTTATGGAGTAAAAGTACACTCTTTTTAACATTAAATTCTATTAATTTAAAACAATATAAACCACTGCACATTGACATCTATTACCTAATGAAATCCAGACATGAGGTATGGCATTCAAAAGGCTAATTTTATGTCTTTTACCATTTTTCCATTACATGTCTGTTCAGAAGGACCTGTTATAATAATAATAATATAAAAAACACACCAAAAAATTCAAAACAAAACAAAACGAAACAAAACCCACACAGGAATATAAACTAAAAAAGTAATAAAAAGTATTTAAAATGCATCTTTGATCTTGTGAACCCTTACTCAGCTCTGGATGTGGTTAAGGGAGATTTCACCTGTATGAGAGTGTTATGCCTGTTGCCCATGGACATTACCTCAGCAACTTCAATGAAGTGTTGGTTTGTCAACCCAGGAAAACCAGAGGGGAAAAAAAACCCACAATGCAGGAGCTCTCTATTTTACTTTCTCCTCATGAGCCACTTAAAAATTGTTGCTTGTGCCCATAAAAGGCAGAACATCCTCCAAATGC
Organism: Polioptila caerulea; assembly: GCA_013397295.1. Lineage (NCBI taxonomy): Eukaryota > Metazoa > Chordata > Aves > Passeriformes > Certhiidae > Polioptila > Polioptila caerulea. The sequence goes on from VYXF01004769.1 coordinate 499,868, forward strand.
AGGCTCTGCCAGCAGAAGCTGTTCCACTGCAGAAAGTAGGTCACTGTATATACACTGGGGTGGAAGATAATTGTGGGCAAATGCAGCAGCATTGGACTTTGTTGAAAGCTTCTGCTCTTCAGAATGCAAAACTGAAGCCAAAGCCCGTAAACTGTTGGACATTTTGTGAGGATTAGCCATCATTTTGTTTATTCTAACTGTAATTAGAACACATTGCACGACATCATCACACAAGCCGACCTTATTACAACTAAAGATTACTTTTTAGGAATTTTGCAAGCCTGTGATAATTGTGGAGTGGTTCTACTTCCACAATATAGTAAAGAATTATTGATGGCATGTGGATATTTTGTTTATTGTTATTTTTCTGAAGAGCTATTTCCGTATGATTTTCATATTCTGCAATAAACAAAGTAACTTCATCCCTGAAATAGCTCTATTGTGGAGAGTTATGTCTTTCTATTGCTCAGGCCAATGGTAAAATATTCACCATTAGAGCCAAGCTTTAGTTAGCACAAAACCAGCAAACTTTGGAACCAGCAAAGGAACCTTTAATTCCTTAAGTGCTTTTCTTTATCTGTGAGATTAAAAAACGTCTTTTTAGCTGGCACTAGTGGCTTTGGGGAGTGTTTTGCAGCACATTTTTGCAAATGCTTATTTCAGGTTTATTGGCCTCACAGCAGAGGTTGCAGAAGACCACACAATTGGAATGATCATTTTTCTTTGCATTAGCAGCTTACATTTAGAATGGCAGCAGCTAACCTTAGAGGAACCTGGACTAATGAAAGATGCTTCATGGAAAATGACTCAACATTGAAGAGGGAGCACGGAGAAGAATCTTCAAAAATAAAAAGAAAATTACACTGAAAATCAATCAAATTGTGCTCCTTTTTACCTGTGCTTGGTTTTTGTTCTACTTAGGCCCCTCTTTTCCAGACTTTAATTAATTATAACCACATTCTATGGATAAAACTTTCATTATTTAGTAGCACATGGATAAAAAACTCTAAATGTAGTGAAATAGATATTAGTATATGAGAGAGGTTTTTCTTGCCCTAGTATTTGGAAAAATGTAAGTTTAAGCAAAAGACATAGGCACAACAAATATGGATAATAGAATCTAAAAACTCCTTCAATGTTTTAGAGAAGCTTGCATTCTCCTGAACTGATGTGTACATATGAAGTGGTGCGATTTCTTTTTCTGTGTTCTCTGAAAAAAAATATATGAACAAGAGCTATTCTTTGAAAGCTCCTCTTTTTTTTATCTTTTGGCAACTTGCTTCATAATCACATCATAAAGTATCATTGAACTAGAGTTAGAAAAACTATTATATCATCTCTTTAATCCTCTTTCAAAGTTAGCATATGATACAGTTCTCCCACAGAGACCAGCACAGACAACTGTCTTTTGCAGAAATTATGTGAAAATATAGGAACATGGGTCAATCCTATCCATATTCATTGCCCTTCTAGGCACATCTTACACAAGGAATGAATTTGGAGCCATAAACAGTAGTTAAAAATAAATGCTTAAAATCCAGCCCCATATACTGTTTTCATTACATGTCTCAATACAAAAACAAGGAATGAAAATGCAAAGCATATTGCCATGATCTGCAAGTAGCACTGTTTATTAATACAGTAGTTAAAACAGTTCAAATAAACTGTCAGCCAGCCAAGGACATCTTCTGTGAAAACACAAAAAAACACATACCACATTTTAAATAAAACAAAAAATTACTCTATGGGTGTATTCTGTATGACATCACAAAAGAAGTATTAATAAAAATCAAAAGTTTAAAAATTGAAATCATTGAATTATACGAGTTTGCCTATCTAGAAGGCTCAGACACACACAAAAAAGGAAGTGAGCTAAATCCGGAAACCAAAGACTTCTTCAAACGTGGTGTTCCACACCACAAAGACTGGATAATTTCCACAGTGAATAAGCCTGTTTTGTATGTTCTGAAGAGTTAAAAAAGCGTGTGAAAAACTTTGATATTTGCTTAATTAAAGAGCAAATTTTTCCATGTTCAGAATAGACTAACCCTAGTACACACACAGTCCTTTAACAAATAGATCACAAACATTCCTACTGTAATCATCTAAAAATAGTTCATAGTCTCTGAGTGATATTAATCCCTAGTGTAAGTCAGTTTGAAGGTTTGAAGTAAAGACATCATATTACACACAAAATTATGTAAGAAGTAGAACCTCCACCCACTCCACAATGTAGTAATTTTATTTATACAAGTTATTTGATGATGGTTCTAATTTGATCACACTAAACTCTTGGGAATCTTTTTTTCAAATGAGGAGAGATCATCTTTAGAGAATAAAATATATCTCCTTTTTTATGTCAAATTGTTGCTTGCTCTCTGCTGAGGCTGGGAAGATGATAGTAGCATCTACTTCTATTTAGCTCCCGTTTGCTTCCTTTTGGAGATTAAGGAAAGGGATTCTGAAAGCTATATTGTCTGGATGATGACTTTGAGTATTGAGAGATATTGATTAAAATCAATCAAACAAACAAAACTCAAAAAACAGAACCATAAAAAACCAAACAAAACCCCCACATACAAACAAAGAAAAAAAAAAGCTCAACTCAAACCAAACCAAACCACNCTCAAAAAACAGAACCATAAAAAACCAAACAAAACCCCCACATACAAACAAAGAAAAAAAAAAGCCCAACTCAAACCAAACCACAAAAAAAAAAATACCCACAACAGAAACCTACGAATTCAACGTCAGTCACTCCTGTTATTAGTCCTCTTAGCCATAAGAATTCAAGAAACGTTTTAAAAGCATGATACATGATTTTTAGAAACTTTAACAAAAATTTCTGTACAGCAAAATTATCTCAGCGTGTGATTTTTCAACTCTATGAAAACTACATTTCTGTCATAGAAACTTATATTTTCTTACTTATGGTTTGTTATTTCTTTAAAATACTAATGCCATGCAATACCTATCCAGGCCACATATAGGTATTTGATCTAGATCCATCTGGCAAAAAATAGTCACACTAAAAACAACCCCAAACCTTAATACTTAAGGTATGTTGAAAGCTAAAATAAAAATAAATTTATCTTCTGAAGCTATATTTTAGGACATGACCAGTATTAATACAACACAGTAAGATTTAATTGTCTGTTTCCTATAATTGGCAGCAGTTGAAGAAACAAAAGTGAGTTTATAACTTTCTTTGATTTTCTGTGTGCTTGGGACTGATCAAGTTAGGATTACCAGAAAAATATGGCTAAATGAGAGCTGGTGGAATTCCTTTTACTTTAGGACCATGACTTTACGTCATTAATTAATTTGAAATACATTTGAAACAGAAATTTTTGTGGTTTTTGTGGAATTATTTTTATTCCTATTTTCATAGCACTAATAACCTCTCTTTATAAACTGAAGAAGCCATGGAAAAAAACCTTCCATATTTCTCAAACAAACAGTAAAATTAATCATTTCAAAAATTTAAGTTTTTTTCTAACACTAGAAATCATAATTAGTCAAAATTCTGGAGTTCTTTCTTTAAATCCAAGAATTATAGCTTGATCTTTTTCCCCATGCAAAATGTTAACCTTTGCCAAGTACATAAGATGATAATTAAAACCATGTCTAAATCCTTTATCAATCAAGATTTCAAAGATGTTGCAGCAGACAGATGCTATTTCAAGCTAAGATGAAAGTGTCACATTATCACGATCACAATTTATGCAGCACATGGCTCTACAGCCACAGTTATACTGAGGGAAGATCTAAAAATCGTGGCTTTGTTTGAAAAAGAAGAACTTGCTCCCTGCTTGCAATTAGTAGGTGAAAAGCCAGGAGAAGAATTTCGCTGATACACGCTTTGAAAAGGTGCCTTACATCTGCAGCTGATAGGCTGGAAGTGAATCAAAGAGCCTCCAGAGAGAACAAGTGGTTGTGCTTGAAAAATGATCATGATACCTCCAGGGAATGAATCTCTCCCAAAGACTGTTTTGAACTGGGATGGCCAATATTCAACAGATTACAGGGCTGTATATGTTTTTTGAGTTTTTTGGAGAGGGGGTTGGGGGGTTTCTGTGGTCTGTATGACCTTCTAATTCAAACTGCAAATCAGGAGACAATAAAGAGTGCCCTTCCAGTTCAGGAATCACTATGAATAAATGAATGTAGCTTATCAGGTTATTTTATGTCCTTTAAGGTTCATAAATATCTATTTTTATAAATTATGTATTTAAATACTGATGATATTGTCAAAGTCAATCCACCCCTTACATGGTCATTTACTTGATTACTTGATCTAAACTGGGATTTTTATTTCTCTTCAGCTTCTGTGGCTATTTATTGCAGGCTTTAAACACAGTTTAAATAAAATATGTCTGTAAAAACAGATTTCAAAAACATAAGGCTGTTTTGTTAATCTATCATTATAGTTTGCCAGTCAAATGCAAAAGTAAGTCATTTATTTGCTTTCAAAATCTGTGGTTCATTTCAAATTATGAGATAAAAATGATTTTGACTAGGTTTTCTGAAAAATCCTTGAGCATTGTCTGAACTGCAGTCCTAAATTGCCACCTCCTGAGGATACCATGAACAAAGCATTGTATCTGTGGTCTCACTTCTCTCTGATAATTTCTGTGTTAATTATCTTATTACTATTTGATTGTTTAGTGTTTTAAAACATAGACAAAAATATTTATTGAAATTTAAAAATTTCTTTTATAAATTTTTAATTCCAGAAGGAATTTATAAAATTATTGTTTCTTAGTATTCAACCCTAATCCCTAGTGTTTTGTAGGGAGAGAGAAAATTTTTAATATTTACATTCCCAGAAGAACTTTCTTCTTTACCTAAACGTGATAACAATTTGCATGAATATCAAAGCTGCTATATACAGGCTGACATTATTCAGTACTCAGATAAGGTAAACCATTTATCACATTGTTGAGCTCTTCAGTCAGTCTACAGCTGAGCAAATTTCTTTGGCTTGCTTTTCCCAGGATAATTATTCTAGATATATTGCCTTCATGGGAGATGTTAACCAAAAGCACTGCTTTCTTTCAGCCTTGCCCTGAAAGTCCCTCTTGGCATATAAGAAATATGAAACACATTGTTTGGATTTCACCAAACCTAAATCACCACAAGAAGGATGGAAGGGGCAACTCAAACATTGACTAGAAATTTAAGTTAGGAAAAGGCAAACCACCCAAGATGGAAACTTTCCTTAGATATTTTAAAATAATAAATACAGAACTACTCTCTTATCAAACGCAATTCTTTCACCTTGCCAACCTAACAAAGCGCAAGAATAATACAGTTGGCTCTTCAAATCTCATAAAGTTTGGGAGTTGTTGAATTCAGGCTTTCTAATCCTGACTATAGCTGCTGTACACCTCTGAACCTGCTATTGAAAGGAGATCCAGAGGGACCACCCATCCAGAATCTGTATCAGCAAGCAGGGAAGTGCCAAGTTTAACTCTTAGGGGAGCTTTTCACCCCCACAACATATCCTATGCTTCCATCAACCTACAGGATTGAGTGACAAGAGATTTAATGTTTTGTAATGAGAGGCTAATTCTTCAGGAATTATACTTGGGGGGCAAAGGGGTCTCTATAGCTGAGCTGTGTCAATGAAAATGCCACAATGGTGATATCACATCCAGGTTGCTAAGATTACCACCTACTGATGTCCCAAAGGTGGAGAGTAAGGAATGGAGTTCATAGATTTAGCCTGGAGTTCATGTTACAGAATGTAACCATATGTTGGCACTCAGGTTGAGGAAGCAAAACTCCCAGCCATGGAAGGAACTGATAAGACAAAGTGGGGAAGACAGAGATGTACAAATACAAGAATATCATTCTTAAATTTACGTAAAGGTCAGAGGGTAAGATTAATTGGATTTTTCAGAGTAAAATAACTTTTCACTTAAGTATGTTGAAACACCCACATACCAGATATTCCACAAATTTTAATTTGCAATTTATTATTCAGTACATAGCTTAACATGGTAAGCAGAGGCTAGAAAATAAAGTGTAATTGCCTGTAATTGTTTTTAGCATTATTAGTTTGCCTAGATTAAACGTGTAGAAAATTATTTATGATTAAAAACGTGTTGATGGTAAGTTAAATGTATGAGTACTCTGGTTGCCTCAGGGTGGGGTGAATTATTCTCACACACAAAAGTACTTGACCCAGGGAACACATTCAAAAATTGGGGTCAAATGTGCACCAGCTGAGTTAATTTATAAAAGCCTCATTTGTCAGAAGGAAAAAAAAGAAGAAATCAAGAAAAAGATGGGAGAAAACCCCCAAACCAATGAGATCCTAGGTTTGTAGAATGGCTTCAGGTGTAAACAACAGCTGCTAAAGCAAAGTATTTCACTGTGTCTCAGTAACACAACTTAGAATGTGCTTTAAATCTCCTCAAGTTCAGTTGAATACTCCAGTGTATAATTCATTACTGAAAACAATGTCAAGCTTTTGTTTCAGTCAATTCCACCTTAAATGTTCCACGAACAGTTCTCTTATTTGGTGTTTCAGTTTGGAAAAGAGATCTATGAAAAGTTGGTAAAGGTTAATTAATAGAATGATGTTGCCAACAGGGCAAATGCATGGAACAAAAAGAGTTTAAGAGAGTATTTTAGAGAGTATTTTTGAAAGGCTTTGATTTTTCAAAGAAAGAAAAATCAGGGCAGCAGAAAAGGTTACATAATACTGAAAGGAAAGAGATATTATTATTATTAATTATTATGGATAATCAGAGTGACTCTTTTTCTGTCATATAGGGTTAGTGAGTCCTTATTTAAAATGGAAATATAATCATCGCTACTTTATCTTTATTATATGGAAAAAAAACCCATCAGTTATGTAACATGTTTATCTGTTTATATATGTATTTTAAGACATGAGAGGACACTTCATGTAGGGAATTAAATTCTTTTTGTGCACTTGATTACATTTTTTCTGGCTTTTATTTACTCTTCTGGGGCTAGGAATGAAAGAATCACTGCCTAAAAATTAAAAAAATAGAGCTGAAATTCATGAGATCTGAGTTAATAACCTTCCCTAATGGTTTAAGGGAGTAATGCCTTTACAAAATTAAGTGAATACTGAGAATTCAACATCCTCTGGTGACTACTGTATGCTTTGCTTGTGGAATTTATACCAAATTTTAAGATAAATTCTTTGTGACTCTATCTTGTAACATTTTCCCACCTATACAATGCAGCCTACCCAGATAGCAATGCCCCCATATTATTTCTACAAATCATGCTACATACAGTGAAGGAAATTTTAGTTAAAACAACTTTATACTTCCTAAATAATGTGATAAAATTGCCCAAGCATCAATAGATGTGACTTTTTTCTTGTGAAAGAAAATGGGACAGAAGTTCATTATTTTTCTTCTACATTTTCTTACCTGGTCATAATCCAGTTGAGGAAGCATGAAACCAGTGCATCTAGCATTTCAAGCACCCTTAATCTGGTAAATCAAGGTAAAAATAATCTCATTCAATAATGTAGATTCAATGCAGGTAAATTCATGCAATAGGTTTATGATTTAGTTCAGGCCATATTTATATGTATATAAATACTGCAGTAACTACAGCAGTTACTGAAATGTTAAAACTAGATAATCATTGTACTGAAAATAACTAAATATATTTCAATTATGCATTCAAATTCACTATGGACACAGACTATTGCTTTCAATTTAAATGTAGTTCTCATTTATTGACCCTATCAAAATTTTATTTTTTTCTCTTTTTGTGGGTGAAAATATCAAAAAAACTGAAACATAACTACATGCATTTCAGATTAGATGTGAGTGGTGTTGCTTTCACACTGAAATAATGCAAAAATGTATACTCAAGAGGACTTGATTTTATGAAGATAACTGTGCTATAACTCATGTCTTCTACAATTTTACACATTTCTCCTCTTTCTCAAGATATTTGTGATTTACAGTGCACTATAACTCCCTTTGGATTAGCATACTTCCAAATCCATCAAGCCTGAGAAGCCAAATTTAATGCATTACTTCCAGACCTAGTGTATTCAGCATTTAAATGGGATAAAGGAATAAGACAAAAGGAAATCTCATCAGTGACATTGTACAAGCAACTGATCTATATTCTGGCTAGGGGTCGAATGATACTGCTCTTCATCAAGCTATCCAATAATATCAGGGTCAGTGCCCTGATTCAGGAAAAAATAAACATCAGCAGCAAAATTGTGTAATTTTAGGACAAAGAAGGGTAACACAGGTTTTAAAATTACAACAGAATATGAAAGTAAAAAAACCTAATCACCACATTCGTCCTGAGTTCTGGATTCCAGAGAGAGAAATAATTACTCTGTGCATTTGATCTTTATACCAGGTCGTCAGAGATCTATTGGAAGAACAGATCTTTATAGAGAAAACCTATTAAAGGCCAGGGACAATGCAAAGGTCTTTGACATCTCTACCTCTTTTGCCATGAGCCATGGCATTAAGGACTCAGTACGTACACTAAACTTTTAATTTTACCCTGAAATTACTTTCTTTTTACTAAATGTTCTAAAAATGTGTTAGAAGAGTACTAATAATTTCGAGCCTGTCCATGTTGTGTTTGCTGACCCTATGAGACTTTAGCCCTTTCTCTCCTCTGTTTCAAGAGGCTACTCAGAGCTTAAGAGAACCTTGGTTCCTCAGAGTACCCTCCAAGGACAGAAAAAGTCTTTGAGCTGAAGTGGGCAAAGGACAATATGTGCTGCACCTCTTCAATCATTACCAAGATGTCTTTCAGCCATGAATATAGTGTGAACCCAAATTTACTGCCTTATTAAGTACTATTTACTGTCCATTTAGACTTAATGTATGGTGATGCAAGAGGCTTTGTTTGTATCTGTCCTGAATTTACATAATTGGCAATGGCAGTTCATTGAAACACATAAAAAGCAGTAGCAATAAAATGATAAACAATAACTCAATTTTTTAAAGTTAGAATTAAGAAATGTGCCTTTGGAATTAAAAATAAAATTTTAATTGTTTTAGAATAAAAAATACCAGGCTTACTATTCTTTTCCTTTCCATAGAAAAATATGCTTACATCTAGATCTAAAAACCTTTTTCTATATTAATTTAGTGCTATCTTCTGAAGGAAATGCAAAACTGAAGATGAAAATTTGTGAATTTTATTGGTTGTAAAAAATAAGCTCTTTTGAAAAAAAGGTATTTTACATTCTAGTTGTATCTGAATTAATAAATTATTAACTATTGTAGACAAGTACTGGTATAGCAAAATGTACAGGGGTTTTATATTTAACCTCAATAACCTTTACTGCTGATGTTCTTTTTTTTAAAGTTATATCTAAGCTAAGTTCTCCTTACATCTTTCCACACAATAAGAGTGAAGAGAAGCAGAATATCACAAACAATTATGGGAACTCATCTTTAAGTCATAAGGTAACGTTTTGAAATCTGGTAAGATATAGAGTAAAGCCCAGTCCTGCTGAAAACTTTTGTATTTGGCTCCAGAAGGAAAGAATTTAATACCAGACCTTTTACAGATGTCTATGTGTGTCACAAAGAAAGAGAAGAAAGAAAAAAACCAGCATAACCTTTTAATTAAAAAAATCATATTTTGTGAAGGAAATGCAAAGGTTTATTTGTTAAATTCCTTTTAAGTATTCATATCTGGGTTTTGGAGAAGTGTCTACAACAATAAGATTTTGACCTATAAATGTTTATGTAAAATTTATATCCCTGGTTTTTTGTCTTTTTTTTTTTCAAAAAACACTAAATTTGTAAAATGGTGTAAAAGCTAAATGCCCTCTTGTTTTGCAATGAGATATAGTTTCTAATTTCTAAACTGCAAGAAAATAATTAGAGAATCACAGATATGAGTCAACACCAGAAGAAATCCTTTCAAATTGACCAAGCTTAGATTTGAGGTTTTACATTCAAATATGAAAATTAAAAAACTAAGGTGGTAGTCCAAGATTTTGAAGGAGAAACAAGAAAAAGTTTAAAAATAATGTAAAAAACTTTGGATTTTCTACATATCTATAGCAAAGCAATTGATTTTTAACGTTCAAAAGTACCATGTGTAGTTAAGATATAGTGCATTAAAAAAAAAAAAAATTGAGGTTAGGAAAACCTCCAGATAATTTAGTAACTATTCAAGGTTGCAAACTTTCATTATACATGGATCAATGGGGTTTTTTTGAAGGCAAGTGTACATTCTTTTCTTTTAGGAGTTTCATCACACTGAATACTGTTCAGCATTGTTTTTCCTACTTACCTATTGTAAACCCCTGAAATGCAGCCCACTTAATCTCTCTGAAGCTAAAATTAATAAATTAAATGGTAGCAAGAAACATTTCCAAGCACTGAGAAGCTCCATCATTCATACTGTTAAATTTTCAAAACTTGCTTTGGAAAAATTAGAATTGTCTCAAATATCTCTAGAGCATAGCTCAGAAGTCAACAAGATAATAGTATATTTCTAGTTGGTATTTTACAGCCAAGTACCTCAAGATAATGAGATTTTTTTCTTATTGATAGAAGTATTTTGATGCAGCTTGGACTCAGGACTAGAAAATAATCTCTCCATATTTAATATGCTGTTGTGGAGAGAGCTTCACAGTCTTAACATCAATAGTTTCAACTGCGAAAAGGATATAGTAAAAAACAACTGATGCAAAAGTAAAACTAGCAGTCTGTTCTTCATTGATGGAACAATGTCCACAAAATTTAACAAAATAAGCACATGGGATGGTACAGAGTGACATAATGAAATTATATATTAAATGGAATCACAATGTACAAATGCTGGTTTTTCTAGTTTGAGCAAGTAATCCAGAATTATCTTTTGGAGAAACAGACTTTACATAGAATAAATTATGGGCAGGCTCAACATAAAACAACATATTTTCCCTGTGCTCCAAATTTTACTATGAATCTATTCATAAACCTTGTTTTTACAGTCACTCTCAAGAGTTTGAGTGGATCTGGGCAGTTTTCAAGGGCTTGTGTACAATAAGAATTTTTGAATAGACAGAAATTCCACATGTATGTTTTTAAAAAGCAAAGAACTCAAGACTGGCATTTAGGATCCAACAGAAACTGAGAAATATGCTACATAGAAAGAAATTCACCCCCATAAAGATGACTATCAGTCAAAAACTGAAAATGTTAAAATAAATTAAGGGTTCCAATCAGTGTCTAAAGGGTCATTGTGTGCCCATCAAAGAAACAAAGAAATATCACGGAAAATATGAAAACTATTAAATGACCTTTCCCTTTGTAGTCTCCCAGCTTGTGGCCATCATCAGTTTAGAGTATTTTTCACAGGGCTAAAGTTTGGTTATAACTATATTAGCTGGGAGTACTTCTGACAGGACAGTGAACTGCAGTCAGCTGCCAGATGCAGCATCTCCTGGTTTTGTACAGACTTCTCTGAGAGAAATCCATGACCACCAGCTAGAGTTCACAGCTTTTAGAAAGTTGTAGATGGCTTAAAACATTATTTATATTTTTATAATTTTTATTTCTTTGTATTATTTGAAGGTGTTTTTTTAAAAAAAATGTCTGGGTGAATGAGTATGTTTATGTGTGCCTGCCCATAAAAAAAAATATTCAAAAAACTATCTTGCTATATAGTCATCTGAAATTTCTTGTTGTAAGAAATTGGGCTGAATTTCCCATTTTTTCTTTCTACATCCTAAACTATCAACATCAACTTAAAGAGGGAGTTTCCTACAATCCTTCCATAAAAAATTTCACCTAATGAGGGATATTTTCATATATAGAACGTTTCATACAATATTTGGCATTTACCAAGTAATGATCTATAATATTTGCTGCTGACAGCACTATGCCTAATACAAAGGAGAATAAAATCTTGACTTTTATTCTGAGTTGAAAGAATGAAACTTTTGCTCACTATTAATTTTAATTAAGCAAGTGTAAGCAAAGGTATCTCCCTGGAATCTATCTGTACTTTAAGTTTATCATGACAATTTACCGTGCTTGTATGTGGTTGGACTCAATGACCTGAAAGGTCCTTTCCAACCCAAATGAATCAATGATTCTACACCTGACTCTTTGACTCTGAATTCAAATTATTTGCATAAAGAATGAAATAATGCTATGACACCTCATTACAAAATCAGGCCAAACCCTGATTCTGGTTCTTTGTGAAATCTATTCTCTCAGATGCAACGATCTGGAAAAGGAAAAAGTAGCAAGGTGTAATTTCTGATTATCATAAGAATGTGTTTTTGTTCTTTAACACTGAGCAGTTTGTATGTTGTTATCATCTTAATTCATCATCATTAATTGACTCTGGGCAATTCATAATGTGTTGAATAAATAAAATCCATTAATGACCTGGACATATTCTTAAAAGCATTTAGACCAGTTAAATCTTCTGGATTGTAGGGGGAATTGCTATTCCTTTTTATAGTGTTGCATAAATAACTGCAAAATTTGAGTACCTACCCAAATTTAATTTGCTTTTACTTCCAAACCACACCTTCCATTAACTCAACTAGAGCTGTGAATATGTAACTACACCAGTGGCTTGCATCTACACTATCAAATTAAGCGTGTACTGTGATGAACTTTGGATTATTCCATCCTTAGATAAAGGGATGCATGGATATAAAATGTGTGAATCAAATCCATTGTAATCTCTGAGTAAACCAGAATTACAGCAGTGAGATCAGCATAGGCTTTGTGGGAGGTTTGGGTGATGACCAAGGGTTCAGAATTTTATTACCAGAAATTAAACCGAGGCCTTTAATTCTTGTGAAATGATACTATGGTACTTCCTCAACAGGAATGAAACAAATTGATGTTCAAATACAGCAAAGTGGTTATACATGAATGCATGGTCTGTGCTAAAAGAGTGCACCTTTGCCAGCTAATCAGAATGGAGATTTTGACCTTGATATTCTCTCTCTAATGCAGAAAATAATGAATCTGTCATATGAACTTGAGTAGAGAGGTTAAATCTCAAGCTTATTCCATATGTTTGTTGCATATTCCAGAGGGAGCTGAGATAAGTAGCTTTTGCATATTACAGCCAGATTCCATTTCACCTAAGCCAGGTTCCGTTGTGCTAAAATGAGAAAATCCACATCTATCTGCCCCAGTTGTCTCTAATTTTATCTGAATCTATTTCACTCTCATCATCCGTCTTCAATCAGTGCTCCCAAAGGCCAGAGCATATCAACACCATAAGAGCAGTGTCTTGCAAGGCCTACAATTATCCCATGACTTGGTATGGCAGGCTAATCGCATTAAATTGCAGCTATATCCTTTCAACTGGATTCCCCAGCTCCAAATAATCAACATCACAGGGGGTCAGGTTCTCAGTCTTAATTCTCTCTGGGCACTCAGAATGAGTCCTGTATCATTCTCACAGCACAGTATTTAGCGAAACTCAGTGTTTGAAAACCATATATTTTAAAAACAGTTGCTTTGATTCTTGAGCTCCTCACAAAAAACATACACTTCTTTCAGCCTTAAATTTTAAGCTAGTTATGATTTTGACTGCCTAGGCTATAAAATGGCCATTAGACAAAGGCTACATGTCCAGAGATAAGCTTGTCAGAAAATCCTTAAGGAATGAAAAGCAGAAACAGGATTCTTATAGCACCTGAGAAACTGTTTCCAGCTATTACACATATCTCTCTAATTGCTATTTTAATCTCTAAAACAGTTTTCAGTGTCTGCTATTGCTAACCTTTCAAAACTTTCAATTAGTCTATAAAAGAACGTAGTTAAAGAAACAGAAATAAGTTCCAATTATTGCAAATGAATAACCTAGACATTCTTAATACAAAATAGAATCACAATGAATTTGAAAATTTTCTTAGAATACTCTGGTAACTTTGATATCTAACCTATTTTCCAGAAAATATGAAATTAATACAAGGAAATTAGATCTTTTTAGTAGTCCTAAGCCCTCTGTTTCACAAAATCATTCAGAATGACCACTAAGTGTATGAGATTAGTATTTTAGAAGTTCTGGATAAATTATGAGTAAATATAAAAAAAAAAAATAAATAAATATACAAATGAGTAGGCATCTATGAGAAAACTGTTAAACAGAAGTTTCAATTCATTTAGGAAGACTCTAATGTACTAGAAATTTTACAGCACACTTGTGATTTTTAAATTAAAATTTAAAAAAATAAATATACTCTAGAAGAAAGGTGATTGTGGTAGTGATGTTGAATTAAACACCTGAAACACTGTCAAATATGTAAAAGGAATTTATATTTTTTTCATAGAGAACACCCAGTGTTGCTGTAGAATTTTTGGGCATTAATTTGGGTATACTCAGAATAATTTGTTGAATGTCAGTTGGCAGCAAAAAGTTTAATGCAGTCATTTAAGTATTCACCAGACTACTGAAAAGAATGAACATAACTCATGCCTTCAAATATACAAGATGCTTTGAGGAAATACTAGGCTTAAATCATCTCAGAAAAAAATACCCCTTCCTCAAAATAACGTAAATTACTGAAAAGCACTACAATAAAATGGAAGGATTTGTTTAACTGCTCAGATATTCGACCTTACAGATGTATTTCCTAAACTGCTTCAATATCAGTGCACAAAGTAAACCCATTCTGCATCAACAGCACCAAGCAGAAAGCACAGGACAGTAACAGCAGCATTTCTCTCCCAGCCAGACATGCAGAAAATGGCAATGAGAGTCTTGTTTTTTAGCAAGGTGAGGTTATATCACTGCTGTAGGAAATGGGTACTCAGCTTGCTTTGGGCTTTATCGACCTCCAATAAACGAATGTGCATTTCTTTTACAATAAAGGTGTTCTGCAGGTTTATGGGTTTATTTTTCTGAATGTGCCAGCTGGATACCTTCAGTAGATTAATCACTGTATTAAGAAAAAGGAAAAAAGGGCAGGGAGATAAGCCTAAAACAAGGCCTGGAAGAATAAAAGAGAATATGCTCCTATATCATCTTTAGCTTCTTTGGGAAAGAACCACCTTGATTTGGTGTTGGACATGCAATTATTTTCTTGTTTGTATTTTTAAAATCCCGAATAAATAAAAAATCACTAATACATAGTGTGTGTAAATATAGCAAATAAAGGTCTCAGTGTGATTAGAAATAAAGCAGTAGTACAAATCACTTGACATTAGTTTTTAGCAAGACTTTAGTTTGTTTGAGGGTAAGAAGGTCAAAATCAGCTTAATTTAAAACAAGGTGATTCACCATGATAAAAGATAGCTTCACATCACTCAAACACACATATATCTTGTAGAAAAATAATGTCTTGATGGCAGTTGTTGCACTTGAATGGTATTGTGACATTAAATAACATACAATTGAATTAAAATATTTGTTATTCCCTTTTAGCAACTACTTTGCTACCTGGAAACCTCTCTAAGTGGTTCTCTCATTAATCTTACTGTGAAAAGGGAGATAAGGAAAATAAAAAAACCACACACCTGCCTTCTGGAATTGAGCTGTCTGAAAAAATGAAGGGAAAACAGCAGCCACAAAGCAGGAGAGCAACTCTTCAATTATGTAATAAATTCAAAGAAAATGACAAGAGGATGAGAGGCTGCACAACTCAGGAGGAAGAGATAAAACAAGAAAAGCCAGAAATAAAGACATTATGTGACCATCTAGGTAGAGGTATATTAACATCTTGGGAGGAGGAAGGAAGCATTAAGAATCATTCCACCCACTAGCATTTATTTCTCAAATTGCAGGTTTGGTATTAAAGGAATTTAAAACATCCATTAGCCCTTCACAGGAAGAATAGATAATGAATTACAACTGCCAGGAAAGCAGTGAAAGGAAACCAATCTTTTTAGACCTAATTTAAGAATTTATGCTATAGTTCAGATAACTGAGCATCCTACATTGGATGAGTTAAAGATGTAGATTTTGGATCTTCTTATTCAAGCTGATTAACACTTCTTCATTGAAATCTGTAGTGCTATTAAGAATAATTATTTATGCTTTTAGAATCAGACCCAATAAAAATAAATAAAACTGTCATTTTTACTCAAGGGGTGGCACAGAAACCTTCTAATTTTAACATTGCAGTGTTGGAAACGCACACATAAATTTCATTATTAAAGCAATTTTTAATTTATTTTTTTCTGCAAAAGAAAAATATATCTCTAATGGCTCACTGTAATGAAAAATAGGCACAAATATAAATATTTGACCAAATTCTTCTGTCACACTGATCCCACACAACTGAGTCTAGTGGGAGTTCTGCTACAAGAGACAGAATTAAATGCATTACATTAATGAATGATAGAAATTTCCTTCCCTTCTCCCTCCTGTTCTGCTTTTGTATTTCTGTGTTTTTAGTTGTGCATTTTCCATTATTTTTTTGGTCTTTGAAAATGCCTACAGAGTTTGCTGAGAAAGCAAACCCTTCAACCCCACTTCACTATTCACAATGAAGGTAGATTTGTAACATCCCAGCAAATAAAGACTTGGTATTTGGCTCAAGCTATGGAGCTTTTGTTTTGGTTTTTTTCTAGTTCTTAATGTGCTGAGTTTGCTTTGAGCAGTGGCTGTCAAGCACATGGGGATTCAACATTGTAAATCAGGCCCAGAGAGAAAAGCAAAGGCTACTAGCTGGTGGATTGCATGAACAGAACTGTTTAGCTGCCCTAAACTCTTCAAAAGAGATTTTAAATTCAACCCCAGTTATGTGTTATCCCAGTACAGAAGAGTGAATTTCACCCTCAGGGAGTGTATACTAGCTCATATAGTAGTCTTATTGTGGAAAGTTCACTTCAGACTCAATTTACAGTATTCCCCTTCTCTCTTCTTGTCTCCCCTTCCTATCCTCAGGCCAACAAAAGGAAGTCTGGTTTCTATTTCTCAGCACAAGATTTGTTTTCACCTCTGACACTCAGGGAACAATCCCTCCATGCAAAGGCCTGTTACCAGCAGTGCCACACTTCTGGGGCCAATCCCTTGTGGTCTGCAGTGCCTTCTGCCCAGCTCACAACCAAATCAGCCACACCTCTCCTGATACAGGCTTATCAGCACTTTTATTCAGGCAAATGAAAAAATGCACAGGATCCTAATTCTTGACTTAAATGGAATCTTATCTCCCCAAAATTATAAGGCAGACTTTCCTAAAGTGGATGATCTCTGTTACACATCTCTGTGTAACCAAGTGTCAGAAATCAAAGATAGAATAACTTTCTGTAAATTCTATGCTTAAGAATCAACTTTGCCTCAGTGGCAAAACTTTTAAAATACAACAGCTGAGTTCAATATAATCAAATAGAAATTACCAGTGAATTAAGCTTCTAGAACTAATCAGTGACAGCAAGTTAAAGGAAGCTAGAAAGTGGTGATAAATCCTATGCAAACTTCATTTTCAAAAGTGTCTGAGCCTGCAGAGGTGTGTTAATTGAAAAGTCATGTGGATGACTTGATCCATGTTGGATACTAATGGAATTTACCTTAAACTCCATGATGAAAGTAGCTCTCCACAGGCTTTTGTTATGTGTTTGAAAAGCAAACACATTCATAAACCTCCATATGGCTCTGCAGAATCACAATCCTGTGAGTTTAAAAAAAAATCATGTCACTCACAATTTGAGATAGACCTTATTTTTGGTTCATTATAAAACCATGCCTTAGCACAGAACCATCTTCCAGATAACCTCAGTCTAGCCATCCCAAATTTTGCTCATTTTATGTTGCCATTTCAGGCACTGGGAGGCTGAAGTCCCATAAACCTTTATGCCCTTGCATAGCATTCTGCAAATGGGTTTGTAAATGGCCTCTCTGAAACCATTCCTATTTTTAAAACTGTGCATGGTAATGCAGTTGGATTAAATATCATTGTTCTAAACACTATACAGGCAACTCCTCCTCAAGGGTGTATAAGCCAAATAGACTAAACAGAGACAGTCTTGGAGGGGAATCAGAGGCATAACAACCTGTATTTAGCTTACAACATTGCTATACTTCCATGTATGAAAGCTTGACTTGTTTTTCTTAAGAATTTTTAGGCATTGGTCTAAAGCAGTCTGACTACTGTCAGAAAATTGTTTGAAAGTAGAATCAAGAGATTTTTCCAAGTTGCTAAAGCGGCTTCCTGGCACAACTGGGAATAAGGCTGAATTTTCTGGAGCTCTATTTTATTAGTGTGCTCTCGACTTTGACAAATTACAGTTCTGGTGATAAACACTGAAATATTAAGCAAATGCATTCTTGTAGGAGAAAAGCCTTTTTATAATCTGGGACCTTCCACTGTTATTGATATTAATCTTGCCACAGTGTCTCCAAGTCCAGCATCATTCAGTTACATCAGACTTGCATTTTCATCTCTCAGATGCTGACTATGCATAAAAATGAGTTATCTTTTCCTGCATGTGCTAGGTTAATTCTGGCTAACAAACTCAAATGAGTTGCTCACTCATTTTCTCCCTCAGCAGAAGCAGGGAGAAAATGGGAAGAATAGGGAAGGCCAAATCCATGAATTGAGATAAAAAAAAGGGAGGTCACTTACCAGTTACTATCAAGGCAAAAGTGATCTCTATGAGGAAAATTAACTTTATTGACGAATTAAAATGGACAGGTAATGAAAAGACAAGCATTGAACCATTATCTTTCCTTCCTCTTTTCCTCTCCTCTTTTTCCTAGTCTCTCCTTTTTTTCATTCTTGTCTTCTCTCAGCCCCTCTGAACAGCACAGGCTGAAGAGGAACAGGGGTTATGGTCAGTACATAAAGTTTTCTTTCACGTGTTCTTCTGTTTATCCATGGGCTCCAGTCCTTCAGGAAACATCCAGCTGCTGCTGTGTGGGGTCTTTTGTGGACCATGATGGACACCTCCACTGATGCCACAGACACCTCCTCTGACCGTGGTGTTCCCTCTGCTGTTTCCCATTCTTTTTGCTTCTCCTGTCTGTGTGGATTTTTTTTTTCCTTTTTTTAAAAGTTTTCTTAAATATGTTTTCCCTGTTTGGCCAAGGGGCTCAGCTGTGCTCTGCTGGGTCCATTGGAGCTGACTCTGGTGCAGGGCAACCCCATCTTCTCCTCAGAGATTGCAGGCCTGAAACCCAGTTGACATTAACTTCGGGATGTGTTAGATTTACTACAAATTATTGGAACAGTACAAATAAATAAGTTCTTCCAGCTAGTTTACCCCTTTGTACACAGCACAGTCAGCAAGTTATGCTGAGATCTGTCAGATAGGTCAGTAGGTCACTTGATAATCACCTTTTCATTCTCCTTTTCTTTTACAAAAGAATTAAAAAGACCCTTTCCAACAGCCCGCTAAAAAAAAAAAAAAAAAAAGCAAGCTAAAAAACATCCTTAACCAATCAAATTAAAAACTCAGGGCACAAAAATCAGTTTCAAATGAGTGCAAATGTTGAGGATTTTCACCTGTCTAAACAGACATCTACATACCAATAGCTGAAAGCCTGGTGAGGTTTTCAACAACTAAATCTTGCTATTGTACATCAGATAAGACTGACTAGATGTAATGAATAAATTATTCAGAATAGAAATGACAAAGAAGAGCTTTGAAAGAATTAATATGATGTCATTTTCTTTCAAGTGTTTAAAATTTTAACAATGCAGTGTTAAAATGAGAGCAACCTGATCTTACATGTATTGAACTTTTTGAGATAATGAATTCAATAAAGAGAAATCACAATAACTCCAAAATTACATATGATCAGGTCATAAATTTGATGCAACTGAGAATACATCATGACAAAGCTGAAAACGGATAAAACGTTCATTTAATTGCATACATCAGCTCACAAATACTCCAATTTATGTTTCACTTCAGTAAGCACTGATCTGATTTCATACTTCATGTAAGAAATAAGTTGATTTTTCGGAAAAATTCCAACATTTTCAGAAGACTTCATTGAAATCAGATCTATCTGTTTGAAGGATACTGTGTTTTTATTCAGTGACTATGTGTGTCTTCCAATATAGGCATTAGGAAAAGAGATTATGTGCTTTCTCCAAAACCTATCTCTTCCTTTTTAATTTTATTTAATGGTAGTATTTATGTTATCTTAGATAAAGCAGTGGAATAGATATTTGCCTCTTTTAAGTAGGCTTGAATAGAAGCCTTCCGAGGATTGAGTTTCCTAGGCTAGGATCTAAATTAGAATTATGTCAGTTTTATATTTAAATCTATCAAAAATAAAGAAGCATTGGAAGGAAATGCACTGTATTTCAAATGCTATTTTAAATAGAATCCTATCTGAATAATACTGTTCATGTCAGGCAAGCAGAACTATGCCTATAAGACAAATATGTGATTTTTTATGTGTTTTCCCAAAACATTAATTAAAACACAACTTTATTTCTTGTTTTTCATTTATAAAAACTCAGAAAAGAGAACTTCCACATTTGTCTATTGAATCAAGCAGGTACACCCATAAATACCATAATGTCCCCAAATGCTCTATAACTAATTATTGCTGCTTTTTCACATTACACAGTTATCAAGGATTGAGGGGATCTGGGAGGAGGAAAAGACCAGACATAAATGTTTGAGTAGAAGCAAGTGCCCAGGACCGCTTTTTCCTGTGTCAGTGACCTCTTAACAGTTTTTCTGACATCACAAATCCCATAGTCCTTACTGCAGAGTGCTCCACCCAGAATGGAACCCTGCAGAATGTCCCTGTTCAGAACAAACCCTAAAGTCAGCACATTTTACATGGATTTGGTCAGGAGGGCATCAGTCCCTTGTCTCAGTGCTGGATAAGGACACTAAACACCAAGCTATTATGGAATAAAGTAGTGGGTTGATATGTTTTAAAATAAACATCCTGGCCTGCACATTCAAAACTTAATTGCAATTCTCTTTCCTTGGGAGAAATTACCCTACTCCTGTTCCCCATATCCTGTTAGGCTGGATGACCAAGGGAGAAGGAATCAAGAATCAAGATACATTGCTGTGATGCTGTGGGCACATTTGATGTTTCTCTTTTCATGAATGGTCTTGAAAGGCAACTCTGCAAGGATGACACAGCAAAGTGGAAGGAACATCTCTGTGAATTTGAGATTCTGCTGCTTCAACTCATTGTGAATGTTGTTTGGCCCGAATCCACAAGGGTATTAATTTGATTCCCACTTAAAAACAACTGTTTTAAATGACGATAAAATGATTGATTCCTTCTGCAGATTTGGATCCCTACTTCTTCTAAGGGTTTCAGCCTACTAAGCATTGATTTATGACAGCTGAAATTTTGTTGGATTTTAGACCTAATACCCTACTAATAGGATTAAATTTTGTCAATATATATTAATCCATATTACTTTCCATTGAAGCATGAATTATGTGGTAAATATCATTTCTATTTGGGGACCACAGACATGTTCCAAATGCTATCATCCCACTTAGTATTTTCAGTAGTTTTCTAACTTCTTTTACACAGCAAGACATGGTTTCCTCAATAACTGGTACTATTTTTAGAGATTAGAACACTTGTATGTCTATGTAGGCTCAAACCTTTTGTTTTCATTTTTCAGCATTAGAGACATCTTCCAGCACATCTTCTGGAGTCAAGCAGAAAGTAGGGCTAATTCTCCATCAGAGGGAAAGAACTGGCAAATAACCACAGCCATGTCAGCAGATTCAAGTCCTAATTTTCCAGGTTTCTACAACAACTAAAAACAACATATCCATTTCACCCATGCTCTATCCTGAAGGTTCAGGAGGTGAGAGGCAAATCTTGCCATATATAAACAGTCATCTACAGTATATTTGACAAAGAAATTTTATTGTCTTAACATGGCTTGGCTTCTACCACCCACAGTGTAGAAATACAACAGTGAAACTTGTAAACCAGCTTCCATCCTGTTCTAATGATAGTTTAACAACCAGAAGAACTATAATGTTTAAATATAGAATTATTTCTGTTTACACGTTTAACTATCCCTGGTGTTATGGGGACTTTGGCAGTTTACATAATATCTTGGGAACAATAGATATGTGCAGCCTGCACTGGGTGAAATGATACAGCCATCCTTTAAAGGATTAAAAATTGTAGCATTTTTGTTGATTTTTTAAATGACAGCTAATTCTGTCTTTGATATGCAACGCCTGTGTTGGCAGCCTCTTGATGCTGACAGCATCTAGATTCACTTCAGGAGCTCCAGCCTAAATTTGAGGCTCCATCCAGACTTAGAGGCACCAGGCACTATGGTGATGTCTCTGCTGGTAAATAAAACAGGGTACAATGCCCACAGAGCAGTGGGTATTTAAATAAGAAATGCTAAGGTGAGTCATGTATTGGAAATGCTCCCTTTGCCTCTCATGGATTTAAGTTCTAAAATATCATATAGTTCCATGTATATGATACAAGGAATAAGAAAGGGGATTCCCTCCTGACCTTTTGGTACCTACTGTTCAAAATCAGTTACTTCCTTTAAACATGATTGGCTAATAACATATTTGGCTACTATTTAGTAATTTTCCCTGGATACTATCAATGTTTGTTTGGTTTTTTTCTTGCATTGCATATAAAACATACTCACATTTAGACTGGGACTTAAATTTACTTATTTCTCCAAAATTCAAAGCACAGTTTGGGATTTGATTTCTTCGAACATCAAAGAGTTGAACCAAGACTAATTTTTTCAAGGAAAATTGTGCTCTGATCTTTTATCTTCATAAAATTATATTGCACTCTATTTATTTATAGCATTGACTGGATAAATGACACATCTATTGTCTTCAGTTCACGGTAGGGTTTTTTGTTTTGATTATATTTTTGTTGTTTTCTTTTCTTACCAGCTTTTATATTGATGCTGATCCTTCACAGATGCATTCAAAAGTACAACCAGACTATCTTATTGCCAAACTCTGATAGGAAAATAAAAGCTTTTATTGTTTTCTCACTTTTGAGAAAACCTATATTGGGGGAGTCAATTTCATGATTTCCTTATAGATGTATGAACTGTGATGCCTGAAATTTGGTCCAAGGTCACGTGAAGCACAGCCAAGTCTCACAGCCTAGAGGGTCAGAAGGTCAGCCTGAGTCTCCATCCTGCTCAACAGAAACCTGAACACTCCTGCTATCATTGAACTAAAATTTTGACATCTCTTTTGACTCAACTCCCAGTAACTACAGCTGAAGTAAAGCCCTTGGAGAATTGGTTTTGCTCTCCTTAATCACCTTTTCTAATCCCCTGTTGTCCTTAGAACATCAGGGGCACATGAGCTACAGGTTGAATGCCACTATGCTAAAATGAATCTTCAAGGTGAAAGAAAATCAAAACATCAACCCATCTTGATTTAAAGAATCTGCTTTCATTTTTCAGTTATTAAAAAATCCCTGAAATATGGATGATACTGCCTGACTTCACTTTTCACAAAAACTGCTTCAGAGAGATAAAAAAGGAAAAAAAATCTCTTGTAAAATTATATGTATTTTCCTCAGATTGGTAAAGAAAAGTCAATATGCTTCCATGATTTCCAAATCAAAGGTGACAAAATTTTGTTCAGAAATTGGTCAGTTGGAGGTCTGTTCAGGCACTGGGCTGTTACTGCACAGCACGGATAAAATGCATTTGGTTTAAGCGTGCTCTTGGTTTATATCAGCACATCTATTCTCCAGCACTAAACACAGCTGTGAAGTAGTGAGTGAAGGAAGAAGGCTGTGTGGTAGTGAGAGCACTTCTCCATTTCCTAACCCAAAGCACATGTTTGCATCGAGCAATGCTAGCAGGCAACCACAGCTCCATTAGACACTTCTTTTTCCCCATGCTTCTTAGGTTTTTTCAGGGATGTCTGAGAGATGCAGCCTACCAAAGAAAAAACAAAGGAGAAAGGAAGAAAACAACAAAAAGTTTTCAAAAGTTCAGTGCAAGAAAATATAAGGATAGATTTTTGTCTCATGCCCTAGTAAAGCTTACTGCCGCAGGTCAAAGGTGGAGACATTTAAAATTGTGATTTTGAAGGGTGGTGACAATTTTGTATCTCTGTGTTTATCACTCATACATCTGGTTTATATCTGGGCATGGTTATAATTTGTTAGCATCTTGAAGTATTTTTCTTTTCTTTATTATACTTTAGTACACAGTGTCTAGATGGATGTCCTGGCAGTTAATTGACACAACAGAAAGGATTGCAAATATTAACACAAGACAAAGCAATATATAAACTAATCCTAGGAATGTAAGGAAGTTGTAAAAGATTGTTAAAATACATGGTGAATAAAATGATAAATAGACCATAGGACACATTTAATTTTGAGAATAACTTGATACAGAAATTATATAATTAATCAACTAAACTGAAAAAACGGCGTTATATCCACAACTTCTTTCTTGTAAAGAATACTTACACTTTAGAGGCATCTACATGGCAGCTGTTTAGCTCAAAGATGGCAAAGAATTTTTGTTATTATTATGTTATTATTGTTAAGGAAGGTTTATTTAGAGGGTACACTACAGACACGTAAAGCTAAATTTAGCACCTAAATCTATGAACATTACACAAACTCAGCAAAAACTCAGTGTTGTTACATAGCAATGTGACCAAGTAGTTAAGATATTGAAATTATGGAATTGGCAAAAACAGCCTGTCTTTGAATTTGAAGACATTGAGTCTCATATCTAAACTTTCTGATAAAGACTTTCTGGGGTAGAATATCTCTTTGTGTGTCCACTACACCTCTGAGTCACCAGTAGTAGAACCAATAATACCTCTCAGCTCTTTAAATTTTGGTATATGTCCAGTACAAAAGCTCAGGAAAACTATATATATATATCTTTCCCTTATATGAACTCACTGTTCCTGTTTTCAAGACCATGCAGTAACATTACTGTTTATGACACTTTTCTATTCACCTTGAATCCTGTTATTATAAAAAAAAAAAACCAGATCTGGCA
The DNA here is from genome assembly GCA_013397295.1 of Polioptila caerulea. Classification (NCBI taxonomy): domain Eukaryota; kingdom Metazoa; phylum Chordata; class Aves; order Passeriformes; family Certhiidae; genus Polioptila; species Polioptila caerulea. Next base: position 524,745 of record VYXF01004769.1, read on the forward strand.
GGGAATTTGGTATTGATAAACCAGACAATATTCTGACACATGTTTCTGAAGTGATTCTAGATAGTTTTTAAAGTAGGGAAAATATGTGCTAAAAATTGTATAGCAAAGACAAAAGCAAGTAAACTAAAATTCTGTTACCTAGAATAAAATCTTGTACAACTAAATACACTTTGTTATAGGTCATGCGTATTTATTTATAATATACAAATTGACCTATTGAGTGCAATAATCAAAAAGATGTAATAAAAGTTTGTCCTCTTTGGGGGAAAAATTCAGTAATTATAATGAACTAATTTTTGAGTAAATATGTCTTCCCATTACATCATGCAAATTATTAAAAGCTCATGCAGCTTTCAAAAAAAGACATATAATGGATGTTGCTTTAAAATCTAAAGTACCGTATGCCTATAAAGGTTTAAAGTAGAAGTTGGAAATCCTTAGCTTTCTGGTAAGTAAGAAAATATAACCAAACCCACTGGCTCCTCATTAATCTGCCCTAAACTCCACTTTCTCTCACAGTTAGAAACTTCAATATATTTTCAAATAATGCCCCCAGAAGAATTTATTGCTGTTTTGTCTATTCTCATTTCTAGACTGGTATATAACATACACAATCTTAAAACACAGTGAATTTTGAAAAGAGTATAGAACTCTTGCCTCTTATCAGAAAGCTGTCTGCATGTTAGGTTTTTTCCCTTTCACTCACTGATACTGTATTGCCAAAAATGATGTCATGCTATTCATATCATATCTCACAATAACACTTTTCTAGAGTAAACCTTAATCTCCTAAATCCAGTGTACAGTGGCTGTCCAAACAGAATAGATCTCTCTATTTTTTTTTTTTTTAATAAAAGCCAGGTGATAAAGTAAGTGCTTCTGATAAATGAGAACCCTGCAGTACTGTGGATCTAATCCTCCCATAGAGAGAAATATTTGACCAAGCATAATGTGTTTCTTATGAGGAAGGTATCTTTCACAAAGGAAACAAAGCATGGAATTTCTGTAACATTCCTTGCATAAATATTCTTATAAATATCATGCATATGGAAATAATAATAGAAAAACCCAGCTACTTTCATCACTCTTTTTGGCCCAGGAAACAATAAATAGGTAGGAATCCTGGCCAATTTTTTCAAAGCTTGATATCTGAAGGTAGCCCTATAAATTGTATCTATGTGAAAGCAATTTTCAGGGGTACTGAGAATTCACAGTTCTCACTGATTCCCACATGGATGTAGGTACTTATTTCTGGACACACAACTTTGAATTTTTTTGGCATGTAATTCAGCCATATAAACTCAGGATTTTACCCAATAAAAACATGAATGAGATTTATTATTGATTCTCCTGATATTTACTGTCTCTACCTAGCTACTAGTAATGGTCCCATCAGTGCAGGTTTTGAGCACCACCCAAGATTTAAAAATCTCTCTTTCTTATTTCCTGTCTTTCCAGTCTAGAGAACATGGTTTGATTAATTTGTTTGGCTTTTTTGGTTTTCTGGTGGGTTTGTTTTAAGTTTTTTTTTTGAGCCTGCTTGAATAAAAACTCAAGAAAAAAAAATATTATCTTTCTGAAGAGTAATTTAGAGAGACACAAACTAACTTGTTTTAAACAAGCAGGAGGCTGTTATGCACTCCTGAGAAGCAAAACTCATACCTCTGAGTTGCATCCTGCTGTGCCCATGCTGCCTCATGTATGAATTGGTTCCTTTACAGCTACCTTGGGCTAATCCTCCTCTCCAGTGTGGCCTGTAGAATAGACAAGACATAAATTGGGGAATTTCACTGTTTTGTTCCAAAAGTGATGAGGCTTGCAGCCATGCTCTCCCAGGGGTGAGATGCACACACATCTTCTCTCCCAGACTTCTCATGCCTGAGCCAGATCTGCTCAGCACTGAGTCACATCCACTGGCTCCTGGCTGGCCAGCTCCACTTCATAGTCCACACCTTGCTGATCATATTTCTCATGCTGAGGGGCAGAAAGGGATTAGGGATTTTTCCAGAGAGCTGAAGGACATAAACCCCAAAGGAGTGTCCTGCATGTGCAGGCAAAAGGCAGAAGGCTCTGAAGGGAAGCAGCATCTCTTCCTACAACATGTCTCTTCCACCTTCAGGGGGTTTTCCCATGTTCCTTTGGACATTTCCTCAGTCTCTTCTTGCCTTTTTTCCTCCAGAGATTATAGTCTCAGCTTTGGAAAAGTACAAACATTCACAGGTACCTAATATCCAATTAATTTTCTATGAGAATAATAATAACCAAATCAATAGATCAACTATTGGTTTGTATGTGTACATAAAAACCTCACGAGGGATGTCCTAAATATGCCCCTGTGATCAGCATGATCAGAAAGAAAATCCTAGTGGTGTGTTCAGGATAGCAGGTTGTTAAGCAGAGCCTGTTGTTGTGCTTCAGACAAACATTGGCTTTCTTGGTTTATGAAACTTCATTCCTGAAAATGGAGAAACACTTTAGTCATCCATGAGGGGATAATGTCTGCACCAGCAGTGGAAGGTGAGTGTTCTGGTAGAGGAGACAGTGTCCTGGCAGATGGAAACTGCCTTTTCCAGGCATTCAGCAGCACTGACAGGAAGGACTCAACACTTCCTTCCTTTCTTCCTTCCTTCCTTCCTTCCTTCCTTCCTTCCTTCCTTCCTTCCTTCCTTCCTTCCTTCCTTCCTTCCTTCCTTGCTTCCTTCCTTCCTTCCT
>VYXF01004769.1:528124-571643 GCA_013397295.1 Polioptila caerulea
CCTTCCTTCCTTCCTTCCTTCCTTCCTTCCTTCCTTCCTTCCTTCCTTCCTGCCTGCCTTCCTTCCTGCCTGCCTTCCTTCCTTCCTGCCTTCCTGCCTCCCTCCCTCCATCCCTCCCTCCCTCTGTTTTAAATATCACTTTATCTGCCTCTGAGAAATGTGGAGATGCAGATTCAGTCTGAGGCAGAGCTGAGCTAATGGTGAACTGCCAAGGATGTGGCAATTCCACATTGCTGCACAAGGTTTGCAGAGACACTGAACAGGGCAGAGAATGTTAACAATATCTCCAGGAGAGAGAAAATCTCCAGAGGAGACTGACAGTGGAGAAATGTTGGCAATGGAACACTTCAGATACTGCATGACAGAAAACAAATCAGTTCAAGGTTTTGCAATTTTTGCTCATCTCTGATTGTCAGGCAGATATCACCAGCATACTAAAAGGAAACAAAAATTATTATGTTTCTCCATGTCAATGCACTGGAATCCTGCTGTGCTCTAACAAACCTACACTTTTTAGACATTGATAACAAAATAATAAAGGATGCACAGCTCAGAATTTACTAGCACATAACTGTCGATGTAGCAGTGGTTTGCAGAGGGTTTTTGAGAAATTCTGCAGACATTTTTTGTACTGTTTTTCAACAGTCATAATATGAAGAAAATCTACTATATTTAACCTGTCCCTGAACTGATTTTACAGCAATTTTTAGTAATGTGTAGAATTTTAGCAACAATATTAAGAATGAAAGGTACCAAAAGGCCCTTTGCAAAGCAATCAGGACATCTAATCTGTCTTACTAGAAAAGTCAAAACAAAATATAGATAGGAAAATGAAAGAACAGGACATTTTACTTAAATGTTGAAAAATTAAATCTAGAGACTGCACCACTGCAGCCAATATGCATGTCCATGACACTCTATTGATTTTCTACCCCATGAGGACAGGAGAGCTTGGTTAGAGCTCAGGGACACCAGTGCTCCCAACACCTGGTTGTTAAGTGCAATACTGAGGTGTTTATGCAGCCACAACCATGGGCAAGTCAAAGATCTTAACAGAAAAAAACCTCCAAGAACAGTAACATTATTTCCTGATTTTTCCCTATATTGCATGTGAAGCTTGAGGCAGAGTCAAGAATTTTTTCTCAGTCAATGTATCTGTTTGCTACCTAAATAATTTTTTTTCCTTAAAACCTATAAATGTTTCTGGAATATACTCTCCACAGGACAATCAAGATACTTTCAGTGGAGTAGCACACAACCTGCTACGTAAGGCGAGTACCTGATGGATATTGTGTAGTAAAATCTTTTGTATCTCATATTTTGCCATATTTTAAGCTGTTTAAATATTGCCTGGTATAAGAACTTGGACTCATTCCACATAGATTTCCACAAACTTATTTCTCTCTTTTCCTATATTTATTTTTTTAGCCAGTCTAGAAATTTATAATATTTTCCTATCCATGGGACTTAGGCCAGCTCTGAACAATATTTCATCACAATAGCAGATCATGAAAAATAATGGTTGTGTCAATGTTTGGAAATGGCACATTTGAAAGTGAAGTCATTATTTATAGGATCAAAAGGTGTCCATATACAATGACCTCAGAGTTAGAATGCAAATTAAATAGGTATGGGGTGATTTTCTCTGATGTGATGCCCTGAAGCTCAGAGAGGATAAAGCAAGCCTCCTGCCTCTGAACTGAAATACTTCTAAGTAAAATCATGGGCAGTCAAGATGCCAACTTAAAAAACTTTCTCCATTTTAGTTAGACTCATCCTTGGGCCACACGTTATCCTAGAGTATGCTTTTGAAGATCTTAATGGTCTAACTGGCAGAGGCTCCACAATACATTATACCTGTATCTTCAAACACCTATCTCATTTCAAAAAGCTAGGGGAGACAATTAGAATAAATATTTTACTAAAAATGGTCTAAGCTAAATAGCTGGCTCTGCATTATTCTTTCTATTTATGTCTTTCTAATGAACTTTAAGACTATGCTGAAAGTATTCTAACAGATGGATCACAAGGAATTTCTGTACATAATTTACATTAGCATGAAGTTGTTCACAGCAAAGAAAATATTTCAGAAAATAAGTATTTCTTTGATTTCTTAATACAAATTGGTTGTATTGTAGAATCCAGTTCTTGTGATTTTACTTCATTTCTCATTATAATTGTTGGTCAGTCACTTTGGCTGCTCGTAAAACAGTGGTATGCAATTAACTCACTTTTCACTGAGAAGGAAATAGAGAAAAAGGAGGAAGACATTCCCTCCTTCTTGATCAGAAACAAACATCAAAACTCAAAAATCAGGCAACACATTTATCTATACCTTGAAAAATTACTGTAAAAGTCATTATAATACTTCTAAAAAAGATTTCAAAATGCTATAAATCTAAGAACATTTCATGCTTACACTGAGGATGGTAAGGATTGTAGACTACTAGAGGTTTGCACTATTACAAATAGCAGCTTCATGTCTTTAGGGAGTCTGAGTAGGTGCCAAGCAGAGGAGACCACACAAAGTCTGTAATTACTGTCTTGTCTCTGGCAACCCTGATTTCTTTTAATTGGCCAGCCATCATATATTGCTGGGGAAACATCCAGGGTATAGGAAATTTTGTGGATCTGACTGGAAAAAAAAAAGAAGAAACCATTAAAGCAGAAAATAATAAATCAACCACCATTTTAATTCGAGGAATTTCTAATTGTAACAGTGACTCACTGTAATTAGCAGCCTTTTCCTGCAATGCATGAATGGCCTACAGGCAAGAAGACTGATTCCCTGTTCACTCAATCATCCTGCAGTGTAATCAGTGTAAGGCTTAAGAAAACCCAGTGCATTCCCTAAGCATAGAACTCCCTGATTCCTTCTGAAAATAGATGATTACAATGAAGCAGATGAATTGGTCTGTAAAAGAGCATATTTCTCTCCTCTCACATGACCTTTACCCAAGAGGAGTGCCTGAGGAGATGTGGGTGTCTCTAGTAGATGACACTGATCCTACTCTGAGTAGCAAAGTCCACTTGAGAGACAGGCAGGCCTATGCAGAATACTGTGCCCTGATTTTTGGTAATAATCCTGCTTCTGGTCTTTGAGTTAACACCAATAAAGCTGAGCTGGTCTACACTGGCTGTTTACATCATGGATTTTTTAATCATTTCTGTGAATAAAAAAGAAAAGGGATAGGTCTTTTCCCCCAGATAAAACCTGATAGGACAAGAGAAAATTGCCTCAGATAGCACTATGGGAGGTTTACAGTAGATATTAGAAAAACTTCTTCACAGAAAATGTGGTCAGTCATTGTAACAGTCTGGCCAGGGAGTGATGGAATCATCCTCCCTGGAAGTGTTTAAAAAATATGTAGATGTGGTAGTTGGAGATGTGATTCAGTGGTGGACCCAGCAGTGCTGGGTTAATGGTTGTGCTCAATATTCTTAGAGGTGCTTTTCAAGCTTAATGATTTTATGATTCTGTGGAGGTGGAGAATCAGCCTCAGCTTGCCAAGGGTACATGTAGTTTCCCAGCAGCACATGGCATCTAAAATTATAAAGGAGACAGAGATTGAGGGGTTTCTCATGAAACTTTACACCTTGGAAAGTCAGGATATTTTTAAAAATATACCAGTATTTTCAAATAGCTGTTTCATATCAAACACCTATCATTTCCATGTTGGCTTTAGTTCTTTCAAACAGATTGTGAAATAGAAATAGAGAATAAGTTTCATGCCAGCTAAAATGGCTGGTGACATAGAATAACTCAGGAATGTGCTTTTGGCCTCTATTTTATAGTGTAAATGTGTGATTCATTTTGACAATCTAAGTAATTCTTTCATGATCTTTTTTTTTTTTTCCTTTATGAGACTAATCATCTTCTCACTTGTTTTGATCAAAAGCCTAAAAGGTATGTTCTTTATTTGTTTTAGTCAGCTTGGCCATCTTCTCTAGTGGCCTGGGAAAAAGAAGGGAAAGCCTAACAGTGCAGGGAACTGACAGATGGTTACAGTTTCCTGACAAATTATTTATTTGAATTCTTAAACACTCAGCTCTTACTTATAACTTCTTCACTTCAGTTTTTAGTCCATTTATCAACAAGAATGATCACATATTGACCATACCAGGACTCAAAAGCAAATGTATTCATTTGTTCACTATACGGAAATGAGTTAGTGACAAGTGAACTGATTCAGACAAAACACCCAAACTAAGGCTCCAGTCCAGCATTTGAACTCTAACAAAAAGCTTGTCTACATCCTTTCTTTCTGCCTTTTTCTAAACTTTGCTTGTAGGCCCTTATTCGATATCACATTCCCTCATGTGGATTTTTCCTTTCAGAAAACTGATTTTTAATTTTTTTTTTTTAAATCTAAAGTTTTTAATATATATTTCTCCACACTTACCAAGAAATACCAATTTTTATCAAATGTGGTGTTTTCAATAGGAAAATCTTTCAACATAAAATGATTTTTCATTTAATGAGAAATTTTGCCACTGGATTTGAGGAAAAAGTGGTGATCACTAGCTGAAATGTTTGCAAACTCTTTTTTTTTTTTTTTATAAAAGGAATTGGCTTTTCACAAACAAAGATAAATTTTAACTGTTAAGATCAGTTTGGAAATTTTTGTTCCCTCCCTGTTCTCAGGTAAGTGACATCTTTACACTCAGCAAGTCCAGCAACACTAACTGATCCCCTCCTTACCCTGGTACTCACAATGAGTCTGTGACAGATATTTCAGCTGAAAATACTAAAAGCTGAACCTTCAAGTACCTGAAAGGTAGGTTTCTTTGTTATGTATTCTGCAGTTTAACATGACCAAATCTTTCAGCTACTTGGTATGAAATTTTTTTTAGTGGTAAAACTTTGTGTTTGTCTACACTGGCATCCTAATTTTAAGTGAGATATAGTTTGCCAGGCAACATCCACTATAGAACTGACACACAGATTTATGGTACTTTCCTTACCTGATTTCTCTTCCAGTACAGTTTTACAGCAGTTTTGCTGCTTTTTGCAGACATATGGTTCCATGTTTTTTTCTGTAAGCATGTCCAAGACCTGTTTGGACCTTCAGCTTGTATTTTATCTCATTAGACAGTGGTTGCAAATACACCAAATTTTCATGCTACACGAATGGAGTATCTTCTGTCTCCCTATGGAAACATTTGGGGGTCCAAGCTGGAAGCAATCTTTCCTAAATGTAATGTTAGATGGGTGAATGTGTGTGTGTGTGTGTGTGTGTGTGTGTTGTCCCAGGTTGCAGTCTATTGTAGGATGTGAGCTGTAGTCCCCAAAGCCTCCATGAAATCTGCAGCAGCATGAAGCAGATGAAAGAGATTTCAGATTGAGGGTCAAAAAATGTGTTCCTCCCTCAACTCTGTGTACAAGACATTCACTGTGAGTGTGCCACTATCTTAAAAACTAAGTCCTTCACATGAAAATTTGTCTCACATAGCGGTGGCCATAGCAGTGAAAATTAAAGGCTTGTCAAAGACATCCAAATCCTCTCAGCCTAGTGACAAAAATATCCTTTATTGATTTTGTGAGTAACCAGCACTTCAGTGACACAGGACCCTAGATGCAGAATCAATATTTAGAACATGATGAATGTGCACCAAACTAAGAAAACACAGCAATCAGCCCCGCATCTGAAGGTCTTCTCTAATGGAAAAAATAACCAAGTGATGTAAACAGAAAGGGCAAACCAAGTGACAATCTCCAAGACCACCCATCTGGGCTAGGCAGTGTGTTTCAGGGTTATCTGGCTGCTTCCTTTGTGCTGGTTCACACAGTGACTATTGCTCTAAGTTTTGTTGACAGTGACCGCAGTGCTTTCTTTAAATGTAAACATTCCCAAGTTCCAAGACACAGTTCTCAGTGAATTTGCTAGAAGAGCCCATATCCTCCTAGGTGGCTTAACTATTAAATGTCTGCAGCACAACTTTCCTTTGCAGTTTCTGTCAGCAGAGTATGTGCAATAGACTCAGGTTGTGCAATCACAGCTATTAGCATGATATTTCTGTGGTATACTTTTAGAAAATTGCTTTTAAAACAGTTTTACAGCTTTTTGGTGAAAATTAGGAAGGTATCCAATGCCAACTCCAATAAAGAAAACCATGCAAAAGTTACATGCAGCCAGTGTGGAAGAGGAACATCCTTGTGAGCAAAAATAAACACACTAAAATATTCAATTGAATATAAAAAACATTGCTAATCCTCTTTATGGAATATAGAGTGAATATAGAATGATCAGAGCACTTGAATAATTCCTTTTTATTGTAAGCAATCAAAAATTCAACCATATGAGTCAGACTCTTCTTCACAAGAAGTAATACTATGCTCCAGTAATGGACCTAATGATTTCAGTGGTCTACTTTTAGAAGAAAAAGCACCCAGCGTGCATCACAAGCCCTAAATAATGCAAAGAGCTCTTGTATCTCCTGCTTTTAGGTATTTGCTCTCTTCCTGAATTTCAAGTGATGGCTGCAAGTTGCTGGTGAACACCTGAGCTGCCCATAGCAGATAGATCTGTTACCAGCCAAATGCTTCATTCCTTCCTTGAAACTGTTGAATTGTTACCTTTACTTCTACCATCTGGAGTCCAAGGAAAGTGCTAGAGGATAGTGATTGAAAGCTCCAACAACCTATTTAATTATTAGAAAGCACAACAATAGGAGTCTTGGGGCAGATAATTGCCCCCTTTTTTTTCCCAGTTTGGGAAAGTCCTACTTTAACAGGCTCCCAAACTGTGCTGTTACTGACTACAGAGGAATGACCAATAAATGGTTTTACTGATCACTGGTTGAGAGCTAAGCTGTACAGTTATTCTTGCTTCTCCTGAGGCAAGCAAACAAGGGAGGGATCAGCAATACACTAGGAGCCAAAGTAACGCCCTTCTCCTTTTGAGAATTATATCCATCTCCGACAGCAAATATAAAAGCAGTTGAAACAAGATTTCATGGGCTTCAATTCCCACAGCTTTTTCTGGGCATCAGATTTGATCACCATTGTAAAATATTCTATGTGAGTAGCTTGGACATTGTAAAAAGAAAAAAAAAATGAAAGACAGAAAAAAAAATCCCAACCCTCTTAGTTCTGTTGAACTTAGAAGTGGAATTAATCAGTTTTGTGGATGACATTTTGATGTGAACCAGACAGCTTTTAAATCAGTTTTCCACTAAGTAAAGAGAGGATCCTACTCCTCTTTGTTGAGTTATTGCACAATTCTTTTACCCTGATCTATGTATTGTGACTCCATTTCTTTTCAGTTACTAGAAGAGAATAGTGGCTACTATTTAAACCTGGTTGAAAGTCCAAAATCATTATAGGGTTACAGAAAGAAGGGAGCTGCCTTAGTATAAAAAACTCTCAAGAAATGATATGAAAGAAATAAAATATTATTTAAAATAATTTTTCACATCAAATATTTCTGTTTGTTTTTTTTGTCTTAACAAAAATTGTGCTCTCTCACAACACTATTGGAAAGCTTAGAGAATCTTCATGAAAATTTGAATTGTTCTTTCTTTTCAGAATATATAGGACCGAAGTTTAAACCCACAGACTCCATATGTTCATTCATTCCTGGGCCAAACACACAGATCATTTTTTATTATTACCAAAATATATGCATAATGGATGGCTACCAGACAGTCTAGACTCATGTCTCTGACAGATGTCAGCATAACAATTCAACTAGGTTAGCCTTATCACATTAAAAGAGAATTTTTCAGTTTACAAAACATCATAAGCCATAGACACTTCAGAATATATTCCTGCACTGTATAAAGCAGAGTGGAGATGTATCTAAGGCTCACACATAACTCTGGGAATGTTCTCCAGTTTTACATTGCAGACCTTTCCCCGAGAAAAAGGGGAATGTTCTGCAAAAGAAGGGTTCAGGGAATTAGAGGCTTTCACATGGCAGGCATAGGCAATTACAGAAATATTTACTTAATTTATTGCTGAACAAAGAACTTCTGGGTACTCCAGGCAAATGGGCTCAGCTTGAACAGCTCAGCCAGGTTTAATGCTTCACTGAGTTATGTATAGGGGTTTCTATCATGGTGATACTGACCATCATCCTCCAATAACTACATATGTTTTACATCAAGGTCATCTTGCAGCTTGGATAAGATTTGGACTTACTGCAACTGTAAACAAGAGGTTAAAGATAAAAGCTTTTCAGTTCTTAAATTAGTGCTATTTCCACTTCACATACACTCAAGCCCCAGAGATTTCCCTAAAGCTGCCAGTGTTATTCTGCTCTACTGACCCATAAGTAGCTGAAATTTGGTCCCACTCCAGTGTGTGATTTAGGGGTTACCCTCTCACTCACAGATAGCATTTGGTCTTTTTTTTTTTGCCATAGAACTCCCTTAGAAACCCACACTTCTCCCTCTGCCAGGCTTTCTCTTGTGGATGGTGAAGGCTTCAAAACACAACGTTCAAAATCTTGGAGGTCAGTGCATACAAACTGTAGTCAGCCTGGAATTGTATTGTTTCTGTAACTCCAGAAGGAGAGGAGTTTGCCTTTTAAATTCCTTGAGTTCTGCTGAGTTTTGTAGGAAGACAAGTAATTTCTCCATATTTGGAAAAAATATAAACATTTATTTTACTTTGGGAAATGTTTCAAGGTAGAAGGAACATCTTGCTTTTTTGATCAATTTAAAAAGTACTCTTATTATGTTATTCCACCAGACAATTTATATTGCCTGCTCCAATGCATAATCAATATTTAAACTATCTCTAGATATCTTGCAAGATTTTGGGTGTACCACACATATTCTTGGTAAGAATATCTTGAAGGATGTGTTTCATCCTTCAAGCACAGAGAACAAACACTACCATAGCCATAGAAAGTGCTACTGGATAGGATATTCCTACAGCTCAGCAGAGTCTGGTTTTACACACTGAATGAATACCTAAACCTACATAAGAAGGTAATTTTATATGCCCTGGTTTTTTTTTTAATACTTATTTGTTTTCAAGTTCTCCAGAAACTCCAGAGAAAGGCTGATAGGAAACTTCCTTGAGAAGTCATCAGTTGTCATCAGTCTACAGTACCCAACTTGGCCTGTCTGCAAAAACTTGGCTTTGATTACAAACAAAACAACCTCTGACACAAAAGTCTGGGTCCGTATGCCATTGGCCAACCAACTTTTTAGCATGCAGCAAGGGCTTTGGGAACAAGGTAGGGGAGAAAAATGAGTGTTCTTCCACTGGCATGGAGCTGGAATGCATCTGAGCACGCAGCTCGGTGTAGGAACTGGGTCTGCTCCAGCATCTGATGATATTAGGCAGAACACAACCATGTCTGCTTTGCATGTTTACTGCTTAAGGAAATATAAGAATGGTTTTAAGGCTGTTATTGTTTTGAGATTATCAAGACCAAAACTCTTCTGTGAATTTATCACACTCCTGTATAACGGTGTAACATTATTTTCTCCAGTTGTGTTCATCTAGTGGTGCAGTAGCTGACATTCAGGGAAACAATATACTATATACATCCATACATCTCTAAGCAGCTGAAGTCCCCATATGAGAACTGCACAGCCAGCATCTGCAAAAGTGATCATATTTAAAAATGTTATAAAACATAATACAGGCGATATGGTCAAGGGGTTATTCAAGCCTTCTTTGTTATTCAGAGTTCTGATTGTCTTTAGTAAGCAGTTCATAATAAGACAGCCTGCTTTTCTGAAAGCCATCAAATACTGACTTTTTTTACCTGTTACATGTATACTAGAACATAAAAAAAAAGAAAGAAAAAATCAATAAAACCTTCCTCCAAATGAAAGTTAAATTATTTAGACTAAATTCTGGCACAAACGAAGTCAGTAGCAAAATTCCCGCTGACTTCTGTTTGTAGATCATACAGAACCTGTTTTTGAACATTTATGCATCTACTATTTATTTAGCTTTACAGCCTCCTGGTGGGGCAGAGAACAATGTTAATTTTACAGATGAGAAATTAAGCCATTCTGTAAACTGGTCCCACCTACAGAAAATTCAGTATTTAGTCTAAACTGATCACTTATGCTGCTCTAGTCAACAGAAACAGATTTTTCCTTCCAGTGGTAATCTTAAAAAATGTGAAAATAATAACAGTAATAATAATAATAATAATAATAATAATAATCAGAAAGACATAAACAGAAAGAAGCTTAGTTTAAGCAGGAATTTCCTTAAGGAAGTGACTCTGACATAGCACAGCTATCCTGGGATGAGGTCACTGTCCCCTGGAGCTGCCTGTCTGTCTCCACTGATAATCTGAAGAGCTCTAGATGACCAGCTTTCAGAAATCAATGTTAAAATTGAGAATTTAAGTTAAATTCTGGATCTGCAAAGGAACATAGAGATTCTACATGTGCTGATACAATGCTTTACTTCAGATCACTGCATTTATTGGTACAACACTTCTAAGTGTGTGCCCATGATGCAGTCTGTGGCAAGACTTTAGTTAGATATTTGAGTTCTGTGTACAGTGCTCCTCAAGGTAAGTGCAAAAGCCATCTGAGATCACCAACTAAAACAGACAGCAAGAGATATTTAGAAAGAGACCACCTGAGTCTCCTAAGGAGGCTCATATTCCATGTTCATGATGAAGTTCATTATAATGTTCAGTCAGAGTCGAAAGTTTGGATTTGTCTACTGGGGCTGGACATCCAAGTTGTCAGTCTCTTAAAGCTTAATGTAATCTCTTCTATACATTATCTTCCTGTCCAGATAACTCAGGGCAGAATCAGAAAACCTGTGTTCAAAGCTTATCTTCTCTCAAAAATTATTAATTTCAAATCCACACCCCTCACTCACCCAGATAAGAACTGTGGAACTGTATTTCAGGTGAAAATAGTGACTTTCTTCCACTCCTTAGAAAAAGACACATAATCCAGTGAACAAGAGTGATTGGACTGTCATTGGGCAAAGTGGAGACCTGAACTTTTGTCCCTGCTCTCTGACTTATATGTAATCCTGCTCCAGAAGCAGAAATCAAGTTTCCCTGTCTCAGATACCAGCTTGCTATTCTCTCCGATATTTTTTCATATCTAAAATATTGTTAAACTTTCTGGGGTGGATTGCAGGTCTCTGAGATACAAAATAAAGAATTATATACCTTAGAAAAAAACCAGAAATATTAAAAATGTCATTAAAGTGTTCTCTCTGGGAAATATTTTGCTGAACCTCTCTCCTCCACCAATAAACCTTTTCAACAGTGCAAATGCTTGTAATTTTAATGCTCTGACACAGACAATAGCAACTGTTTCTTCTGAATTACATGTGCTTGCTAACTGGTGGCTGCAGGCAGATGTGCTCACCCCATCAACAAACCAGTGTAAACTGGCCTGGAGGTTTATTTTCCAAGGTGATTGATAACCACAAACACCTGTATTCAAGCCAATAGTCAGTTTAAGAATTATGTGAAGTAATGAAGAGTCAACAAATCATACCCTTTCTGCTGAACTCCTTGACAGTTTAATTCTCTGTGATATTTTAATCACAAGACAGGGTGAACCTGGCCAGACAAAAAGGAAGGTCATCTCAAATCAGTTTTATTCATCTATGACACCAAAATTACGTGTTTCTTTTTACCTGTACAAGTATGGTAGCTTCCTAGTATTGCATTTGACTTGCAAAATAAGAAAGGAAAATCTAAAAAATCACACATGACAGGCTATGTAGACAAGTACACAATCATGAACAGCTGTGAATTCAGAGACATTTGTCAGCTGGAACAAGGTGCAGTTTGACTGTCCATTAAAATCCTAGGGCTAGTGCACTATCACTCATGCCACATGTTTCAGTAAGGAATAAATTAGATTTCTACCTAATCTTTTGCTGCTTTATCATGCATAAATGTTACATATACTAATGATAATGTAAGGCTAACATTCAAAAAAGAAACTAAAATATGGGGAGTAAGGTGTATTCGCTGTATTTCTGTTATTTAATGTTGGGAAGAACATAGCACATGAACACTCTCACTAACACAGATGTATCAAACTTTTGCTTACAGGACAGTTATGGAGTGGTGAAGGTTCTTTTCATTGCAATTTGATACTGAAACAGCATTAAGAATGCAAGGCCTATCCAACTTAATAATTGGAAAACCTATGTGTTACTATGATCCATAATTATCAATGCAATCAGAGCTTTAAATTAAGGTATTCTATTTATAAGGCAAGTACATGAATGCCATAATAGAGACCAGACACTAGGATACAGTACAAACACTAAGGTTATTTTGTCACTGGAAAAATTTCCCTAGCATTGTGGTAAAGTTAGCAGAACATTAAATATAAGGTATGACAACAAAAATTTGTGCTAGGGTTGGACATGGTGGACTTTGTAGGGCAATTTGTAAGTAAAGTGAACAACAGAACCACGTGATCATAACTTCTTTTTCTGGTAATAGGTCCAGGAGCCAGTAGACAGCTGTCCCTGCTTGACTGCTCTAAGATGAGGATGCTGCCTCCAGTGCTTGGTGCAAATGGGGTAGTTTGTTTGTTTTTCACTTGAGTAATTAGCTGGTTAGGATATCTTAACATGAAGAATTGAAGAGGGATTTTACCATTGCCAAACAGGTTTTTAAGCAGACACTATAGTAAGGGCTAAAAAAATCCACTGTCTGTCACTACTGATTTGGTTTAGAGTTGAATTAATTATCCTTTGTATAATTCATAAAGTACATTAGAATATAAAGTTAATGTAATGCTCTGCTTTCCTGATTAGAATATTTTGTCAATCTTTCCTTCATCTAGGTTTACAGAATCAGGTATTCCAATCAGTGACATTTAAACATGACTAATTTCAACTTCAATGTGCAATCAGTAATTTTTCACAAGCAATCACACCAGTAGATTAAAATGCTGACTCTCTCTGGGAATTCATTTCCTTCTCCAGCATTTTCTGGGAAACAATCTGGTTTGAGGGTAAAGCAGTATTTTGTATAAAACCCAGTAGTCTTGGCCTCTGGTATTTAACTGGAGTGTTATAAAAACAGGTGCTAATGTCAAGCACATTATGTACTCACTCCCCTGCAGTTGTTAAGGTGATAGATAGTGTGGCAGAAAGCACCTCCGAGCAGATGAAATTTCCTGAAATATCCTTGTATTCCACGCCAGCTGTGTAAAAGTGAGGTCAACAGCCATGCCCTCTGGGCTGAGATGAGCAATTCAGTTATGAATTTCTCAGCTACAAAGCTTGGAGGCCAAAGTAAGAATGTGAGGAAGAGGGTGGAATCCTGGCCCTGGAGGATTCCAGGGGAGGGCTGCTAACAGCTTCAGGAAAGACCAGGATTTCATTCTCAGTGTTTTAGTAATTGAAGTCAGGTAAGAGATTCTCAAATGTACAGAAACTAAAGGAACTCTTTTGTTGGTTACAGGGCAGTAACTGAAAACCATTCAAAACATTACTGCTGGAAAACCTTTGTCTTCTTCATGTTTGTAACTTCCAAACCAGGAAACAACATCAACTAAACTGTGATTCTATTGCAAATCATTCTGATTTCATCCACAAGAATTAATGACTTTGAAATTTCTGCATTATACAATTTGGCATTAGGCATTCTGGACAGAACAAGGGACAGGTAAGGAAAGACCCATGCTGAGGGCAGGAAATACACAGCAGCTTATGAACAGAATTGCTGGAACAGTTGCATGGAGCAAACAAGCTCTCAGATTGCAAGGTTGGTGCCAGGCTGCCTCTCATTCCAGATGAAGGGTGATACAAGGTCACTCCTCTGTCTTCAGGCTGCTGTTCCTGGTGCAGGCTGCACTGCCAGCAGGAAGCATCAATCCCTATGCTCAGACACTGACTTCTCAGGGATAGGCAGAGTTGGGGAGATTGGAGTCCAGCTTTCTCTTGCTTCAGACATTAACACAGACTTGTCTCACCAGTTACACCACTATAAACCATAGCTGCAGCAGGAGGCTTGCATTTTTGCACAACACAAACACCAATGGTGGAGCTTGTTCAGCTTTTCTGCCCCCATTCTCTGGCCTTTCATCAATACTTGTGTCTGAAAAAAGGAACATGGACAGAACTGTGCCTCACATTCACAACATTAATTAAAATTACCCTGTATAAGACAACCATGATGATGCTATTTCAGAGAACACTCATACTAAAATAAATAGATAAATAAATAAATAAATAAATAAATAAATAGATGGTAGACAGGTTCTTTCCAATGTATGGCTGTCAAGAAGCTACTTCCTATAACTTGTCTTCTAGCAAGAATATTCATTCAACACCTCAGCAACAGCTGGAGTTTTTGAAGTATCTGAGAAAGGAGAGGTGGGACAGAGGCATTCAAAGCTAGAACATATTCCTTTACAGAACTGGTTGGTGGCTAGAATATTCAGGATATCAAAGCTATCTCGCCTGAGCTTTAAATAAGAGGACTCATTTGAACTTCCACAGTTTATTTTTACTGAGCCGAAAGCTACAGTACTGCTCCATGAAACAGGGATTTGGGCTTAGTATTCACAACCCTGACCCTGTGGCATGCACATTTGTATCATGAGAGGCCCTTCCATTTTGTGATCACATAACAAATTCACACCCCTATTCCCTTTAGATAATTTGCAACTGTTTGAACCCAGGAGTCGCTCGCTTTTCCGCCAAGCCCCGTGCCAGCCAACCACAAGTGTGCTCCTCTTGAGCAGCTGAGGCTGTTCCTGCTCTGCTGACTGTTCCAGGATGCTGGGATCCCCACTGCTGCAGGCAGCACATGTCTTGTTCTGCACTCACATGCCTTGGTTTTCACTGGCAGGTGCTGTGGTTATGGCCTGTGAAGCAATTGTGCGTCCCTGACTAACAGATCATAAAACATGAGGTTAATAAAGGGATAAGAGGTGTCGCACTGGCAATATCAGTGGGGAGGGAGCTCGACAGGAGTCCGAGGTGTGACCATTGTTTAAAGGATATTAAGTGATTTGTGAGGCTTATTAAAAAGTAAGAACTCTGTCTCAGTCTTTCTCTGCAGTTTTCTCTCACCTTTTCCATTGTCTTTTCCCACACTTCCCACATATTGACAAAAGAATTTTATGACTATTGTGGCAGTTACAACATTTTTCATAGGTATTTAAAGCATAAAGCAGGCTTAGTTTGTATATTTACCTCTAATTAATCTAGTAGGAAGCCTGAATGACCATAGTCATATTGTGGTGATTTCTCTCTTTTCCTTCCTCTTCTTTCATTCTTATTTACTTCAGAAATGAAATATTTCATCATGTAAAGAACTCTCATTCAGATTAGATAGATAGAAAGATACAGTCAAACTGTTTGATAAAGTGAAATAACTCAGGAGAGGAAGAAAGCAAGAAAATACCACTTCATTATACTATAAGTGAGTTTCAGCAGCCCCTTCCTGGAGTTCACTTAAGATCTATTTATGCTTAATAAATAGTTAATATCAATAACAGAGGAACTAGGAATTAATCATAATAACAAACTAGATAGGAAGAAAAACGTGATTTTAATGTGGACCTTTGACAGCAAACTGTGCACTACTTAATGAAGTAGATTAAGGGTCAGATTTTGAAGTGGTGTAAACTCTCCTTGTGTCATGGATTTTGTCTCAAATACTTTATTAGCTCTGCTTTTTTCTTTGATTTACAATTGGATTTATGGTAAATTTAATTTTTTTCTCTACCTCTGTTCCACGATTATTTCTAGCTGCTGAAATACTGCTATTCCAGCTAGAAGCTATAGATACCTAAAGCTTTGCTGTGTCCAGAGAGGTTTCAGAAAGCAAATGAATACAGTAGTGTTTTATAGATTTTATGACTCAAAAACTCATATTAAGCATAAAATATCTTCTCCACAAATTATTAAGTTGTTTTTTTTTAATTTTTTTTAATGTACTCTATGGTAGAGTACAGATTTATCATATAGAGGTATACTACAGGCAGAATACTATTAAAAATACTTAAGTTGCCAGTTTGAGCACTCAACTTCAGACTGCTACAAACTTAAAGGACAACTTTAGACACTGGGACAGCAGAGGAATGAGATCTTATCTCCCTTTAGCTTTATAATTTAAAGGTCTGACCTTGCAAGTTTAAAGTCACAGGGAAGCAATAGACTCTAAATTGAATTAATTTAAAATGCATATTTAAATATCTTACTTTGAGATTCAAACCAGGAAACTTTCTTTAAGCTGAATCAGCAGATACAGCTATAAACTATTAGCTGGAAATCAGTCTTTGAAGATCTTAGGGTGCCATTAATCCACATCTTCTAATTCACTAGACTCAAGAACATAATTCAGTAACATTCCAACTGACTCAGCAGTCCCCAGGAACGTGTCAGCTCTTTGACTTTCTACTTTATCAAATGAAAAAAAAAAAATTAAAAATAGGAAGACTTTTAGCGAGACATTTGATTTCAAGGCTGGCCAAAATAGCTAGGCTCTCTGCCTTGTCTCCTGGATTGTATTTAATTTAACAGAGGTGACATGTTTGGAGTATCAAGTGTATCCTGCACAAAATATATCTAATTACAGAAAAGGTCTGAAAGCTGGAGCAAAAACGACACCAGTTGACTGTCATTCCAACTCCTTGGCTTTGACACAAGATTTTACATTGTTTAAGTACTAAATATCAGCCCAGAAAACCTGATGCTTCCCCTTTGGACTGTGCAGTAAATGAGTTCCGTCCTCCAACACATGTGCTCATGCAGTGTTTTGCTATTTAAGTGTGTGAGTAATGGAGTATAAGAGTATCTCAGGCATAAATCAAAGCATGTGCCCTCTCTGTGATGTGCAATTCTGCCCAGATTTGAATGACCAGGAATGCCTGCTGGCAAGCAGTCTGCAATTTTGAGATAACACCAACTGCACATGGCATAAGTGGGTGCCAGGGAGGGTATCATTTAACCCCACGTGGGAATACTCCAGTATGTAACACATCATCTGTAACTTATTCCCTTCAAGAAATTGCACTGCAATTTTAGAAGGCTTGTTCTAAATTACTGCTAGAATGTAAAGATAAACTTTGAGTCGGGGAAAGATGGAGACATGCAGACCATGTTTTCCAGTTTTGACACTTTGCTATTTGGACAGGACACAAGAGATTATGGTCAAACCTGCTTGTTTTGCTTTCAGCAGAAGTTGTGTTAGCTGTGCTGATTGCTCCTGAATATTCTGCCCCCTTTAACACCCACCATCATGGTACTTTCTGGAGGGCAAAGTTCTCCCATTTGTGTCATTCTCTTTTTCATTGCAGTGGGACCATATATACATTTTACATGTTGATTAACATCTAACTGTAGGGCTTGAGAACAAATCTCATCTTTTCATACTTTCCTAATACCCAGTGATGCCATGCAGGTTGTAATGGGATGAGGGAAATGCATTACACCATACAGAATAGAAGTTTTAAAAATAAGTAAATTTTCACATGTCACTTGAAGAAAAATAATGAAAAATATCTTCTGCAACTAACTGCAAGGCTTTGTGTTTTGGCAGTTTCTTTTTCCGTGAAATTTGGACTAATATTTCAACAATTCAGATAAATGCAGAATAATTTTGAGTTGCAAACCACACTGGATATCAGCAACACTGCTACTTTATGAAGCAGTTAAGCAAGAATAATCAAGCCCTGACTGTATTACTTGAAGTGACTATTCAGATTTATGATTGATTAGTCAGGTTTTAAGTGATTTGTATTTTGATAAGAACATCCATGACAACAGCAATATAAATTTATTATTTTTCACCGCAGTTTGACAGTCCAACACTACAGAGATCAGCTACAGAAGACGTGGGCATTATTATTTTCTTGAAGGAAAAGTTTTCTAGCAAAAATATTGATTGAGCTTGAAAATTTCATAGGAACATGACATTTTTATCAAAAATTATTTTTTCTGAGGATCACATCAGAACACTTGCTTTATCTGGCTAAATAACCTTTAAAATACAATCTACTTTAAAACATTTTAACAAGATCAGGACAGAAATATTTAAGCAGTTTTTTTGACATAAAATTTCAGACTATTTGATATATTGATGTAAAAATTCAGAAGGAAAACAAATGTCAAAATTTTTTAGAATTTCTTGTAGGTTGAGACACTGTTTTAGAGCCCACTCTTAGGACAAGTATTTGCAGTAACTTGTAAAAATGAAGACTAAAGTGCAGTTTGGGAACACATCCTTCTGGATAAACTAAGGAGCAGTCTTTTCAAAAGTGATGTTGGGGCCTGGGAACAATGCACTGAATTGAATGGAACTAAATCACAATCATCCTTCCACTCCTTTGAAACTCTTAGTGACAAAGAACAAGGGAAGGAAGAACTTAGAGCAGGTTGCACCCTCAGCTACAACAGATTGTTGAATTTTTTGCCCTAGAATTGTGAGGAGAAAAAAATATTTAATATCCTGATTCCACCCAATAATTAGAACAACTTCATTGACTTTTAACCCCTATTCTTCTTTCAGCTAATGGGAACATGCATAATTTCACAGTGTCACATTAGTTAAAAGAACATGATTTAGAGCTTCAGCTTGTAATGATTGGAAGTTAATTCTGGAATAACTCAAACAAAAGTATATTTTTGAGTAGTTGCAGGGTTGGTTTGTTTTCAAATGTAATTGAAGAAACTAGTAAAAATTTAGGTTCAAAGGTTATTAGGTTATTTTCCTCTATGATCATATTTCTGCTTTGAGGCTGGATTTTTTGATGGTATGTTTTGTTTTTATTATTTGCCAGCTTGTATTTTTATTTTGATTACTTTTTTCTTTTTTGTTTTTTGAAGTTTTTTTTTTTTTTAACAAAATGCTATTGGATATTTGCTTGAAACTACAGACTTGCTGTATCTGGCAGTCAGATGTAGCAGCATTTAGAAATATATCTTTCTGGATCTTGAAAATGAAAGTATTGAATAGTTTCAATCTAAATTTAATCCATAAGCCTCAGAGTATAAATTGATCACCAGATGGGATAAGGAAGAAATATCCCCTGTTGTATAATATCACATGCACTAAGTGGGTTTAACACCTTCTTCTCAAGTATTCTGAATTGAGACAAGATGCTGGATAAGATGGATTTTTGATCTATTCTGTTAAAACAGTTCCTCTGCTATCATATACCTCACCCCAATGACTCATTTCATGCAATGGAATCCAGCAGCTCCAACTTGGGTGTCTTAAATAGAAAACACACCGAGCCGTGGAAAGGGATCAGGAAACTTCCTTGCTTACTTCAAATAGGAAACTGTTACTTTATTTGATAATTTTAGAAAGCATTAGAAACTTTATTAGTAGAACCTTTAAACCCTTCATCTAGTGTCAAGAGAAGCAGCAGGTGTTCAAATCCTTCTGGAGATTCATCCCTTGGTTTGCAGCATGAGCTAAATATACTGTAAGGTGTTCGTGTGGGGTGAAAAGAGGAAGAAAAAATAAGGGATTTTTTTTTTTTTTTTTAAGATAGGAATGGAAAACTTGTATATACTCAAGGAGGGGCTCCACATAGATGTCACCTGAGCATCAAAGAAATCAGAAAGGAGATCTTCTCAAGGATCTAAAAGTTTATGTCCCTAATTGCATGGGGATATAAACTCCTACAAAGTTTGAGGACAAGGTGGATGGCATGGTCAGTGCTACCTGCAGCAGTCTCATTCTCCCTTTATCTTTCCAATTTCTGTCTCTATAGTCTCGTTTTCTCCCTTCTTAATCCTTTCAATGCACTCCACGTTGAGCTATACTGAGCAATTATTTTACATGTATATTACAAGTACAGAGAATTTGTTTTATTGCCTCTGATGGCATTAGAGTTTGAAGGAGCAACGAACTTGAGGAATTCCTCAAGACTTGGCAAAACATTCAACCTCTGAAACCTCTAGCTGATTACACAGTTTGCATATACATATACACATTAATTTGTGTTGTAAGGCATGGGAAGGGAATCAAGTGAACTCTGAAGATACAACCAACAGCTTGAGCAAAGCTTTTTACTCTGACCTCAAACGTTTATCCTGCTCTGCAGAAGCAGTCTGAGGTTACTGAAATCCCATCCCTCTCTCCTAAGCACCCTGTGGAATGAGGGATAACTGTTTAAGTAATTCATATGCAAAATTTCATCACTTAACAGTGTTTCAGTATCAGGTTTGATGCTTAATACTCCAATCATTTTTAACCTGAGCTAGATCTGCTTTCTCATTGCCCCTATCCCTCAAGTAATGGCATGTCTCTAGGACTGCTTTATTTTTATTAAAAACCCAGAAGGAGGACCAATATCAGACACAGGTAAATTGTAGTGCAGGGACTGTTCATTTTCTCACTTCTCTCTGTAGTTCTGACAGACAAATACTTGGGAGCTGTTGAGGAACGAACGATAGCAGTTTTTTGAATTAAGCAGATGTAGCAAGCTCACATTTCAACTATTATTAGAACGTGGACTTAAGAAAGATGACTATTTGTATTGTCAGGTTAACAACTGAGATTCTGAGGTTCTGTGGAAAGCAGCATCCAAAGAACAGATCTGTACATCCAGGAACTTCATCCAAAATTCCATTCAGCTTGGCAGTGATGTGTTGTTTGATAAGAAGCAGGACTGTACAAACAGACACCTTTTTGTGGAGGGGGATATCAGTGCAGCCAACAGTTTTGCTGGTATTCCACAGCAGAACATCCTTGGCAGGTGGAGTCACATTTGGTGTTCTGGGCTGAAACAAAACCTAAGACATTGTTTCTGATCTGACAAGCTGGAACTTGAGCAATTTTGCTCTTCCTGTTCAGCAGCACCTCCAGCTTTCAGAGAAGTAGGACACTGGTTTGTATTTCATTGTTAAAAGGAAAATCCTTTAAATGTAAAGCTTATTAGCTGAGGAGAAGAAAAGTAGGAAAGAGGAGAAGCCTACTCACCTACTTTCTATGGAATTGTTCAAGTAAAAAATTACTGTGGGAAAGATTTTCCAGATAAGACAGTTCTCCCTGTTTTTACACAGAGACCTTGCATTCCCATTCACATCACACTTTTCTCTGAATCCCTAAACACAACAAATAATCATGCCTTAGTAAGCACCTGCTTGGCTTATTTGAAGAATCCTTCTGTGAAGGCATTAAACCCCGACCTTTGACTTTTCCTGTCTGATGCCAAAATGATTATTTCTGCTGGTTCTCAGTTTGACATCAGGGAGCAATTGGTTAAGCCTCTGATCCTTCATCTTGCTATCTGCTGTTCTTATAGATATCCATCATGCTTCTGTATTCAGATTATAAAGACAGGTTTAATATTCCAATGACTATAGAAATGTGCCTCAGTTTCAACTGATATTAGTTTGTCCACGATGCAGAAAAACCAATAATGTTTTTGCTCTTGTTTTTTTCCCCTATTTGCCCACAAAAGCTGATAAATGGCAAAAAGACCATTCAGTCCATTGAAGCCAAATAGTCACAAATTTGAAGCCTCTGGAGTTCATTCACCTCCACAGAACAAACTCTGTTAATGAGAATTCTGCTATAGCTTGTCACACCTAGATTCAGATATTTAAAAAAAAAAATTACAAATATTTTTCTAATTAAAACATATTACAGATTTGTGCTATCCTAAGTAATAAAAAAAAAGAACTAGCATTGAAAATTAAGCATTAACAATGTAAAACATTGGCTTTAAAAATAACTTTATTTTTCAAGTCACTGAGACATTTGATTTCAGATATATATGTCCACAAAAGTGAGGTTAATGTGTATGTCCTATCTTAGGTTAATGTGCATGTCTTAACTTAGGTAAGCATATACCTTAAAAATTGAGCATTCTTTATGAAATAATTGCTTTTATTTTTAAGTCACCATGTTTTTTCAACCTTCTGTACAAAAAATACTGACAAACTTTCTTTTAAAACAAAGTTCAAAGTAACAAACAGCTAGTAATTTTGGTTGCTAATAAAAATACAGCTCAGTAGGAACATGTGGTTTTTATGTAGGCAAAATTCTGGGCTAGCCCACTTCTGACAAAAGAGGAGACCCAGACTAAAGATCTGGCCCCCACAGTGGAATCAATAGAGCTGTCACAGTCCTGCCACCAGAGCTGGTAACCTCGTGCCATCCTGGTGCCAGCAGGGACAGTGTGGATCACCACTAGCTCCAGCATTCCCATTACATGCTCCAGTGATGGGTGATCCATGCTCCAGTGATTGCACATACCAGGGAGATTTCCATGAAAAGCTGCTGTTAGGAGTGCTTGGGCACTTGTAGGAAATGGAAGCTCATAGGCTGAAGAGCTCAAACACACATCAAAGTCAAGAAGCTAATGCCTGGAATTAGTGACAACAATGGCAGTGTCCTCAGTGATTTCCATTTGTGGTGATTTCCATTTGCTGTGCCGTATTCCAAGGCAGATCCATTGTGACAATTTCCTAATGCACTCATTCAGAGGTGCATAGGTTGTCAGTAATGTGACATTTTAATTTAAACTGTTCAATCAAATCACATTCCATGTCATTTGCTGTTTAGTCGGAGCATTGAGGTTGTTTCTATCATTGCGGATTTCCCCCAAGTACAGGTCACAGCACTAGCTGACATCACTGCAGGAGCTCTATTTCACATTAGCTCTTTTTCTTCTTTAAAAAATGGTTGTATTGCTTTGTTTTTATACTAGTGTTTTCTTCAGTATTCTAGTTGCTTTCAAACCTGCATTGCTCTGTGCTTCCTTTCAGGTAGGCAGGTCTTTTATTCAGAATTTGCATCTGATTACTGTGGTTACCCAGTGTCCACAAGAGTAAAGAGTTGCCTACTAAATCAGAATATTTTTTATTCTAATCATGTCCACACTAACAGAAATAAGTAGAATTGTAGAATAAGTAGATACTGAATAAGTATAATTGAATATTCAATTGAAGGGCTGCTCCAGCACCACACTGACCCTGTCAGGAGCCAGAACACCTTTGCTGTGCCACTTGACTGGCTGCAGAACCTGAACCTTCCCCTATAAAGTAGATGTTGATGCCGGTTTCACTCTCCTTCTCTAGTCCATCTTTTATTACCTTCTGCAACTACCTGGTGCCACTGACTCTCCATCCTGGATTGTATGTCATCCTTTGTCCTTTGGTTTAGATATTTGTGGGCTTCTCCCTGCCCTTCTCCCTTCTCTCTGGCATGCTTTTTGTGAATTTTATGTCTAATGCATCGATTCAGCACTTTGTGAATTCTACTTGCACAGTAGCTTCTGGCCTAGGTCTGTTCCCACTGAGGTCTGCTGGCAGCTTGCCACAGACTTCAGTGGGAAGAGTCTCAAACTGTTAAGTGTAAATTCAGGCCCAAATCTGCAGTTTGAAGGATGACATTATATTTCAGCCTCGCTCAGTTTGATCTGTTGATATTTTAGCCAGTTTAACATCTTATATCATGTTCTTGGCATGTTGCTCTGAAGCTGAACACCCCCATCTTTTGTTACCTTCATGATTGCACTCTCCATGGGTTCTTACAATGCTCTCATCACTGTTGTTCTGAAGCCCTTCCAATTATTCATTGAGTAACTAACATTGCTCACATGTAATTCATTTCTGGTCTCCCAGGAGGAGCTCAGTGGAGAGTTTTGCCATGGCTTCCTCTTCCCCACATCAAACACAATCTATCCCCTGGCCTACCCATCAACTAAAAATTAGAGTTTGTAAGAACATTCTGTCTAAAAAAATCCCTCTCCAACCATAATGAATGTTTCCAAGGTCAAGACATTGCACTGTTCCCTATGTAAGGATCTGTTTTTGCTCCAGGATGTATCCTGATACAGATGTCTGAGCTACCTAACTCTGCAGGAGGCCATCTACATTCCAGATGTGGATTCTTGTTCAGATCATACTGGCATTACATGCCATAGTCTTGACTATTTCTCAGATGAAGCCTGAGGGATGTAGCATAAAACCCTTAGATGTGCTGAAAGGATGAGTTGCCTCACAATTTCAAGGATGTCCTTGCCTTTGTTCTCAGGCTACGTCCTTGTCCTCCCAAGTCCATCCACAGAAGTTTCTATTCCCTCACTGTCTTCACATGCCCCCCACTTCTGTCTATTGACACAGCTGAGACTTAACAGTGCAAAATAAAATAATGACTGGCTCATACAATGTCTCAGGTTCTGTATTGTCCAAAGGCTGGAAAGCAAAAGAAAAAAGAGAGAAATGTCATGGGTTAAAATGGCAAGTAGTATAAAAATTACGGTGCTAGTTAAATTGAAGAAAAAATGCAGTAAAATTCACTAGCATGTTTGTATCTATTAAGAAAATATTAATTTGCTATAAAAACACCTTAGAGTCACTGAATACCCTAAAATACAGTTGATTCCGGGGTGGGTAGGAAATATTCAGGACTGGGTCTATATGAGAGATTGGGATTTCCTCTCATGACATTGTTCTACATTAGAAAGGAAAACAATGCTTCACAGAAGCTGCAAAACTCCAAGATGTATGAAAACAACATTTTGGAAATTAAATCTTTATGACCTTGTCCCAAAGGATGATTTCAAATGTTAGTCTGAACTGAATGTGCACGTAGGGCACAGGATGTGAAATATTCATATTTCTAAATCGTCTTTTTGGCTCTGCACACATGCAAAATCTGTCAGATGCAGATGGATTAAACTGAGGTCTCATCCCTCCTCAGTGTTATTGTGCATTAACACATAAGACCAATATGCAGAAGGAAAGGAGGGTTAAACAGACCTCTGCTCTCTTTTCTCTTTCCATCCAAAATCATGTTTTGTGAAACTAAAACTGAAATACTTTGAAACTGAATAGCAAGGCTTTTCTGTCTTAACAAAATATCATATTTTAACAACAAAAAACTAGTCGTAAGTATTGCCTATCTCTTTGTGAACAATTGGCATGAGAAGCTAGGGGTTGTTTTGGTTTGGTTTTTTAAACAGCATGAAAAAAGTGAAACATATGAAAGTAAAACCAATAATTTTTAAACAGTTCATCATTTCACAAATGAATCATGGCAGTGATAAATAAAATACTTCTGGATGATCCAGTCTGTCCAAGGGAACAGCAGATGGTGTAGAGTGTCACTTGTCCTCAGAGGTCTCTCAGAGGTGCCATATTCATCTAAAAGCAGATTGGTAACAGTGCAAATGGAAAATATTCTGATCCTAGACAGTCACCATATTGATTTACCAGCGGTATGATTCTTTAAAAACAGAAGGCCAAACCACAAACCAAAGAAAAATCACTTGAAGTAGTACTTGAAGTAGTGTTTTGAGGTTTGAGGCTCTTTTTTTTCTTTTTTTTTTTTTTTAAGTATAAGCTGAAATTCTCACTACTTCACTAAATATCATGACTTTAAGAGAACTTTTGATTTTGGGACTACCACAAAAAAATCTTCACAATAACGCTGTCAAGCAAAGTGGAATAGCTATAGTGGGAGTAAAATAATCATGTTTTGTTAGAATACAACATACTGGATACTATGAAGGAAAACATTATTTTCATTAGAAGTTTTTATTTAAAATCTGGACAAGTCTAGGAGTAATATTTGTATAAAACTTTCATATGTTTCTTTTCATTAAAACAGTTGTAACCTTTCTCTGTCCCCAGTGTTTATGCTTTTAATGGGCCCCCTGAATAAAGCACTCAGATATTATAAATAACCACTTTTGCAATTAGCTTTCCAACTTTCAAATAAGTTATTGGATGAATCAGGAACAGAATGGGACCAGTTAAGTTATTATGGAATTATAATAGGCAAATAAATTCTGAAACAGCATGGGAATGAAAACTTCTCTTTCAGAAATAGTCTTTATTTTTTTCTTTTTGCTAAAGTAAATTGCTTTAATGATTCATTCCACAATAGTCAAATGTCTGCAGGAAAATATTGCCTTTGAGGGTTATCTAAATAGTTACTCAGCTTAGTATAAGTTCACAGTGGAAGATGGAATCTACATTAATAACATGAATTATGTAAAAAAAACCCCTTCCCTATGATCTATAAAAAAATCTGTGAGTGAGATTAAGTATCCTCAACTAAGAAGCTTTCCCTTGCTATAAAAATCAACCTGAAAAGCTATACATATATCAGTAATGGAAAAATTTTGCTATTTATTATGACACATAAATATAATGAATGTTAAATTTTACTCCTTTTGGAAATCAGATTTCTCCATTTGTTGCCCTGAAATACTGTATTTCTGAGTACCTTACTGAGTTCTAGCACTTTCTCTCCCTCCCCAGTTCCTCCCCACTCAAGAAACTTACTGGAGAGCAAAAAACCAGGGTAAAATCCAGCATTAAAAAAAAAAAAAAAAAAAACTTAAGCAAAAAATATTTTTGTTTTTCTTCTGCTTCCATGTTTTTTTACCTAATTTGTTTCTTAGTTTTTTTCTTTTTCATTGCAATTATAGCCACAGTGCTGGATTTTGGTAAAGAAGGCAGAAGAAAGGAGGATATTTCAATAAATTTAAAAGTATCCTTTTAAGATTTATTTTTAGAATTATTTTTATAACTAACCCAAGGGAGATTTTTATTCTCATTGGAATTGCCATACTAAATTGATTAGCCACTCATCCTGATATTGTTCTTTGTCTCCAGAAGCTGAGAGGTTTAGTAAAAGGAACTCATTAGAAATGCACTTTACAATTCCATACTATCCTATAGAAAACAAACAACAAAAAGGCTTCTTCTGTCAGTCACCATTTATCCTGCAAGGATAGTAGGAATTAGTGAAAATGTTCTATATTGGATAAAGACATGTTTAATTGCTAAATTATTCACTGTTGCTGCTGGATGTTTGGAAAGAGTACACACTAAAGCCTGGTCTTTCTCTATTTATAATATGTACTGATATATCACCATGCCAGACTCACAGCTACATAAGCTGAGAAAATTGCACTGTTGACAGTCACATCTTTTACCAAGTAAGAGCAGAAATTCTACACCACAAATCCAGATTCAAGAGTTATATACCCAAACCTTTCTCTATATGTTTAGCCTGAGATTTTGATCTAACACAGTGACAGTTGGATATAATCTTTATTGGTCTTACCTTTGCAGGGGTTAAATGCACAAATGAAACCAGACTGGGTGGATTTAACTAGATTTTTAAAATGATATGAACAGGGTGGCAAAATGCACACACAGAAAATACAAGCATCTTTCCTTTGCTGACCCAGGTTTGATTTGATTCAGCACAGAAGCATAGAAAATGTTAAAGGTCTGGGTTATGTTTTTGAAAGAAGACTCCATAGAAAATATGCACACAAATTACTATAATGAAGGACAGTTGGCAAAAATGATAAGAATTATAAGAAAAAAAGTGAGCATATTTCAGTCTGAAATAGTCTTTCGCTATCACAAACCATCTGTTTCCACAAAGAGTTGGAATGATGCTTAGCCATGTTTTCCTAGCTGGAAATAAGAAAAAGGAAAGTATTTCTGTCAAATCCCCATGATCATGCTAGCAATTTTTTAATGCCATGGTTCTTAAAATCTTTTCTTTGAAGTCAGACTCCCTGGAAGCACTGAATTCACAGTTTGTGGCAGTGTCTTAATGTAAATCAACAAATCATTCCACTGAATTCTTATTCTTGCACTCCAAAACAAATAGAAATATTCTATGTTCAATACTAAATCACTACTTTTAGGAAAAAATAAACACATGAAAAAAGTGCTTCAGAGCAAGCTACATTTTGATTAGCAAATGAGAGCTTAAGTTTTGTAATTTTCTTCACCAACTCGTCCCAGGCAACCCAGGAGCTGTTTGATTTTCAGACTTCTTGACATTTAAAACAATGAAATAATGTAACACACCACATTTAAAAATTCTTTTATAGGAGGAGTCACAAATTTAAATTGTTAGTAAATATTTTTCATAATTGGCAGGAATTTTTGTTTTTTTAATTTTTCTGGCTACATGGTTCAATTTTAAGCTTTTAAATTAAAATTGGATGAATCTAGAGTTTGTGAAGTGACAATGTTAATTCTAGGTTTATGCTCGGCTGAAATTTGCCCAAGCCTTTTCCAATGTTGCTATAGGAGAGAAGCTGCCTCATTTGAGCTATTTTCTGATGCAGAAGCTTCTTAGTGAGGAATAATGTCAGATTGTAACTTATAACCCATTTTTTCAACGCCACTTACATCATCTTGTAACTAATCATGGAGAAGTCAAAAGATTTCAAGAGGACAACTGACTTAATAGAGTCCTATTAGTGCAGGTCAGACAGCAAAATGGGATTCTGAAGTTATGCAGTTCAAGTGTTTCTTTGGTCAAGTCACATGGAATAGATGTGCAGCTCTGGGGTTTTTTTTCCATTTTCAGGCCAAACGAATTTATGGCCATGTCCATGTGCTGCATTATATGTTAAATGAATGCACCAAGTAGCAATCTCTCAGTAGCACAAACAATTCTGCACTTTGCTGACACATGCTGCCTTCAGGTGGAAGAAGAATGTTCTCTTAGCTTATAGGGGCTCCAGATGTATTATATCTTGCAAGCTCTCTTAAATCACTTCAAACAATTAACTTGGAAGGAATTTTGAATACTAAAAGGACATTTCTCTAGTCATTTGTCCTCAATGTATGATTTAGGCAATTTTGGTATGGAGCTGAGAGATCACTGGTTGTGTGCAATTAACAGGGAACCACAGGCAGCAGCAGTTGGCAATTCTCAGCAGATTTCTGTGTCAATCATGCATAAATAATGTTCACTGGCACCTCAGGGGTGGGTTCATCAGGAGAAGGTTTTTGAGTGAAAAAAACTTTGAGTAATCATTTTGGCTAAGCAGAGCAGATAAATCTGAATTGATAGCAATTATCAGAAACAAAGCTGGTGATAGGTATATCCAAAAGCTTCCTCAAAGCTCCAAAACACCATTTTAAATTCTGGGAATTTAGGATATTTATAAGGTTGGACAAGTGGTTGGAGAAAGGGACAGAGAGTTAATGGCTGTTGAACAAGATCCCTTTAAAGGACAAAGTTTCAGATAACCTGAGAATCACACCAGAGATTGGGAAACTTTCCCTCTTGCAGTTTGAATTCTGGCTGTGTACTTTATCACTCATACCTATCAGAGTGCAAAGGAGCAGATTTTGGTGCTGACTCCATATTCTCAAGCCAAACTCTAAATAAAGTTTTCTTATTTAGAAAATGCTATATACAGCCATCTTGGAATTTGAGAACAGATCAACGTGGCAACAGAGAAATAACTTACACTTTTTAGTGACATTCAAATTCTTTTAGTCCGTGACCAACTACCATGTAGCTGTTTAGTGATGGATTTGTGTGCCAGATTTCATAGCTATGATTCTTCAAACTTTGTGACACATTTATTTTAAGATTAAACAAAGCAATCTTTACAACACAGCAGTAAGCTAAAACAAAAGCCAGATTCACATGTACCAACACAGCACCAAAATGGAGCATCAATGCAAATAGGCTATCACAAAAAAGAAAAAAAAAAAAAGGGGAGGATGGGAATTTAGGCATGCCTTGGAAATTTCAATGGATCAAACTGAATTTACTGAAGCTGGAATTCAGTCAATATGCTGGAGGCATATCAGCCTGGCCTAAATTAAGATAACTATGAATGATTTAAGAAACTGACCAGGGGTTGGGATTGTATGCCATCACACTTCTGGTACTTTCAGATATATCATTTATGATAAGCAAGTGGGAATGACGGCTGTTATCCTGTGATCAGTGAGCAGATGGATCCCATATTTCAACAGGAAGTAAAGCTACAAATGACACAGCCAGATAATGATGGCTTTTGCCAATAGCCTTTGATAGAATATCTTTTGTAATAAAATAAGATCCTTGTGTATGGTCTATAAAACAGCCTTTCAGAAAAGGCTTTGAAAGACCTTTATTTTTTCCTTTTAAATAATGTGCTTCTGCACCAATATCTACAAAGACACAGGCCAAATACTCAACATCTGTATGTCTTATTTCTTATTTTGAACAGACACTTGGCACATTCACAGATGTATTTTTCCCCAAATAATATAACCAGAAAAGACATTATCATTTCCATTAGTTCTTTATCAAGAGAAAGGAAAAAAATTATATCATTTTCATTTTAGTGTAAAATTTTTTATGCATTCTGCCACCCTTGAAACACTAATGCTTCATTACAACGCTTATGACACTCATTACAACACACTCCTAGTCACTCAGCTAGTTTAGGACTTACCTTGGCCTAATTTATTTCAGGATCTGTCATTAAAAGTGCATCACACATTATCTCTTATCGTTCTTCAAAAGCTATGATCAAGGGTCCACATTTTGGATTTCTCTCCCCTGCAAGTACCATATATCAAATCACTGTCCAAGAACACTAAATCCTAAATCTTCTCAGCTTTCCTAGCAGCTATATTGCTGTCACTATGCCCCTAAAACTGCTCCTGTTATTGTAATTATTTATATGTGTGCCTCAGTCAAAGTTCATATTTGTAATTAAATGTATTATGCCAATGAAAGATTCATTTTTGAAAAACCTTGGTGTATGACACAATGCAACATAGTTTGAGACATGCAGCTGCCTTCCAAACAAACTTTCCTGGTCTTTGAGTTCCTGCTGTTTTGTTTAACCAACTGGTTGCACATTGCATGAAAAAAGCTTCTCGTATTATGTCTGAAATTTTGGCAGTTTCTTAGTATTGTTTTCCTCTTCCAAATAACTTCTATACATGAATGTAATCCTACATTCTGTTATGAATAAAAAAGGTCTCCTTCCAGTCTAAACAAAAGCAGAACATATATCACAAACAACAAAAGCTAGAAAATAAGACCCAGAAGTTTTAGTGTTGTGTGTGGAGTAAAAGGACAAGAACACTCATGATGAAAAAATTCTTTAAATAGGAACAGAATGGAGTTGCATCGGTGCGTAAAATAGCATGTGCTTCCTACCACTCATATTCCAGAGCCTTTTCATTTGTCAAAGAGGATCTCCACAGGCT
Source organism: Polioptila caerulea (assembly GCA_013397295.1). Classification (NCBI taxonomy): domain Eukaryota; kingdom Metazoa; phylum Chordata; class Aves; order Passeriformes; family Certhiidae; genus Polioptila; species Polioptila caerulea. The sequence continues at coordinate 559,005 of VYXF01004769.1, forward strand.
GTTTCAGTGACATGGAAAAGGAGGGAAGATGAAGTATGCAAAAAGTGAATTATGAATTCCTGAGATAAAGGCACCTCTACAAAATGGAGTTTAGACAGTATTAAGTGAAAACATTGTTACCCTCTTCAACATGTTTTGAGCCCTATGATCAGGAATGTACATTCAAATATACCTCATATGAGAATATGACATCTCAGAAACAAGTAAGAGAAAAGTACAACAAGAAGTAAAATTACTTACCATGTGGAAGGGAAAGATGCAAAGAAAACAATATGAAGACGTGGGTTGATTGTTGCCTGTTCCTGTTCTCCTACTATTTCTTTTTACAAAATAAATAATGTGAAGTGAAAAGTGCAATATGCCCCAGCTGAAAACAGCACAGCCTGTTTCATGCAACATTCTTTACTAAAAGTACATTCCTTGAGAATATGATCATGATTTGCTGACCTGGCAGCAAATATCTGACTTGTTTCAGATTAAGAAACAGGGAATTTCTAGTCTTCTCTTTATTAAAGGATAATTATCAATGTTTCCATCAAATTTCCTATTACTAATCTGGAAAAATTTTCTTTGAAAATCTTCAGTCCACTGCTGTGCTTTGGGAAATAGAGCTGTAATCTAGAGGAAATCTTAGCTGTAGACATCTGATGAACAATCCTTAAAGGACAGCAACAATTTCATTCTGCTACCCATCTTCCCTGCATGGCAGCATCACCCAAAATGTATATTACTTTTATTTATTAACAAAACATTGTGTTTCCTTAACTAATAAACCTTAATGACAAGGATTTTTGTGAGTGTTTTTAAACATGTCTTTGTGCCCAAGATGTCAACTTCCAAAGCTAAAATAAGTTTCAGTGCTGCACACACTACACACCTGTGCTCATCTTGAAATCCCTGACATCGATCCATCCACAGAGATAAGCAAGCCTAGTGTGTGTTAGTAGACACAGTCCAAACACTGAGTGTTTATGGTTGTTTTCTTCATGAAGGCAAAAAACAATAGCTAAGGTTTCCTGGGAGAAAGTTAAGAATTCCACCTAACCATGAGAGAAGCAGAGAAGAAGCATCTTGCTCCTTCCTTCACGTGGAAATGCACCTTACGCTGGAAGATGTAATTGTAATGAAATGCAATTGCAACACTGGAAGATGTTAAGAAGGATAGCCATTAACACTTTTATTGTAAGGGAAAAAATCAAACTTTGGCCACAGAGTCAAGATTTGTCATTTCCCATCCTAACAACACTTCAGTTTCATCTAGCAACTCTTAAAACTGCTTGCTAACTTTTTCCGTTTATATATTCAGTTACAAATTGTTATAAAGAATTTAAAGCAAAACCATGGAGAGAGATAATGTGTATTAGCAATTCATAAATTGTCCTGTCTAAGCTGGTGTACATTTTTGTTCAGAATTTGATGAGCATTCCAGCAAAAATGTGCTTGGGAACAGCAGATTCTCTCATTTTGCAACACTATCCCTTGTTACTCTGCACAGTAACTATGTGATGCAAAATATATGAACCCCTAAGTATCCCCTGAACTATGTTTTACAGAAATAGAAATTATTATGAACAGCCTGTTAGCTTGTTTTCACAGTACACATGGACTTTGTGTCTGAGCACGTCCCAGAACACTTCCCACCATTTGAATCATGAAGGGCTGGATTTTACCTCATAGCTCTTACTTTAAGCACAGATTTCCTCAGCTAACAGCCCTCCTGGATTCCAAGGGCCTGCAAAGAGGCATCACGTGGAAAAATCGAGGAGCAGGGGGAGGTCAGGAAGCCAATCAGCGCTGAAAATGTTTCTGAGCAGCTACAGAAGAGCTTGTGTGCATCTTCCTGAGACTCATCACTAATTGTCTTGAAGTCTGACCCTGCTAAACTCTCACAGAGAAAATGACAGATTTCAGCTTAATTAGCTTTTGTTTCCTTGAGCACACACAAACCAGTGCTGCATTTAAGCTCTTACGGAGCCTGTGGTGTCAGAAGGAAGCTGAAGGATTTCTCTCGTTCTTTCACTCCCTCTGACACGCGCCTCTGCTAATGAACGTGCCTAATCAGCCAGGCTGCGCCGAGCACCTCTTCCCCTGCAGGAGCTGGAAGTGCTTTACCAGCTGGATGCAGAGCCAGATCTGGGACACGCTGGCAGAATTCCCACTTACTTCAATGGGACCAAGATTGATCCTACATGAGACATTATCAACTGCAGCCACCTGCGGAGAGGGAGTGGGGGAACACAGGGGAGGGAGAGGGGGAACACAGCAGCTGTTTAGCAGCGCATGGTAACACAGAAACAAGAGTTCAGGCTCGGAAATGAAGAATGCCGTATCCAATTGCAGCTGCAGGTGGAATTTAGGTGAGCAGAATGCTACTGCCGCAGTTGGGATTTGGCATCGGCTTTCAGGCCAGCAGTACCCTGAGACCTTTCCCAGCAAAGGGTCAGGAGCACAGTGGTCTAATGGACACAGCATGGGACTGGGAAACAGGCATCCTTGAGAGCAGCGATGTGGCTATCCTTGGAAATAACATGCTGACCGTCTGTTAACAAATTAGCCTCTTTAACCTTCCATAAATCCCCTGAAACGCAGGGTGCTGTGCTGAAGGCTGGAACAGGAGGTGGACCAGTCAGCCTATTTATTTTCCTGCCTAGAGATATTTTTTTTCTCAAAAATTACTTTCTCCCTGTAACTGTGGACAGATGCAGCAATGCTTGACTAAAAAAAAAATGAACAAAACTTCCTTCTCCCCAGTTACCCCCATCCTGAAAACACTTAGAGGGAGACAACCACACTCTAGAGCCATAGGTGCTCTAGAGACAGCCCAAGATGGATGGGTGATCAATTTGGCTTGAGGGTAACTTTAAAGCACAATGTCAACGTAGACTTTAAGGAAAATGATTGCTGCTAATCATTTAGAAATGCATGCATTAAAAAGCTATTATTGAATTTAAATTAATAGCATAGAGGTACCTATTGTGTATTGCTCTGCATCAACCATTGTGCAGCCCATAGCTTCCCTAAGCTGTCTGTAAACTCACTCTGTTCTTAAGCACATTCTCAGTGGAGTGGTGAATCTCAGCCAGTCCTCACTCAGGAAAGATTTCTAAGAAAGACACTTCAGATTGCTGAGCCTTGCCTTAACACCCTTGTTATTTCTGTAGCATGCTGTGGATTTTTTTCTCTGAAATTTTATGTTTTATGCTGTAGTTTTACATGGGTTTAAAAAAGAGGCAAAACCTCAGATTTTTCTGTTTATTATAACACTAATGAAATATACATTTGTTTCAGTTACCTTCACATAGAAAATTGAAATATGTAATAAGCCAGCAGGCCTGGCAAAAATGTAGATAATTTAAGCTGTACTCCTGTAATTATATCAACTCAATGACCTGCAACATGTGCAAATAGATACTTCAGTCTCATTGCTGTATAAATAGTTGTATTACAGAGTCACAATCACCCCAACTCTCAAAATCAACCTGAGAACAACTCATGTCTTGCAAATGAAAAAAGAAGCCCAATGGCATACAATTCCTGCGCTGGGCAGAGTGATAAATTTCACTTAAAGAGAAAACATAATCCTGCTTGGTCAAAAGCGAGATATTAATCCTAATCCTTGCAGCCAGTCCATTTAATGTGACTTTTCATTTTGGACTTTATAATTTTGAGATAATCTGCTATTGAAATCTCTTCCTTTCTTCCCAGCCAAGTGACATTCTGAGACAGTCACTGGGGAAGATGGGATGGAGACGCATCATCATCAAAACTGAAAAAAAACGTAAATATTTGGAAACGGTATTTTTTTCATTTTTTTCATTTGCATTTGCATAGACTTATATGATTTGCATCCAGTTTTTACAGCCAAGATATGTTCACAGGCAGTCCTAATATGGGATTATTACAATTAATTTCTACAAAAAGCATCCTGGGAGAAAGTTACATATAGTCTCTGAAGGAGGATATGAAAAACCTCTGATGTTGATTTCTCTTTGGGCTTCTGGGGATTTTTTAAATTTTTTGGCTTGGATTATTTTTTTGCAAAGGGAGGTGTGAAAGTGCATATTTAATAAATATTTTAAGAAAAAGAATTCATAAATTAAAAAATGTATCTTCTATAAATCTAACTGCAGTTTCAGCTTAGGCCAGGGAAGTGCACTATGGTCTCTGAACTCTCAGCATAGTCATTTAAGTCTTAAGATTTTGTGTCTTGAAAATAGACTGTGCTGTCTCCACACCAAAATACCTGCCAGGCCTTCTGTTCCTCTTATTGCTTTGTTATATATTACACCACCAGGAAGCTTCTGGCCTGGGGTGTGGTCCCTTTTAGTAGGAGAAATAACATGAAAGAACAAGAGAGTGGAACACAAAAAGCAAACCAAACACACACAAACACATACATACACAAAACAAGACCCAAAAAGTCTGAAAAATCCAGACCAGCAAAAGAGGCCCTCCCCAAAAAAATCAAATTGACAAAAAATACTCCACGCTCCCCAAAAAATTCCCAAAATCCAGCCAAAGCAATTCTATACCACAGTGGGAAGGGAGAAGAATAGGAAATACCACCAGAATGGAGATGTGTCTGGGGTCCTTACAGATATCACAGCCATCTGCTTGGACACATTATTTTCTTGGCTTGTACTATCTGACCTAATGCATTGACATTAGACCAGCAGTCCATATTAAAAAAAACCCAAAAAATACAAAAAAAAAACAAAACACAAAAAACCCCAACAAAAAAACCCCAATCACCTGGAAATGTTTGTTTGGGCTTTTTTACATCATATGGAAAATCTTATGCTTTTAAGCACAAAATACTTCAATTTTAAATTTTACACAGCAACCACATGAGCAAAAAGAGAAAGGAAACCTCTCAGCAACAGTCCCAAAAATTTCCTTTGTGAACAAAAACTCCATATGGTCTCCAATTTACCTCACAGTGTCTGGTTTGCATCTGCAACTGAATGCTAAAGTTAATGCTAAGAATGTCTTCACCTGAAGGCAGACTGTGATACTATGGCCATGTAGGGGTGTTTATACGTCACAAAACACCTGATTGCAAAGTCCTCCTCCATGTAAAAGTGGGGTTATCTGCTAGACCAGAGTCTAAATGGCAGGAGACAATGAGCTTACTGGGAAAAGAAAAGATCAAGCAAGTAAAAAATGAGTCTTGCCACAGCTGTCACACCAGCTGCTTCAGACACACATTGGCAAGTGAGACCCTCAAGATTACAATTTGTTATGTATCCTTACCTGCACAGAAAAGGAAAACAAATACTGGTGTTTCTCACACATTCTAGTATAACCACTATTTTGATATATGGAAATAAAATCTTATAAATCTGTTTTGTAGAATTAATAATTAAACTCTTTTCACATGACTTCATTTTCTCTAATGTAATGAACTTACTTTACCAACCTAGAAATCTGGATTACAACTGCAAAGAATGTCACACTTCAGGTAATGACAGCAGCCTAGCTCAGGGTAACATTAGCAACACTATGGTAAAATATTACAAGAGAGACCATTTAAACTTTATAAAATGTAACAGAATATATTAGAGAGACATGTGGGCTTAATTTTCCATTCATGTAGACGTAATTCCTTAGACCTCCATGTCTCATCTCTAACTGTGTGCAAAAAGAACCAGGCCAATATACTCCACAGAGCAACACATAATTTGGGATTTCCCTACCAGACTATAAATAGATTATAGTGTACTTAGGCTTCAGTTCAGTTCCAGAAAGACTTTAATCTCTGCTGCCAATGTAGGCTGAGGTGAACCTTGACTCTTGAAATCACATTTGCTTTTTGCAAATTAACCTCTGTTACAAAATAAATAGGAAATAAGACATTTGTATATGCACTCCCGTACAGATGTGTTTGTATGAAAAAATGTCAGCAAATTCAATTTCCATTAGCTGTTATTAAATATTGAGATGTTATTATGGGATACAGGACCAATGAGTAATGATAACAAATAATTATTCACTATCTGAAATGTTAAATGAAGATCAATACCCATAATGGTTTGAGTAAAAGGTTCATACCGTTTAAACTGTAGGGATCTGATCTCAAAAGCACATGAACCTGGGGATATCTGTTGCATTTAGCCTAATTACTTCATTATGAATGACATAAGAACTGGAGAAAAAATCCATATATGAAATGGAAAGTACTCAGGTTCTTAGATACCACAAGCAGCTTAACTGCTTAGAGGGGAAAGTATTTGCTTATGGCAGGAACACACATTCACACCTGTTGTTAGAATGGTTTCCAGTAACAGAACCAGTTTATCAGAGTAAGTGTTAATACTTTATTCCTTTTTCTGCTAATCCCATTTTCTGTTTTATTTTAACTGACTGCAAGATTGCTGCAAAGTTTAGAGCCCTGTTGGGCTTTAAAGCTTATATCAGTTTTCAGCATTTTTATAACTACAGCTCACATTGTGTTGATTATTCTAAGAATCTGCTTGAAACCACATTGGTTCAGTCAAGCACTGACCTGTTGCTGAAGTACGGCCAATAGAAAGGTTTTGTTGAAGAAAAAGATAATATATTAGTAACTTTAATCCTTGTTGAATGCATATTCAAATAAATATATTACATAGAAGCAAAGATTAGAATCATAGAACCATAAAATTAGAAGAGACCATTTAGTCCAGCTGTCAGCTCAGCACTGCCTCTGTAACCCTTGAACCACCAAACCACATCCCCCAGTGCCAGATCCAGGTGCCTCTTAAACACCTGCAGGCATGGTGACTCCACCACCTCCCTGGGAAGCCCATTCCAATGCCTGGCCACCCAGGCAGCCAAAACATTTTTTCTAATTTCTAGTTTGAATCGTCCCTATCTCAGCTTAAGGCCATTTCCTCTCATCCTCTCACTGCAGGCACGGCAGCAAAGGCTGGCCCACACCTCACTACACCTCCTTTCAGGAGTTGTGGAGAGGGATGAGGTCCCACATCAAGACTAAGCACTCCCAGCTCCCTCAGACATTCCCCTAAAGATGCTCTCCTGTCGTTCCACAAGCCTTGCCCTTTGCTGGACACACCAGTACCTTCTCATCCATTTCAAACTGGGGGACCAGAAGTGGACACAGCACTCAGGGTGCGGCCTCACCAGCGCCAAGTTCAGGGGAAGAATGTCTTCTGGTCCTGATGGCCATACTGTTCCTGGTACAGGCCAGGTGCCATTGGCCTCCTTGGCCACCTGGGGACATGCTGGCCCATGTTCAGCCACAGTGGACCAGCAGCCCCAGCTCCTTTTCCATTGGGCTACTTTCCAACTCCTCTACTCTGGCCTGGCGCTTGGCCTTGCTGAACCTCATGACATTTGGATCAATGCACCAAGGGATCTGTTTAAAAGCTACAGATATTAATGTGGAGGCAACTTTTTTCCCACTCAGTACCAAAAATTCATTCAATGTAAATTTTTATGGCGCCCTTGAAAGAGGCAGGGCGCAGTTTCATTTTAACTACGGGCCTGTATAGGCCCGTATATAGAGCTCATAGTATAGCTCACAGCAGCCCAGCTGACCCCCAAATCATTGAATTGAAATTTAAATAAGCAGACTTCAAGGTGATCCTCTCAATTACACAAAATATGAAACTTTTTTGAAAAGTGGGGAATACTCCTCTGTTACAGTTTCTGGTCTAGCTCATCTTCTGAACCTCCCTCTGGGACNCTCTACTCTGGCCTGGCACTTGGCCTTGCTGAACCTCATGACATTTGGATCAATGCACCAAGGGATCTGTTTAAAAGCTACAGATATTAATGTGGAGGCAACTTTTTTCCCACTCAGTACCAAAAATTCATTCAATGTAAATTTTTATGGCACCCTTGAAAGAGGCAGGGCGCAGTTTCATTTTAACTACGGGCCTGTTCTGGCTCATAGCATAGCTCACAGCAGCCCAGCTGACCCCCAAATCATTGAATTGAAATTTAAATAAGCAGACATCAAGGTGATCGTCTCAATTACACAAAAGATGAAACTTTTTTGAAAAGTGGGCCATACTCCTCTGTTACAGTTTCTGGTCTAGCTCATCTTCTGAACCTCCCTCTGGGACTGCAGTTTGTGGAAAAGATCCACTACTCCTGTTCCTGTTCCTGGGCTTGCATTGCTGAGTCCTGCCTAATAAAACCCTGCCTTACCTCCAGTAGTGATTCTCAGTCTATCCCTCTCATTCCTTGGTCTCCAAGGTCCTCTGGCTTCCTTGCATGTGTATTACCTGCACTATATGAGATGTGCTACCCCTGCCAGCTACAGCATTCATCTTGCCCAGGGCACCAAACCACTGACTTTTATCTATGAGGGATTATTAAATATGTTCCCTGGGGTGGCATGAACCCAATGCAACACACTGGTTTGGAGGATATTGAATTTATTTCCCATGATGGAAGAAGTCTTATATCTCACTAGGGGTTTTATGCTACCACTGTACCCCAGACTGATGAGGTCATTTCTTTAGGAAGAATCTCATTGCAAGAACATTTGAAATAAAAGAAATGAAATTAGTTTTTAAGAGCAGTAACATTTTAATTCAACCATTTAAATCTAATGTTCCCAGTACTGAGACCCTTGTGCAAGATTTCTACTAAAGTCAGTTGGGGGGGTTCATTTGTAGAATACAAACCCCCAATCATACCCAAACATAAATCAGATTATTTAGTTTTCATGGAGGAGAAAAAGTATGAAAAAATACCCTGCTTTGCTTTTTTATGAAGTAGGCAAACATGTGGTGAGAGTAGTCAACTGAAGTACCACGTCACCACTGATGAGAAGAGTGGATCCTTTCCCAGTGCCTGTGAATGCAGCCCACCTGCCATTCCACAGCCTTGGTGTGGTTCATTTCCTTAATACCCAAACCAGAGAAATGGGACTTTGTGGACTGATAAAAATCTAATAAGGAATAACAAGGCAGGTTCTGTATGGTGACAGCATAATCTTCCAGCCAAGAATATTAAGTATCCCTGCATTTTATATGTAGTAGTTTAATACCCCCCCATACCTTCCCAAAGTAGTCCTATTTGGCCTTAAAATCAAGGTACCCAAATTGATGAGCCTCTTGTGAAATGCCTGGTCTACGTTATTTTGCCGCAACAATGCCAAAAAGTTCTCTGCATGTTCTCAAAGTACTGTACAACTGGTTAGTATCGTCAGCATCAGTCTTTCTGCTGATTAAAGGTCCTGTGCTGAGAAATTCCCTCCTCCCCACAGATGTATTTTATAATATTTAGCACTCAGTGCTTTACACTATCAAAGCATTGTACGCATGCTATCTAATATCTCCTAATTAACTCATACATCTCCTATTAAAAAAGCATCTAAAATTAATGACATATGGTATCGCTGGCTTTTGTACAACACATGCAAATGCAGCTTTCGGGTTTTACAAGAAACGTGGGTAAGCTGAGATTCCTTTCTGAAATCTGACAAACACTTTGCTGTATCTGACTTTCAACAGAGAGGAAATGAACAACGATGCAAATTGGACCTTCACAATTTTAGATCTGTGACTGAATGTGCACACAAACACCAGCACGGGCAAGGGCTTCAGAGCCAACAATTTTGGTCCCTTAATGAGGTGTACATCAATTGCATGGGTTTCCCACAGACTTTGCTCTCAAGATCTGTAGAATGCATGAGAAACAAGTAAAGTCTGTCATTTTGGTATCCATCAAAGCTGTCTTCCATGTGAGGAAGTGGCTAATTTGTCATTTCACACTCAAAAAGGCGTGAAAGGCAAAACGGAGGGAGGTTAGATGGAAGAGAGCAGAGGGGGCTATGACTCGTCAGAGGAGACAGTGGGCCTGATTTTGAGCTTGTGTTTGTTGCTGCACATCAGGAATAAAATCAATTGAATAATACTGATGTAAAACAGACAAGGATGAGACCAGTATTTCTTGCGTATGTGTAAAAATTTACATTATTAAACCCAAAATATAAACCAAGGAACAAGGAACACTTTACAAATGAAATTATGGTATACAGCAAATTTCTAACTTACAAGTTTTATTTACACATGGACATCTCTTATTTAATTATAATAAAAGTATAAATTCCAACAATGCAAATGTTCAACTTAAAAATACATAAGACCTTTGAGAAAAAATCCCAAAGAATACACACATCTGAGGAATGTCAGCTCCGTGTCAAGAGCACTGGTCTCAGCCACTACATATTTCCCTCATCGTCTTTCATTTTAGCCTTGTTGTTGTCTTTTAATTTTCTTTTCCTCTGCATAAAACAAAGCCAGCAAAAGGCCAGAGAAACAGAGTCAAACCTTTAGAGACATAGGGGAGGTGCAGGCAGGAGTCCCATTATTTGTTAATAGGATTTGTGCACATACCTCCCATGGACCACTTAGGAAATTTACTCCCAAGCATTTCGGTGGCAATTTCAATTAGAGTCAACATTTCATTTCAGCAGATGGACTGCAAACTGATGGCTACTCAAACACTAACGAGTAACGCTCGATAATTCCCCTCTCTTAAACTATGATTATGCTTTCTCTTTTTTATGGGGAGAATGAATGCTGTCCCTAAGCCAAAACTTAATTTGATTTTTTGCTGTGCCTCTCTGTGCTAGCAAACCCTACCCTTGTGCCTGTATACAGGCCCAGTGGGTAAATTAGTGGGTATTTTTGCAGATCTGTCACACATTTCTACCATGCTTCTTATTCAGAAAGATGCCAAAGAACTGGAAGTACATCTGCCTTCCCCTGAAATGTAGCCACCTCTGGGGTGGAATGTGGCAGCAAACGTTAATACAGGAACACAAACACTAAATCCTATGTGAAAATTATGAAGGAAGTAAAGAACACAGCTCACGCAGTCTAAGGCTACCAGAAATTAGCTAAAAGTGTACACTTTTTCTTTTTTAATGAATGCATTTGAAATTATTGCCTGGTTTGTGGCACTCCAATAAGGAACATCTCATTTGGCATTGAATCCCACTGTACATTCTCACACGGATTAATAGTGATGGGAAGTTTTCTGATTTCAAGAAGAAGCAGTACTAATTCATAGGCAAGATGCACAAAACCAGAACACAGTATTTTTTTTTTAATGGAAAATGTCCTTTCTTTAAATAGCATTTACAAACTACGTCGATGGAGGCCTAGCTGGCTCGTGGTGCCTTCGGTTTCGCTTTTTTTTCATCTCCTGCACATGCTTCCACTTGGCACCACCTTTGTTCCGCTGCCGCCGCTTCTCCCGGTGCCACATCTGTTCACAGTACTCATCCAGGCTAAAGCTGGGGCTGCTGACAAGCTGGATGTAGTCCTTGTACCTCAGCCGGGACTCCGTCAGCAAATCCCTCACCCGTTTCTTTAAATAGCATTTACAAACTACGTCGATGGAGGCCTAGCTGGCTCGTGGTGCCTTCGGTTTCGCTTTTTTTTCATCTCCTGCACATGCTTCCACTTGGCACCACCTTTGTTCCGCTGCCGCCGCTTCTCCCGGTGCCACATCTGTTCACAGTACTCATCCAGGCTAAAGCTGGGGCTGCTGACAAGCTGGATGTAGTCCTTGTACCTCAGCCGGGACTCCGTCAGCAAATCCCTCACCCGGCCCTCCTCGTCCTCAGTTTTCTGAGTGCTTTCCATCTGTCCATTCTCGATGACGTTTAAATTCAGCTTCACAATGGTGTGGACAAAGGTGTGCTCCTGGGCTTTGCAAAAATAGGCTCCCGCATCCCTTCTTTGCAAGCTGCGGATCAGCAGCCCGTGCTCCGTTTTAATGATCCTCTCATCGGCCTTCAGCTGTGGGGTTGGACAAGAAAAGAACACAGGAGGTGAGCCTCATCATCAAAGTGAGACGTGTGTCAGTGCTATGGCGAGGTGGAGACAAGGCCTGGCTGGCACATGGCGTGTCCCACCCCTACGGTGCAGCTGGGACAGACACCAGCAGATCCGTCAAGGCCTGAGTCCTGTTCCTAACTCTGACACATCTGGATCCCGGACACTCAGCACGCAGTAGCAAAAGACACATGCTGTACAGCTGACAGGACAGACAGCAACACTCATCACACCACAGTGCAGTGAGTGAGGCTGCATTCTCCAAGGAAGGGGAGCTATTTACTGCCACAAATCTCATTTGGGTTTTTTTAACTGCTCTTTTGAGGTGTCTGTAATACACCCAAAATACCAGAGAGCTTATATATATCTGCTGTGCTGAGGCCCTGTTACAATGAATACAAATACTACTACTGATTTTGACAGTGAAACGCTGTGCTTCTGATCTTCTTCAACCAAATTTTACAAAAGGAAGTTGATCCTGGCTTTGACTCACTGAGATGTGATTAAAAGCAGGCAATAAGGCTGGATGGATACAACAAAGTAAATTCTTTTATTACTAAGATCTGTGGAGAATTACTTAAGAGAAAAATCTAAAAAAAACCAAAACCCCAAACAAAAGAATAGATTGCAAGTGGGAGCTGGAGTCTGACAGCATGGAGGTGTAATTTCATTTACGAATAGAAATATTTAAAAAAATACAGGGTCTCACATGTTAAAAGTAAGGTATACCTTAGAGTAGTAACACTCTCAGGTAAGTTATGTATCTGGTAATCTGATAATTATTTCTAAAATAGCCTAAATCAAAAAATAGCATCCACCCTCAAAAAAAAAAAAAAAA
>VYXF01004769.1:571658-618888 GCA_013397295.1 Polioptila caerulea
AAAAAAAAAAAAAAAAAAACCAACAAAATAAAATCAAGCCCAAAAAAAGGATAGGGTACTGGGCACCTAAGTATTTTTGCATCTGGGAAACACAGAAGGTAAGTGATTTGCCAAAGACCATATAAAGATTAGTAGCAGAGGTGGAAGTAGAAAGCAGAGCTCTAACTCCCAACGTCCAACACCAGCATTTCCTTTGAAAATGATGCCGGTTTGTCCCAAACTGTTCCCTCCCAGGCCTGCTGTGTTCTGCTGCCACACAGAGGCTGCAGCACAGCCAGCACCCACGACTGCTGCTGGGGGCAGCCTCGGCTCTGCTGGTGGCATCACTACCGAGAGGGAAAACTTCAGCTGGGTAGTGGGTTTGAGGGGAGGGGGGGCTCTGGGAGCAGAAAGAACCAACACAGAATCTGCAAAATTTCCCAGAGTGCACATCTGACCCTCCAGCAAACTTCAGAGGATGAAGATCAGGGAGCCATAAAGATGACTAAATTAGATTTACTCACAGTGGCTAAGCTACACACTGTTTCTTTATGTAAAAAATCTGCACACAATTCCCTCTGCTACTCCATGGGAAAAAATTTATACATACATATGATTCTCCATCTGTTATGATTCTAACTCACTAGTACTTTATCATAATAGAGTCTCTTGGAGCAAAGAGATGGATGAGATGATCTTCCAGGGCTTTTAGCCTTTCCTAGCTTTCTATGACAGTGACTTTGAAATCATTAAAGAAGCTTGAGAAACCATATTGAGATCACCAGAAAAAACAATACCCATCAATTGTATATAATACAATTGTATAAAATACAACCAGAGACAGAGAATTTTGTTTCCTACTGCTTCAGCTGTAACAGTCTTCAGTAACATATGGATTAGACAGGTATGTAGACAAGTCATATGAATGGATGGATATAGGCCTGTACTGCCACCAATACAAGAGCAGCAGACACAAGAAATCAGCTGCTACAAAAGCAGATCAGATCGTAGCTCTGCTTGCCCGTTTCTCTGGCCAAGTATTTTTTGGCTTCTGCCCCCACTTGTTGGTGTTGGGAGCTTTAGTTTCATTGTTTGTAAATTATATATAGGCATGTCTACTCAGTACCCAGAGGGTAAAATGATACAAATTTCAGGAAATTCCTGGAAAATCGATTGTCCTGATAACAGGTGCTACATGAGCACAAGCTACTTCTGATTTACCACACTGAGTTCAAACCAGAGAAATTATGGCCAAGCCACAAGCACATGCACAGAAGATAATGGAGACAAACTAGAAAAGCCTGCTCTTCTTTTGCAGAACCCACAGCACAGGGCACTAGTCCTCAACTGGATCAGCTAGTGACATTTCACTCCAAGTAATTGTTCCTCTTTTACAGTAAAAACAGGAGCTTAAAATTTATAAAAGAATCCACAAATAAAGACCTGTAGGCAGAAATATGTCTAGGGCAGGTGTTTCCTTGTGGTGCTGTGCTCCACAGAGAGTAGCAGGAGCTGGGGCCAGGTGGAAGTGCTTGGAGGCCTGGCTTTTGCAACACAACAAGGAAATCCCTTTCTTCTGCCCAGGCTTCATGTCAACATGAAGATCCAAGTTTGCGAAAGTCAGGGAAAACCATGGGAAGAAGCAGCTAACTTCCAGACATTTGGGTTCCATAAGGCACTGTGCAAAGACCAAGTTCCCACATTGTCTGCATGAAAACAGGACTGATGTCTTTGAGCTTGGGGCTTGATGCAATCGCAGCAGTAGCATCTGCCTGCCGGTGGCTCTGCCAGTATTGTAGTCTGGAGCGCCTTGACAGCTGTGCACCTCCCACACTTGGAAGGGCTCCAGCTGGCTGTTTTGGCTGGCTGGGTGCCAGCCCAAAGTGCCCTCTCCAGAGCTTTGCCTCTTTTCAGTGAAAGAAAGGCAGAATAATGGCAGACCTAGACTTGAAAAGATTGCTGGACCTCCAAGTCCAGCACCCTGCTACTCATAACTATTTGCCATTTGTGTAACAGCCGTCACTTTTTGGTCATAAATGTGTTAACTGATGGAGCTGCCCCCCATCTGCCTTGGGATACTGCAGAGAAAGATAGAAGTCTAAATAGGTTATGTCCCTTAATCCCAGCCCATCATGACTCCTATTTTTAATGAAACAGTGCTCCTACACAGTGTCCTGTGTTAACCTTGGACATTGATTTAGGGTGACTGTCACCTCCTCCTTTGTGCCTTCATTGTTCATTCCTTTCTTATCCTCTGGCAGGATAAAATTATGGCTCTGATTTCACACATATTGAGCAACACTTCATTACTGCTTTCCCCCCTCACTTCTCTTTTTGGTATCCTGTTTATGTTGTTTTACCCATAGGTTCAGAACTCCTCCTGTCTTTCCTCTCTGCTTTCCTCCCCACAGGGCTCTGGAGTTTCATAAACACCTGGCATTTCATTACTTGATAGTAGATCTTTAACCTTTCACTTGAATGTTTAAAGTGGTCTTTGGTTCCTGACCTATAGATGCAAAATGTATTTTATTAAATTCTGAGGAAAGCGAAAAGACTATTTAGATAAAAGGAATTTTGTTTTGTTCAACTGTGGATTCACTGTTTCACCCCCCACCATGTCAAAATCAGTAACTCTTCTAAAATATTCCTAAATAGGATTTAATAATTCAGAATTATACAGGCTTAAATTCATAAAAGCTTGCTGACATGCCCTTAATTTTGAACATACAATAAAACTTTAACATGATAGACATAGTTTTGTTCTATAGGAAACAAAAATCACAAAAAATGAAGCAATTGATTACCAATAGCTTTCTTTTCTTAGTGAAGTGGGAGCAGATTTTTGACGAGGTTGCATCAACAAATTGTACTTTCATCCTTCATGATAAGCACACAGGTTTTCCAAAAATTACATTATGGCATGTGCCATAGATATTGGCAATGTATGGCAAAGGGAAAAGATCCCCATGCAAATCTAACACTTGATTTTCACAATATGAATTAAACAATGGAGAAAAAAAGTAAGTATTGCCAATAATGATGGCAAATCTTTAAACAATCAGTAAGTTGGAAAACAACCAAGGATTCGAAAGTGCTGTGGCACCAGGTTAGATCAATGCTTTTTGTCCTTTGCTAATGATGTGTTTAGATAGCTCCCTCTTTACAAATAATTCACATGTCAACTCTTTCACAGTTAAAACACTGCACCTGTCTGGGAGAAGAAAGTGGCTTCAAAGCCTGCCTTTCCTCATTAATCAACATGTGAAAAAATGTTCGAGGTAAAGCTAGACTAATAATGGGTTAGCTGCAATTCCTGAACAAATTGAGAGAGGGAGAAAAGAAAATGAACATTTGCAGAGATGTCGCATTCATCTTTGGTTTTCTATTGTTCTCTTTTTCATCCTCATCATTTGACTGGAAATAAAGATCACTCTAGGGTTTTTCTGACATTATTGTTACACATGACTGTTTCTCTTGTATGGGAAAATAATAATTTAGCTACAACACAGCTGTAGAGTTAATTTTTTTTTTAACATATTTTTTTATTTACCAACAGCCTCAGGAAAAATGAAGAATGTGTTGCTGGTACAATGTCATTATGGAAACGCATGATTCCTATTAGTTTCAAGGTGAAGTTCATTCTTACTCTGAGACTAAACTTTAAAATCCTCCGTTCCTATCACTTCTCCAATATATCCAAATCGAAACAGAAATGTCACTCAGTTCAGAATTACTTCTCTTCTTTCTGCATGAAACTGTCAAAAGTATTAGTCTTACTTAAGACATACAAGGTATTAGGAAAAAAATGGCAATGAGTTATATAATAAAATAAAAGAATGAAAGCATGAGAACTATAGTCCTTAGACTGTAGAATTAATATCTTTTTTTTTCTTTTTCCCAACTCTCTTGACCTTCTTTCTCATTGATGTAAAGATTCAAACACTGAATTACACTCCCCTGACAGAAGATACTACTGGAAATTCAGTCCTTTTGCTATGTGTCCTCTGCCTTACTCAGCCATCACCCAACTCTTAGATTTCAGGGCTGGCACTGAATCTGTGGCCTTTTTACTTAAGATTCTGCTAGACCAGATGCTTGTAACAAAGGAAGTTGCCATCATGATGCAAAACCTCCAGACAGAAAAATATATGGAAAATTATGTCTTGGATAAACTGAAAAAAATGCCTAAAATGTGGAATGAAACAACATCTCCCTGCTGTGATGGGGAAGCTCGGCCACAATGTTGTGCCTTGCAAAATGTCCTGCCTAAAAGTGGGTCCAGCTCTAGTATCTACCAAAATATAAGATGGTCCTTAAGTTTGGTCCATCAGGAAAACAGTGTGAGCTGTGGGCCAGGAATGTGGAAAGGGTGAGAACTGCTGAAGGAGAAATTGGAATGACTCCATGCATTTTGGTGGATTAATTTATTTTCACCACCAGGTATGAGCAGAGCAGAAAGAAGCAAGCTAAAAGTGATCTGCACCTATTCTGTCACTTTAGACCATATGGTTTGTTCTGTCCCCTGCTGGTGAGGTGGCAGGTTGGCAGATCGGGAGCCACAGGAGACTCAGCATGAAGTGCAGCCTAAAGCAGAGGGGCTTGATGCTTTTCAGAGCAATGAGGCACCAAAACTGATACCTTTGTAGGAAGCCACACATTTGCTTTTTGCAGTCCTGACACTTACTATATACATAAAAAAACACAGGACTTTTTTTAAGAAATAACTCGTATCTGTTTAAAGCTTCAGAGAGCTTCAGCAGTTTAAGACACTATGAACAGATGACGTCCCCAGAGTTTTTTATGAACTCCAGGCACTGAAACACTCTCCGTCATCCCAGTGACTATCGCTGCACACACAGGAACAAACATGATCAATTGCGTGAGCAACACTAACCACAAAAGCACTGGATATTTGACTCCTGACCTTAAAACAGCCCTAAACTACAGGGAAATGTACTCCCACTGGCAGCAAAATGACCTGGTGACAGCTTCTGTACCACAGGAGATCCTGTCCCTCCCCACAGGTTGCTCTGCCTGGAAGTCACATTCTGAACCGTGACCTTAAGGGTGAAATGTCGGGAACATCCTGCTGGGCCAAATGCTTCCCATCTAATCTGGATTTTGCCCTTTCCCTTCCCTCAGGAAGCTGCAGTGCATGTCTGGGACAGTGCAAAACCATCTCTTTGTAAAGCCAAGTTTAAAGACTTGCTGAGACATTACAGTTCCAGCCCTGGAACTAAAAGTCCGTAACCTAAGTTCCAGGTGCGTGGAGTCATTTGCAAAGCATGGTATCGTCATCACAATAAGTTACACTGCTAAGACATGCACTAAAAGAATGCACAGTGTTATTTGAGAAATCTGCTACAGGAAGGGAGACTGAAAGAGCAGAAAATATAATTGTAATGGGAAAAGTTATGGTAATGCATTGGTTGAGCAAAGATCAAGCTATACATTAAATATGACCTCACTGTTCCTGTCACATATGGTATTTTTGTCAAATTGAAGTGCTTTGAAAAGAAAGTCAATTACTCTGCTCTTTGGATTTTCTAGGAAGGTCTCCAATCAGGTTTTTATACTGATGAACTCATTTTCACTGGTAAGTCAAGTTAGAAAACCTGGAAACCTCAATTTCTGGATCTGTGAATTATCAAGGGATTAACATTTTAACCATTTCGACCTTATTCCACCAAATAGGAGGAATGATTGTTCAGCATCTCTACAGACGTGGTCAATATTTAGGAATACATAAATGAAATTAGGAATTTAACTTTATGTAATTGAAAATATGTAATTTCTACATGAATATAGTTATCTTAAAAAGTAAACAAAAAGCTTTTTTTTTGTTTCTTCTAAGAATGATATCTACCAATATAATACATGCAAACTGAGTTTGTTCAGGAGTTCAATTTCTTAGGATCTTGAAACTAAGCTGTGTCAAAATATTAAAAATTGTTATTATCAGAATTTCCTGCAAGCTTCAAAGCTAATATCTATACACTGTCTTTAAGTGGCCTGATCCTCTAATCATCAGTGTGTGCATAGGCATTTCTATAGCCTATTATCTTCAGACTGAAAAAAAAACAAACAAACAAAAAGCCCCCCAAAACCCCAACCAACAAAAAAATCCCCAAATCACCCCAAAAGCTGATTTTTACCAAAGCTAGATCACAGAGACACTGCTGTGGTATTAGGCACATGTGGCAAAAACCTCTCTGCCTACTTTTAACATTCATATTGTAGAAAATTTGTGCAGATTTCTCCTTCACATTTTCTACTAAATTTGCCTCAGAGGTTAATCCAGCCTTTTAGGAAAGATTTACTTTTCTCATGCAAACAGATGTCAGACTGTTTACACAGAGCAAGCCCAGTAAACATTGCTGTTAATGTACAAAGATGAATTTTGTGTGCTTGCTGGGGCTTCTAATGCCACCACACATGTGCACACATTCCCTAAATCCCTCCCAATGTGCACATCCTTGGCAAGCTGGGCAGCCCTGCTGTATTGGACATCACCAGGCCTGGGTAAGTGGCATTTGGCTCAGAACAAGGAGGAGGGGCCAGGCCACTGCCACAGCAAACCTTTTGGAAATACTAAGTGTGTCAAGAAAGAGTATAGCCTTAATTTAGGCTATGCTATACACGTTAGCATGCTTTAAATTTGCTCAAAAGTCAGTTTGACCTGCAGTTTGTTCTGTAATCAAACAAGAAAGACAGCTTGAGCTTGGTTCCATGACCTTCAGAGGCCTAGCTGAACCTGTGATTTATGAGAAAATCAACTGATAATATCTTTTTCCTTAAATTAACACAGATAAAGTCTCAAAAGCAGCCCTTCAAAAGAGGCTTTTAAGTTGTGAAAGTGTAATCTCTTATGATATAGAAATATTACATTCTTCACAGGGAACCAGCTCATTTATGCAAAGTTTGTAGTTCATGGTAGAGTTGCAATACGTTATTTTTGAAATGATTGAGTCTTCTCAAAACTTGACATAACTTCTTATTCAGAAAAGAAAAAACAACACACAAAAGAAAAGAAAAACAACAAGCACCCCCTTCTCCCCCTGCCCTGAAGTCAGAAACCTGTTAACTATCTGCTTAAATTTACTTTAAAATTAGTGTTAAGCACATGGTAAGAATTAAGACAGTATTTTACCTGTTTCCCTGATCAAATATGTGAGTACATTTACAAACTGATGCCTTAGGGAAGGTGAGCATAGTGTCCTGTATAGAAGAGTAAAGGTAACTCCATTTCAGTAAAATAAATAGGTTCTTTAAATGCCTACACACTTTAAGCTGAGTGTGCACTTCAACCTCCTGTGGCTGAGAGGGTGCTTGTCCATCTGATCAGAAGGCATACTATTTTTTCCACATATGGGCTATAATGGGGGTTACAGGTAGTTTTTCAAAGTAGTAATCTCTTTTTCTTTTCGTGTTAATGCACCTGTCTATAAATTAATTAATCTTTTTTTCCCCAGCAGAGGATAAAAGTTTTGTCTATCCAAAACATGTGTAAGAGAAGGGGAATAAATTAAAAATACTGGAGTGTAACAGTCAATATACAGCCTTTTAATTTTTTTGTCTTATCTGGTAGAAAATCAGAAGTATCCTCTAACTCTGGCTTTCTGGGCCAAGACATAACTGGGGTTGCAGCTTTGGGGTACTACCATGAGCCACATCTCACCCAGAGGTGATTCTCTCATAGACACCTGCCCTGGCCTGCATCTCCCCTGGCTTTGGAAAGGACCAGCAAGTTCTCTGCACTCAGGAAGTCTCATTGAGAGTGGAAGTCCAGTTGTATGTTTGATAGTTCCTGTAATTTAAACTAATTTTTGTCTTGGATGAGCATTTAACAGAAAAGCATATCTAGCACCTGGGACCAGATCCTTTGAAAGGGCAGTTCATTTCCCTTCTTCTTCCTTGTTGCCATGGTTGTCATCACAGCAGGACTTGGCCTCAGACACAAAATCACTCATGTAAGAGAAAGGCTATGAAAACTCCTGAGGTTTGAAACTCACTCACAAACCCAGTCTAAAGCAGTCCCAGTACACTGACCTTTTAGTTGTGTTGGAAAGCCCCTTGGTCACTAACTCAGAGAGAAATCATCAGGAAATTATGCAGGGGGCTTGCAGCGACCTGGAGGCTTCTCCAGAGCTTCTCCATCAGTGAGGACCTCAAAACTGCATCCCAAAGGAATTAAGGACTAACACAACTCTCACTGCTTTCTACACCAGATGCAAGGAGCAATCCTTAACCTGAATTCTCTGCATCAGTGCAGAGTGCCATTTAAGCAAGAATCTCAGACTCCACTAACAAGGAAAAAAGCAAATAAAAAGCCTTTTAACCACATAGACCATTCCTCCTCTGGGGAGAGGTGGAGACAAGCAGAAAACCATACATGCAATTCCTAGCTACACTGCTTAACATGGTAAGGGAAAGCAATCAGACACTAAATAGAGCTGAGATTTTTGGAACACAGGGTTTTTAACATTTACCTACAGAAGTAGATATGTCAATTATTGGACAAAACAGCTTCGACCTTTTATCACTGATCTATATTATCTCCCTTTTTAATTTAATTTTTTTAATAGGATTAGCAGGTAAGTAAAAATAAATATCAAAATCTGCTTATGATACAGGGCAAATGGCTTCTTTCTTCCCCACTGTATGCCCCAAATGGTGATAGCAGAATGCTATGTGATACCTAAGGTGAGGCAGGGAAAAGTAAAACATCAACTAGTCCCAGTAACTCCTGCCTCTAAATGCTCAGCTGAATTCTCTATGGAGGAAACCTGCCTTGATGATTATAACTCACCTCTTCTCGATGTTCTTCTCCAGAGCGCTGAACATACCACCTAATAGAGGCTTGCTGGGACTTAGGAGTACATTCCAGAAAAGTTGAATTAAATTCAATGCCAAAAATCACCTTTTCATCAGCAGTTTCATGACTAATGCCTGGAAAGCAAACATGGTACAGGAGATTAACCCTGACCTGCTTTTTAAAGCAATGGGAAAACAGCCTGATTCAGAACAGATGCTATAAGAGTGAGTGAATTATAAAAACGCAAAAGGAAACTTAACTTTTAGCTTAAACTATAACTATGAGGATTTAGAGGCGGCTGCTAACCTTCCTTCAGTGCAACTGGTTTTTAAGGAGGTCAATAAAATCTGTATCATGAGCTTGCTCCACTTTAAAGTTGGGGCTTTCACCCATGAGGAATTTAAAATCTGACCTGTATTTTTCCTTTAAGTAATGCAACTACTAAACCTGAGCTAAACCCACTGAAGTTAGATTGTATGGTCTGGTTTGTTCACCCAAAGGAGTCACAGGGCTAAAGTTGATTGAAGTTTGCCTCCCTTTAGTGTAATTTGAAATGCTCACTAGTATATTTCAGAACAAACACTGAAGGAGCCATGAGGAGATGTGAAATCCTTTCTTGGTCTTCTGTAAATCTGAGCAAGAAATTTCTAATCTCTGTATCTTCATTTTTCTTTCTAGTCTTATCTTATTTGTGTCTTTTCTGAGTCATATACCTTAGCAAGAGACTAAAGCTATTTCTTATGCTCTGTGAATAATAGAAAGGTGAAAGCACTGGTGTCTCCTGAATCAAAAAGTTAGCTCCTCCATGTCAAAATTAAAACAATTTTGGATCATGCTTTCAATATAACAAGTACCTGTATGAGATCTATGGAAATTCAAGCTCTCTGCATTATTTCCCTGTGTCACTGAGATTTCGGTAGAGCTGAACAACTTCATTCAGCCAATAAAGTCTCTGGGAGAGAACCTCACACAGCAGAGGACTGAATTTAAATAAGTTTGGGGACCATAATATTACTAATTATCACCAATGCCCTAAATAAGCCAAGAGCCTGGTCAGCTTCATGGGTTTACAGCACACAGGAGTCACTCTCAGGTGGATAAAGTTTGTGGCACTATGTCAGGGCAAAGAATTAATCCCAATTTCTATGCTACGAGACTGTAAATTTAGCTAATAAAGCTAAGTCTTCCCATACCTCTTCATCCTTCCAGGAAAATGTGACACTGTCAGCCTTTCTGCTAGAGCTTCTATAACCTTGAGCTTTGCACAGTCTCAGATATCAATGTTTGGAGAGTCATGGCAAGCAGCAAGCAAGGAAATTCTGGCTCTTGGGATGAACAGGAGTTTTGTCGCTGACTTTGATGGAAATGAGATCTTACCCTGACTTTTTAACTGTGTCTGCAAGCACACATGTACAGTCAGAGCCCTCTAGACTGTGCAACAGACTTCAGGCTTTGATCCCCTGGCAAGCAGCTCTGATTTCTGCACTGCCTCCCACTGAGGTCTGCAGCAGGCACCCAGCACCGCAGCGGCACAGAATAACCCGAGATCAATGGGAAGGGATGGCTTGTCCCAAAGCCAGTGTTCAACGTGGTGATACAATCAATACTGTTTTGTCTGGATCGTTCACTTTAATAAGCAGCTAGAAAAAACCCAGACAAAGCCACGCTTAGGTTTGAATGCTATTCATTTATTTTATGCTGCCACAGAGACTGCTGTGTAACCACAGGGTTTCATACTGACAGTGCTGGCTGAGAGAGAAGGGCTGCAGATGCCAGAGGAGCAGCCAGACCCTTTGGCATCTGAAAAGAGGGTGTGGGAAAGGGAGGGGGAAGCAGGCAGGGGAGAAGGGGGTAGGTTCTTGTTAATGGTTTATGGAGTATTTAAGTAGCTGTGGGAAGAGGAAGGGGCTGGTTTGGCAGCTGCAGCTCAGCCTCGGGGCCTGTGTCAAGTGGCAGAGGAGAGGTGGCATGTTTCCTGCCCAAGCCTCCTTGTGGGATTGGCTGCCCTGTTCCTGGATGGAACATCATGCACATCCCATTAGCTACTTTCAGGGACATGTGTGATGTTTTGGTGTCAGGGGAATATCTTCCTACCTGGTGTGAGTGCTGGGGAGGGCTGCCCATAAAGGATGCAAGGGTGACATCCCATGCTGGCTGTCCCTTCAGCTCCAGCTCTGAAAATTTAACCGTGGGAGGGGTAATGGACATGAAATGTGGCAAAGGCAACTGTTGTGTTGAGCTTAGCAAGTTTTTGGAGACAGAGACCCTCACAGCAAAATCTGCTGCCTAAGCGACAAAAGAGAAAGAGAGGTGAAAAATACTCACTGTCTTCCACATCCCAGCACTGTGCAACTGGGTCTCCATACTTGACATCCTGCCTTCTGGCTCGTCTATGGAAAGAGCATGCAAACTTGTAACACTTCAGACATAATAGCTGCAATGCAACAACAAAATACCGAGGAGCTCAGCAGATGTGGACTTGCATTGCTCCCATCCTACTGCTGACAATTACAGTCTTAACTAAAACCAGTCTCACCCTCAAAGCAGGCATGTGGCCTAGAGAGATTTGTACAACTGACATCAAGAGAAGAGCCTGTGATTTGGGAAAACCACTGGGAGGGGAAAGAAAAAGCGAGAGAAAAGTATCTGCCTAAAATAAAGAGTGTGTAATACAGTGACAAAAAGAGTGTCTCAACTTGCTTTAGGAGCATGGGTCTCCTGGTGGGGTGGACTGTGTTGCAAATACCTAAAAACATTTCATGCTGTAGATCTAAATACCTAAGAACATTTCATGAAAAAGATCTGAAGTTCAACAAGTGATATTCAAAATTAAGCTTAGTATTAGCCCAAGATAATACTGACTAACAAACCAATTGTTAAAATGAAGAGAGAAGAGCATGTATTTTAGTTTGTTATAAAACAATTGACAAACCTGTTTATCTTTCAATTTAATGGACAGAAAAAACATAAGGCAATGGTCTGAGATGATCAACTAACTTGCCCACCAATCTCTGGGTGTTACATGAACTAACCATGATCTACTGGTATTTCAGTGTAATAGCACCAAAGAAATTAAATTCCTCCTCTGTGTATGATTACATTTATCTCACAAGAACTATGAAAAAAATGGAAACTTTCTCAATTTTTCAGTAGAAGAATTGGTGTCCCAGGAAAGAACTGGTTGTTTTCTCACAAGCAGCAGCAGTGGGACCTCCCGTGTGCAGAGCAATGCCTCAGAAGGAGAGCAGGTTGCCAAGGCAAATCTGTCCACTGAGCAAAAGCTGTAGACATGCTGGAAGCACAGCCTTCAGCACAGAAGGAAAACATTCAAGTAACTGAAATACTACAGGATTCCCAGGGCCAGTCCCCCATCCTTTATTTTGGAGACACAGACTTTTGGTCTTCCCTCCAAACTGCACATCTGTTAAAAAGCATGGACCATCGATCTCCATGTCCCAGCCCACCCCAGACTTCAGCAAGCCTCATGTGTCACTAACTTTGCAGTGAGCCTGAACACTTGCTTTTCTCCTTTCCTTTATGCTTCTCTGAATTTAGTTTGCTTTGGCTATGAGGGAGAACACATAAAGTTTCTTGACACCATGACATGATAACTCATGAGTCATTAACTTCAATGGCTCAGGACTCAGCCCTGTGACCCCTAAGGCAGAAAGTGTCATTCCAGAGCCTGAGCTCAAACTGCAACCCCACTGCAAGAATTACTGTCAGGAGGACTTTGTCTGAAGTGGAATGAAGAGGCTGTGAAGGACTCTGGTTCCAGCTAAATCAGCCAAAAACTTCAGAAGACACATCCAGCAGCTTAAGAACTGCCCTGCTAGACCCTGCAGTGTGCTCTCCCTCCATCCAGATGCTGTCCTAGGTGGTGGGTACAGAAAATTCAGATGAAGCTTCTTTCACTATGGAAAGACTGCTGCCCATGTGGTCAAATCATGATACCTAAATCTCTGTCTCCCTCTCATGGCTAGACCACAAATACAATTGTTGGGTTAGGTCAGGGAATTAAATAGATTTTATTATTGACCACTCTGAGGTGCTTTGTGAAACACTTCTTTCTAACTACTATGAGAAAGACAGAAGCTTAAGAGAGGCTCTTGCTTCTCGGGCAGAGTTAGCCACAACCTGGACCTCCATTTGAGCATCTTGTGCCTTAAAGCATTCAGCATAAAAAAGGAAAGTGATGGATTTATGATGTTAGCTGCAGTAGCCAAGTTACTGTCACACACACTTAAACAAAGCTATGTTGTCTTCACAGCTCTTCGAGCAGAAATGTGAAACATGGCCAGAGTATGATCACATTTTAAGGCAAATTATATGCTAAGTAAAAAGGCAACAAGTTATGAATTGGAACATGTAAAATTCTTGCAAGCAGCAAGATTTCTTACAGCACATCATGTTTTTTCTTACCTTTTAGAAGTGGGGGCATATCTGGAACAAGAGTTTCCATCCCAGGCACAGTATGGGTCTCTGGCAAGGCAGCAGTCTGCACAAGCCTTCCCATACGTGTGACATCTGTGCAGAGAGAGCTGAACCAATCCATCCCTGGAACCAATGTACAATTGTTGCTGCAAATCAGGCAAAGCAAATTAATTAGAAGTGTTCTCCAAGTAGCTAGTGTAAAAAGTTCCCTTCTTTAGTGCCACAGTTGCAGACTTTTAACCTTATCCCAGATTTTATAAAACAAGGGAAAAATTTCTCCTTTAGTGTAAAATGTTTCTCAGGTCTCAGTGTGAGGTGGCCAGTGCCCATTCATCCCAGCAACACAGCAGAGAGGAAGGGACTGCAGTCCTGGAAAGACACCAGCACTCACCCAAATCAAACAACAAGATGTGCACTGTAGTAAAAGATCAGAAGCAAATAATGGAAAGAATGGCTTAGTAACACATTTAAAAATGAGGGGCTGGATAGTCATGATGTTAACAATCTGGGAACTAGGGGTGACCTTGTGTGAATAAACTTCATGTTCTGCTGCTGGTCCTGAGGTAGGACAGGGATAATGTTACTCCCCTCTCCCCCGTGTGCGAGTGGATTGCCTGTGGAGCCAAGGGTGGTCCAAGCTGGAGCTGGCTCAGGCAACACTTCCATCTGGCCTGCCACCTTTTTTCATGGGAGATGGGACCCAGCTGTGCTGTACGTGCCTGAAAGGCAAAATACCTCCTCCCGTGTGAGTGAGCCGCGTTGTGCCAGAGCTGCTCTGGCCACTCCTGCGGTCAGGGAGGGGTGGCTCTGGTGTCGTGCTGCCTCCTGAACATGCATGGAGCCATCACAGAGCTTGGAGCTGCCATAAAACCGTTTCCCACCAGGAGATACTGCACTGGGACTGGCCCCTGCACTGCCAGGGTTGGACCACCCAGAAACAGCTGCAGTTTTAGAGGAGGGGGACTGGTTGTGCGCATACAAATTTTAGCACAGTGAGGCCCTGATCTCTCCTGACTACTAATAAAAATAAAAACAAAAATAGTAATAATAATTTATTACTAGATTGTAAAGAGACAAGTATTTCTGGAGGCTGGAAAAAGAATGTGCATTGGCTTCATTTACAAATCCCAGTACCATATGACTAAAGGTTTGTTTCCCTGTATAATTACCAGCCTGGGTACATAAATTACTGTTCATAAGCAAATAGGAATTAGGCAGGCAAACAATTTCAAATATATCTCCTTCCTTCCAGTAACATTTTACAAGCCATCCATGGAAAGCTTGGCCACTAAGCAATAGGTGACACCTGAAAATAGTTGTTCAGTGTACCCCATATCCTCCAGTAGTTAAACAAGATTGTGATTACCTGTTTCTGAGAAATCTCCATGGTTGAGATAAACGAAGGATGCTGAAAAATAAAACAGCAAGGTGTATTAGTTTACAAATTCCCTGCTCTTAGTGAAAAAGAGAGCAAAACTTAACATACAATAAGCAAATAAAATTACAGGATCATTTGCATGGTTTAAACAAATATGAAAAAAAAAAACCCAAATCAAACAACAGAAAATCAAGAAATGCATGCTTCCACAAAGAACTCCGATAAATTTCCCCAGCTGGAAGGAGGGAATTAGCTTTAATTCTGAGAGTCTGCTATCTACCCCATCTTGGGCAATGAGCCTTCACATCAACTTTACTTGGTATTAAACACTATTTGAAGGGCTTAGTGGTCATTTAAGGAATAAATAGGCAGATCTCTGCACCAGGATGTGTTTCATGGTTATGAGAGACAGTGAAATTTTTGCCTGTGACTGATGTAAGAACAGCACAAAGCTCAGGGTATTATCTATCACCCAACAGAAGATTAATCTAAGCCTATTGTTTAATATTAATGCAGTTTGAGGAAATAAAGGATGCTTTTTCAGCCATTATCCCCTTCAATTTTCTGGATTCAAAAACATAGAGGTAGCTGTTATAAATGTTACCAATAAAAACGTGAAGGAATGTCTGCTGAGTAGAAAAAAAATGACCTCTTTTTTGTTTTAAATACGATATGACACATTTTCCCTTGACGTTATGTTTTAAGAATGCAGCAAATTGGTGCACATACTGGAATTGCTCATTATTTGGCAGGCCACTGAGTAATCTTGGTATTTTCTGAGTGATATTTATAAATGGTGTCCAAGATAGTGGGAAGAAAACATAAGAAATCCTTTAAATCAAAGTTTCATCATACACATGACATCAAAAGGCATATGAAGAAACAAACTCTCTGAAACAATTGTTAGTGATCCTGTGCTTACTCTTGGAAAAGTCCCAAATTAATTTATTCAGTATGGACAAGAATTTGGGTTGTACAGCACATAGGAGAGAGGATGTGTGAGAATGTAATCGAAATGCCATGGATGCAGATGAACTTTGATGGAAAAGCAAAGTGAAAACTGAAGAAGAGCTGTGCAGCATGAGAGGAAAGCAAGTGAGAATGCAAAGAACTAAGAAGAAACTAGTAAATGGAAAAGAAAATCAGTAGGGAAGACAAAAGTTTCCATTTTTCTGATGCAAAAGTATGTTGATGTCAGCTCCTTTAACAGCCCTGAAGTTTATCAGAAATTGTGCCTGTGCAACAGAAAGAATCTTGGGCTTTTTACAAGCTGTATTTATGAAGAAGGCATTGGTGTTAGCAGAGTTCCAGTTACAGAATAACCAAATCAAAATGATCAAAAATACTGAGTCAGCCTTCACCCACAAATTTAGGCACAGTGATAATCAAAACTAATTTCTTCTTTATTTTTCTTATGTTTTCAATTCCCAGTGTTGCTATTTTAAAGGATTTCCCTGCATCAATGGAATTTTGTGTCTTTTAAAAAATATGATTTTACCTAGAATACTGCCAATGCCAATTGGGCCATAGAAAATTTTACATTAAAAATACAATACTACTATTTTAATATGTATAAATAATAAAAAATGTGACCTCATAGTAAGATTTTACACTAGAACAAAGCAGCCTAAGTGAGACTTTCTACGGGTTTGAAAAATCACGGTCTGTTTGGTTTTGGACGTTTTTCAATTGCCTTGCCCAAAGAATACTGAGGCATTTAAAAATTTACATAGTGTCCCTCTGGAAACTTGCAAGTTCCAGTAAACAAACAACCAGACAAAGCCAGTTTGGGCCATGAAGTCCCCTGAATAATATTTAATTGATGTTGTGGCTATTAATGCTTACCTTGAATATCTGCAGCTCTTCCAGGACCACCTCCTCCTTAGTCCACTTCTCCTTTGTGATACTCACAACCTTCAGGACTGTGCCTATGTCTGAAAGAAATGTGCCTCATGTAAAGCCCACAGGTATGTTTCAATATGTATGGGCCACTCCATTTCCTGCCCTGCAGTAAAGCTGATCCCTGAGGGATGCTGCTTCCCAACCACATCTATCCCCTCTGCTGCCTGCAGAGCTCTCTCCATACAGTGCCCTTATGGTTCCACTGTATGGCTGAGCCAACACAGCCACAGGCTGCTCCTGGCAGGGATGGCCCAACTCTCCTGCTACACAAACACACAAACACAGACAAGCATGCCCATGCTGCCAGCTACAAGTTTCTGCACATTTCCCTGAGCCAGAACTGGGGGCCATCTGACCCCAAAGAGAACCAGCTCAGGGACTAAATTGGCAGAAAATCATTTTCCCTTTTTCAGAGAATTCATTTGTTTCCAGTATAGCTCCTTAATCACAAGGAAGCTTTATTTTAATGCAAGGAGTTAAGCAATGCACTTTTTAATTCTTTTTTTTTCATTTAAGGATTTTTTTTAAAAAATCCCTTCATTCAGCATCAAAATCTTAATTTATTCATTACTTCTTTGGAGTCATCTAGAGAATTTTTTGAAGTTAAATCTATTTATCAGTTTTAACCTTAATTCTTACTTGGTGAAAAAAATTGCTGCTCATTTCATGTCAGACCATTACACATTAGTGAACCTTGAATGGCCTTAAAAAGAACTCAGAAATTGCTCAAGGGAAGTGGGTTGGGTGCTGGGGTGTGGGAATGACGCAGTGCAGCCTAGTCCTAAGCTCTACACATAGTATTGAAATAATGAAAAACAATACACTACAAGGGAAAGAATGATATTTTCGTTCTAATTTTCCCAAACTACTGAAGTTCATATTACCTATCAAAGCCAAATTATTACAGTTTGCCTTATGAATTAGAGCTTTTTTTCAGAGTTTGTTTGACATAATTGCCAAAGCCTGCACATGTACAAGTTGGTTGTGTACATTCAAACATATAATAAGCTACATATAATAAGCTTCTGCTGCTCAACATCTCGTCGGTTACTTGTTATATCCTTATTCAGTCCCTCTTCATAATTGTAATTTTATCTTTGAGTTTGTTTCTTTCCTTACAATGAGCTGAGAGGATAAAATAGAACAAAACCATGCACTTACAGAAAAGAAAACTCACTTTTAAGGAAAGCACTGCAGAAAAATAAACGTCTGCATATTATGGAGTGCCATCTAGTGACTGCATGGTACTTGCTGGCCTTCACACCTCTAAACCTGACTGCTTACACTTGAAGTGTTTGTTTTAGTGCCAGGTAGGAACAGTTAACTTTGGAGTATTCAATTGCTGGTCTCTCAATATAATTGTATTTGTATTAAAAAATTTAAAATGGAGGACAGCAAACATCTGAAAGCAACCTCTACAGCCACTAAGAGAATATTTTGTATAGTTTTACAAGCGAACTCATCTTCTCAAACAGTTAAATTTCAAATTACTTTTTTCCATTCTTATCAGAAGAAAAAGTTGCAGTGAGCACTCTCAAATCCTAGGCAATCACACAGTTTGGGAATGAGTTCCTTTCACTATGTTGACTATATGAATATTGCTCTCAGAAAGCAACAAGGATTTACCATCACCATGCCTAAAGCTCATCCCCAGACTTCTCAGCCAGCAGGGGAGAAAACAGCACTTTAATGGTCTTTTTAAATGAAACTGCTTTTCTCTAAGCAGCCCTATACTAACTTGGGATCACAGAGGGTCTGTGACATTGTCTTTTTTTGGAAGATAAAGGTTGTGAAACCAATTTTGCTAAAAGACATAAAAGTTCTGAGAGAGAGGCTTTCTCTAGACTCCTGTGTGGGGTAACACAGATAGAAAACTCTTCAAGGCTAAGACAACCCACATGTTACAAGAGATTATACTCTCAGGCAATTCACTTCTTCCCTCAAATTACTTCAGAATATCCACACATATCAAATTGTGCTATATGACAAAAATTGCTCACAGATCAGATAAAATGCTGGGCAATCCAATAGCACTGGGGTAGGATTCAAACTGAAATCCTAATTTCCTTGCAGCTCATGGCAGTAGCTCATCCACTGCACTTGGATAAACCTTGCCACCTCTATGTACCTCAGTTTCACCCTCTCTGAGATGGGGATAATGGCAATGACTCCTCACTAAAGCACTCAGATCTATCAGTGAAAAGTGCTTTATGAGACCTATACAGAATGAGAGTGAGAGAATGTTGAATTGTAGAATAAGAACAAAAATCCCCAGTGGAGTAATGTGGTAGATTATTACTTCAGAAATGTTATGAATAGGTATATTCATATTCCTTAGCATACCTTGCTGTAGGGTGATTCATCCAGTGATTCTAAATTTAATTACTATGGGAAAACTACGCTTTTTCCTTAAGGCATTTATCTATTATAAAAATGTAAATAGATACATAATTATCCATAGAAAAACAGCAAAGCAGTTTTTTCCTTAACAGAATAGCTTAACCTCTCTCTGTTCAATCCTGGTTGTCACATTTGGAGCTATCATGCTGCTAATTTATATCTTTAAAATTAGTTGAGTGGAATTGTTGCCTTAGGGTCAATTTGAAATCCTTAATTGTTCGGCATCACATGAGATACAATGCTGAAGCACCATGTCTCTATTGATAATAGGAAGTACTTCTTGAAGCTATCAAGGTATTTTTTCTTTCAATAGTTTTATTGATGTGCTTTCAGCAGTAAGACAAGCATGTAGTGTAAAGACAGGTACTGAGTAGTACTTGGAGGGTAAGAAAGTTCAGGTACTCTGACCCCTAAATGGTTTATCACCTAGGCACCAGGAGGTGTTAAAATCCCAACAGTAGTAATATCTTGAACTGACAAATTAATTTAATTTAAGCACTTGCATGGAGACCTGGACCAGGACCAGGAGCACCTATATGCTTCCTGAAGCTGTGTGCATAGGAAAAAGATGTTTAAATCTAGAGTTTGACTCAGGACCTACTGGACTAAATGTGCTCTAAAAGGATGGGGTTTGTGCAGAATGACACTGGAAGTGCTCTCTCATACCTGTTCCTAGGAAAATGACATCATACTGCCCGTCCTCTGCCATGACATGGTCCACCACAATCTGAGTGAGGCGATAGTCCACGTTGATCCGCGTGAACACCGGCGCTCCCGTCACCGGGTAAACCGATTTGTACATCAGTGGGTGCCTCCTAATGAAGCTAATGACTTCATCAGGGAAGTCTCTGGTAGACTTTATGAGCGGATCGTAGGTTTTGCTTGGACACTGAATGAGAGAGAACAAGAAGGTGAGAGGAATTTTAGAAAGAAGTAAAAATCAAGTGTTCTGCAATAACATTTGTGAAGACAGTAATAATCATACTTTTCAGTGATTCTTCCCATCCCAAAGCAGCACTTGGTCGCCAATACCTCATTTGTTGAAAGAATTGCTTTGAAACCAGATAAATTCTCATGATGGGCTCAGTATGGGTGCAGAGAATTCTACCTCCTTGTTCCCTGCCACATTCAGAGACAAAATATCATGTGTGATATTTTACACAGACAAGGAGAGTGAGACCAGAGGAAAGGAGCCTGTCATGCTCTGCAGGACTCACTCCTGGGCGCAGCCAGCAGCACACTTAAATCTGCAGCAGGCAGCCCCGAGCAGAGCAGAGACCAGAGCAGGGGCTGCCAGCAGCGAGCCTGGGCTGCCCTCCCGTGGCTGCTGCGGGAGGAGTGCACGTACTTTCTGCTTTTTAGTGTTTCCTTTCCTCTTTCCAAAGCTGAATTTCTGCCTGAGTTTCTGCCTTTGGCCTGCAATCAGAGGCCATTACTTTTCCCAGTATATGGTCTGAAATCAATTCATTTTCAGTGAACTGTACTTCCTACACAACACATGAGTTTGTTTGGTATTTTTTTAAACTGTACTCTCCAGATGCCAGACAATTCCTGTGGCTCATTATTTCTCAAAATTGACTTCCTTTCTCATTCACTGAGCTGGCACTCTTGACCAAGCCCACAGCTCAGATGCTGCAGTGTCCTTTTCTCTAGCTTTTAACAGTACAGTCTCATCCTCTTCTGCTCCTTCAGACACTTCTCCATGCTAGGGCTCACTCCCACCTCTATTAGACCCCTACTGACAAACTAATCACTCCGTTTCCTTAGCTTACACAAAGTTGTATCTAACACATCTTGCCTGAAGACCACCCACAAACCCACCTCTTCAACCTCCATCAGATTTTTCCCTTCTATGTCTTTCAGGGTAAGCCCAAGTACATATGTGCAAGGTGGTTCATTTTGGTTGCCCATGATTTCTAATCATCTGTCTCTGCTTTCCTTTCCACAGCTGTTTGCATCTCTTTTCTGTCCCTTTTTTGCAGTTAGGCTTGAATCCAGGCCTGAGAAAACTTTAGTTTTGAATCTGGAGGCATCTAGATAGGTTACTTGGGAACTAGAATTCTGGATAAGATGAACTAGACACATTATTCCAGTTGGTGACAACTTTTCACATATTAACTATTCATTGCTTCGTTTTTAATAGTTTTTAACAACGTAATCCCTGTATTTTACTGCCAGGTGGAGCTCTAACACAGCCTGTGAAGAAAGAAATGTGATCCAGTAAGATCTCTGTATTCTATCAAGAGAAAGTTAAGATCTGTGGTGAATTTGCTCTACAGTCCCCCTTCATAGCAATTTCTGACAGAGAAGACTTTAGTTCACATTCCCAACTACCCAGTTTGATATATGTTGAATCTCATACCAGTTAAGGGCTTGTGGTTATGATTTCTTCCACTCAGTAAGGTAGAATAGCAACTAAACACAAGTTTCTGACTGAGGGAAAAGCTTCACCAAAGTATCTGAGATGACCTGTATATTCAGAAACAAAACAGGCCAGCAAAGCACAGACCAGCTGATGTTATACATCCACAGCTATGGCCATATCTGAAATATCTGTTGGGGTCAATTCCTGCTCTACCTTGGACCCTAAACACTGCCATAGCACTGCCACAGAGAAGGTCCCAGTTGGAGAATGCCCAAACTACAGCAAAGCCCATCTTAACATTAAACAGAAGAGTGACTAGGGGTCTGCACTTGAACCTGACCTCTGATTTTAGTTAACAGAGCTGTAGCCCCAGTGATTTAAGAGTCTGCAGCCTATTTCCATTCCTTGCTTGAACTGAATTTTATGGCTATCTGGAGAGCTAACAGACCTTGTGCAAGTGTCCACTTGATTAGTGTTGTTCCAATCTGTGAGAGTTAAGCCTCTGCATCCCCATCTTCATAACGGATCTGAAATAGTTTGCTGAAAAACATCTTAAACCCCTGGATCACCTAATAGCTTTTGACAATTTCCCCATGGACAGTAAATCTGTGCCAATTTGAATTAAGATAAATTCCATTACACACTAATTTTTGTTTCATTGTACAATTCCATTTATGGCTGTGAAAGAACAGACAAGAAAAAGAAGAAAAAGCGTTGTATTGTCCTGTGATAACCACTCAAAAGACATTCCTTGAACATACAGTCAAACACAAGTAAGAAAGAAGAAAAGCAAAGTCCTGATGAAAAGAAACATTTCCACAGGAGACAGATACTGCAGGGAGCTATCCCTAAGGGGTTTGTGTCAGCAGTCCTGTAAGAACTTCACCCTCTGGCTTACTGGGTATCATCTCCCACATTCAATTTTCTGCTGTGCTTTTACAAAGTCTTTGCAAGGTTACATCCTTGAGGTGGGCTGTATTTAGCTTGGCTTTTGAAGATAACAATATCAATAGAATAATTTCACAAAGAAATACGACTTTGGGATTAAAAAAGGATGTTTACCTTTAAAGGTGTTGAACAAAAGTTTTTTGAGAGAAATAGAGAGAAACATGTGGTAACTTTAATTGTCATTAAATCAGAGTTTTGCATTAATTTATTCTATAAAGGATGAGAAACAAATCCACCTCTCAGCTTCCCAACCATACAGTAACTCTCTTCCCCCTCATGGTGGACTACAGGTTGATTTTCCCCGTATATCCCTTTTCTGTGGTTCATGTTCTCACTCATTACTCAGAGTGACCATCTGCATCTAATGAAAATGTGCTGACTGCTCACCTATTAACAACTCAATTCCAGAAGCTCATCTCTATGTGAAAAATGGGAGTAGCCCCTTCAGTCTTAAAGATCTCCTAGATTTTTTTGCCAAAAATCCATCATTGGAGGAAGATAAGAGCAGTGACATCACTCACAAAAAAACACTGGGATAAAATTTCTGACAATATGGAATTATAGAGCTGCTACAGTAATCTCAAAGGCCCAAGCCCTACCATGCACAATACAGGGAAATCTGCCAGCTTGCGTAGTTAATTTAGCAGAAATAAGGACTAAGGGTTTGATACAGAGACAGGGCCTTTTCCAATTATTTTAGTGGGCTTTGGACCCTATCCTAAGACAGCATGACCACCAAGAACAGCTGGGCAGGTGTGACTGTTATGCTTGGCCAAGGGAGTTATTTCCAGAGGCATCACTCACTGTGGCATGATGGATGGAACAGGGGAATGAGAAAGTCATTTTGGTCACCCTTTGGCAAAGTTCTCAGGCAATTTTTAAAAGCTGTGTCCACCCATCATTGCAGAACAATTCCTGTAGGCTTGTGCTTCCTTTCCTAGCAATCAGTAGGATGTAGGATGGTCAAGTGGGTGAGTGAAGCAACCTTTCATGTCTGAAAATGTGAGTTCACATCCTGTTGCAGGTCTCATGATAACAGTACCAGTGTCCTCTGACCGGTTCATAGTTCATTTATTCACATCATCAGCACCAGATGCTGTCTCAGATATGTGACATCTCCCACTGGGGACAATGCAATATTGGCTTTTATATCAAATGTCACGGGAGTAGGTTGGCAGAGTTGTTTCATGTGGACTACAAGAGAATCTGGCATCATAAAAGTTCTCATAACACTATCACTGTGGTCTCTCAGCACCTTCAGCTTTTTCTATAGGGTGGGATTCATCTCACCTGATCTAGATTCTTATCTTGGCTGCATGTGAACCGCACAGAGGGAGTGCCTATCTTTGTCTTTCTGATAGAGAATTCTGAACAAGCAGCTCAGATTTGATGGTTTTCTTCTAGATAGCTGATATCAAACAAAATTAATCACATTAAATCAGTCAAATTAGTATAACTAGATAAGAATTTTGCAAGAAGCTTGTTCAGAGGCTGCTTAGGCCTTTGCTGTCATGAATAATAACTCGATAAAAATATATGTGTCAAGAAATTAAGGATAAAACAAAAGAAGACAACCAGCCAAAACAAACAAACAAACAAACAAACAAACAAAACCCCTAAACCCAACAGAAACAGAGTTAGGAGCGCTAAGGGCATCTCTATTCAACTGCAGTATAAACTGTGGCACAAAACTTTTGAAGAATCAACAGTCACTTTTGAATTTATTGAAATGCCTTCTGTGTGAGCTCAGTTTGCCAATAATCACTCTGGACTTAGTCCTGATCCCAGGTGATCTACAAAGATGCCTTCTATTCCCTCACCTGTTATTTGTATGCAAATGTGGTCACACATTGGTAAGTTAAGGCTAATCTTTCTCAAATAAAAGTAAATACACACTAAATTAACACCACCACACATATGTAAGCTTTTTTCCTTTTTTTCACTTGTCTTATTAAATTTGCAGCTTAGCAGAGTGCTCGATGTGTGGATCTCACACAATGCTGATACATACAGTGTGACTGTGTTAATATTATGTGGGAAACATGGCCAAGTTTATCAAAAGCTGGTGCCAGGAGCTGGGCTCCTAAATAAACCTCCAATTTGCCAAACTGGATAGTGCTTCACACCATCCAGTGAACTCAGTAAGTGCTGCTGGATCTAACACCTATTAAAATGGTGGCAATTATTTGGGAATCTAGCTATAAGGCATGGAAACACATATCCTTTTCATTAATGATGCATCTGTAGTTCAGCAGTGCTGATGTCTACTGACAAACTAAAAAGAGAATGTTTTCCCCTGGGAACTTCAAAAGGGTTTCTATTACAAGTGTGTGGAAAATCTCAGTTTAAAAGTGCCTTGTCACATGTATCCTGAGACCCACCTAACACTGAGACTCAAGCAGCCGCAGGGTAGGGTAGATTTACCAGATTGAGTGAAGTAGGCATCTGCTTGCTTCTATAATTTCCAGGCTGGGAATTTTTATGGATTTCACAGGGATAACTGAGAACCACGCCAGTAAGTCACTCTTGTGAGTACTGGAAGTATTCACTATGAAATATGAAATATTTCTTAAACCTCTCCCCTATCAGGGAATTAGACGTCTTAGTCTGGGCTTCCCTCTTTGAGCAGGTGTCCCTTGCCCTGGGAACTCCTTACTCCTTCCTGTTGGAGGTGTTTTACTTTACACAGGTGAATTACCTCTCATCTTAGTCAAAACTAGGAAGTGTGAAGTCTTCCAGGCTCTAAGTAAGTTGTCTTATTACTGATTCATCAAGCAAAAAGCAGATAAAATAGAGGAACTGCCTTCATCCTCTCACTTCTGTGTTAAATGGGGACCTCCAGCACTGCCAACGCACTGAAGGTGAAACTTGGGTTCCTGAGAGGCCTAAACACCATGTGGCTTCTTTTCTGTGACAAATCAGAGCTGCACAATCCACTTTGTATTTGCCTACAACGTCTACAAAAAACCTTAATGCTCTCTACAAGA
This sequence comes from Polioptila caerulea, assembly GCA_013397295.1. NCBI lineage: Eukaryota > Metazoa > Chordata > Aves > Passeriformes > Certhiidae > Polioptila > Polioptila caerulea. The sequence goes on from VYXF01004769.1 coordinate 596,867, forward strand.
TGAGTGAGTTGTTCCAGGAGGACTGAACACTCAATGGGGAGACTTTCACAGTTAAACATGAGGCTGCTCAGTGAGCCTGGGGAGAGGGGAACAAATCAGGCTTGTAGGAGAAAAACAAACAGTGCAAATTTTAAATGGAATCAAACTCATTCTTCCCCCACAACAAAAAGCACAAACAAAAATTTTAAGTCCCCTATTACTTTTTTAATGGTTATATCCCACTGCTTGTGCAAGATTTGTTTTTGTGTTCTTCTTGAGCACTTTGTATTGCTTTTCCATTTAACACACCTGTGCTGTTGATAAAAAAAGCTGAGAAAATTGAGCATTAATCTGAGGCTAACTGAGCTGAGACCAGCTGGATGAGTGAACTTGACTTTGCAGGTGGCACTATGCAATTCTCTGCCGACCTCTGCCGTGAGGAAAGGTGACAAAGTTTGCACCATTGCAAAAGGCTGTTACGAGCTAGAAGGTGATTAATGTTGGGGAAAACAGGTTGGTAAGTAACAGGAGGTGTAGGAGGCTTTCTGAGGAAAGCAAAACCATAAAGTGAAACATTTTACTTAATTAAGCTGCCCCATTTTACAGTAGGGAGATCAAAGGAGGGAGGAATTGGAGAAGCAAAGAATGCAGTTTGTCCCATAAAAGATAGGTGAAAGGGGAAGATAAGTCTAAAAATAACAAGGGGAACCTGTGCAACCTTAAATGTTTTATGAACAAGCTTATTAAAGCAGCAAAACTAACCAGAAGGGAGGACAAGAGAAGCTTTCTGGCAGGCAGTATTTCTCTGTGGCAGAGCCAAGTCCCAATGGGACCGACACCATATCTTTGATAGCCCAGACATTGGAATACCAGAAGAAATAAAGGAAGGGTTTTCACTGAAGAAAGGGAGAAAAAGCAACTGAGAGAGAAAAATATAAAGAAAGATGAAGCTGAGTCAAGGGAGTATCAGGCTGGATATTAGGAAAAGGTTCTTCACTCAGAGTGGCTAGGCACTGAACAGGCTCCCCAGAGAAGTGGTCACAGCATCAGCCTGACAGAGCTCAAGAAGCATTTGGACAATATTCTCATGTACGTTGTGTGACCCTTGGGTGTCCTGCACAGGGCCAGGAGTTGGCCTCCATGATCCAGATGGGCCTCTTCCAACTCAGATGGTTCTATGATTCTAAGATTCCATGACTACAGGAGAATTTGAGGGGTTGTAAGGGAACTCATTTAATAAAAAGAAAACACAAAGAAATAAGAGCCCAACACTGTATTCAGATCTGGAGTAGAAAGAGGTGAGACATTACATTCTTCAAATGGACAAGAGCAATGTACTGGGCTTCTTCTTCTTGTAGCCAAGTGACTCAGGCTACCAGATTCTTAGTTTGCCCAGATGTTTGTTTTGATCTTTAGACAAATCAGATCAGTAAGATATCAGAAACATTTGCTGTTGCCTTGTCTAGCATTTAACTGTCCTGTACTCAGGAGCAGATCAGACTGTTAATCTGCATCTTTAAACACTGACATTTCTCTAAAAATCTGACCTTAACAACATTTACTTGCCATCAGTGAAATGACTCGTGTACCCCATCAGAATTTCCAAATGGCCACAATAATTTGCTGTGATACTACAATTGTTACAGCTCAATAAATAAGCTAGAAAAGTTCTCTTCCTTCTAATTCACTGAAAATCTTGTTCAAATGCAGTCTGTGATTTCTGCTTCAGAATGCAGAATATACTTTAAAGGAAGTTCTCCATGGTTTCTTTATTAACAGATAATTTCCTGAGTGAAACCCTAAGAGACTGGAAGAAAACTGGATTTGTTATCTAGGGACAGCTGCAGATATGCAAGTCCAATTTTTTAAACAGCTAAAGCAGACAGAGCAAAAGCTCCCTTGGTTTTCAACTCACCCTTTGTGTCAGGGCTGCCTGCTTCATGCTTTTTTTTCTATCTCTTTTTATTTTCAACCTCCAAATGGAAATAGATTTGAAGCCTTGCCTCTGTTTAATTCCCATTATTTCCACTAGCACTTTAATACCGCTGAGAGAAGTTAAAGAGCTGTATGTTCTGCAGTGTCAGTGGCATGGAGTGTGCCAGAGGTGCCCTGTCACCATGTCCAGGGGTGTTTTGGTGATGGCAGAGGGCAGGCAGAGCCTGCCACAGCTCAGGGACATGAGCAGAGAGGGGCTGCTGCTGCCTGCTCCCCACTCAGCATTGCGAAGGCATGATATCATGGTCATGTTGGGAGTTTATCTCATACACAAATTGCCACAGGAAGCATTTTGTCAAAATTTCAAAATCAAAGTAGTCACAGTCTCTATAGTGAGCAGCTTTATTTACTTAGGAGATAAAGGCAGCAGAGCAGAAAGTTAAATTAGGGTATGCAGTCTCCTGCTTCTGTATAAATGCTGAAAGGAAGTCAATGCATTTCTCAAAGCCAACCACCAAAAGAAATGCATTTCCTAGAATAGCCATTTTTAGACTTTGCCAGGAACTTAAAATATAGGAAATATAGAATCAGAGCAGTGTTAGCTATGTCAACTGTAGGCAACAATAATGAGGAGCTAAAATTTCAAAAACATTCCAGTAACTTAAAAAAGGATAGATTGTCCCTCTTTGGCTTTGTTCTGAGCATTCCTGAACCACCTCACAGCTGGCAAAAAACAATGTAAATTAATCTTTAAGGAAGAGCATTTCAGCATTCACACTACAGTCCTCTTCAAAGTTCATGCTGCTTCTTTTCCTTGCCTTTTAGCACAGTACTGCTTTTCCAGATCCCACCCTAAATCCATTCATATCCAAGTTTGGCATAGCCCATCACAAGCCAAGAGCATGGCATGAATCTACTTATTTGGATACCCTGATCAAACTACTGAGCCTGCAGTCCAGCTCATTAAGAGAACAGATAAACAGCTATGGAGCAATACGTTTACCTAATCTAGCAAATATGATAGATATCTTTCTCCTGACAGCTTTCCTCAGTAAATCCACTTCCCTTCTCAGTCCTTGGTTAGACAAACTCCTACAGAAATCCACTGACTATGAAGGTTTGGAGGACTTAGGATACTATTTTCTCTGTTGTTATCAGGTGCTTAAAGGATGGAGTTGGAGAGCTAAGGGCTGGTTTACAGAAAATATTATCTTTAAACTTTCCAACTTTTACAAAACTTGCAACCATGGATATTCAAATTAGTGATAAAGATCAGCACCGACATGCTTCAGCATGGCATGTTTCCTTCCTTGAGAATCCTAGCTCAACCATGTGATGGCTAATACACTCAAAAATGCAATGAGCTAATGATCCATCTATCTGTGCGAAGTGTTCATCCTTATGGGGCACTCTGAGTTTTTCAAGAGAGTTATTTTAATCTCTTTAGATGCCATGGGACCAGCTATTGTTCTCACTGGCATCATTTTTGTGGCTAAAATTAAATTAATCTGATCTTCTTAACCAGTTGTAGAAGTTGCACACAAAAAAAAATTAAATTTAATCTTTTTTTTGAGGGCACTATGTATTTCGCGTGACAGAGAGATACGTAAGCTGGCAATGCCTAAATTGACCAAATAAGTTGAGATTTGCTCCATTAGGGAGGATTCTAGGCCAAAGGATCTCTGAAGCAGGCCAAACCACTCTCTGAGCTGTCCTGGTCTTTCGGAGATAAGAGCTGCTCTGAGGCTCATCCGCAGCTGAGAGGAGGGAATCAGCACTTGGGGCCTGACCTGCCGAGCCTGGGGACCACCACGTGCAAAAAACAGCATCAGCTTGGACCATGCACTTCAGTCCAGTGGAAGGATGAAGAAGAAAACACAGAGACACTAGGAAATGTGTGAAAAGGTGAACAAAGTTAACAAGACAATGTGGCTTGAGGCAGAGATTACACTGGTGCTGAGGTCAGAGGAATACTGCAGAAACGGCCAGACAGCTTCTAGGCCACATCCAACATTGACAGCTCACAGCTGGCTGCCTCATGCCTGTTCACTGAGTACCTGACCAAGAGAATGAAGAGCCTTTCCAGATAAAATTGTAAAATCTCTTTTAGATTTTATGTACAAAGAGTTGTGTAAAGTTGTGATGATGTCTTTAAAATTGATGAGGTTTTTGAAAATACAATTTCTTCGTCATCTGTAATGTCGGCCTGTGCTTTTCCAAATTTAACACTGTGACAGAAGTGGGAAAAGAAAATTTTAATGAGTTTTTCAAAGTTTTCCTCCTTGTTTTGGCCTGTTACAACTGAAGCCTGCGAGAGTGGGGTTAAAAGTATTTCCAGATACAAAATTTCTCTTTTCTTCCTGTTACTTACTTTTTATCACATAAGATGTCCAGAAACTACCTCCTTATTTTACTTCAAAACACAACACATGCACAAATTCACACAACAGAATCAATGACAGTTATCTTAATTATTTTAACAGATGCGAAGATAACAGAAATACAAATAAAAAAATCTCAAGATAACTTAACACTATATAAAGAAATACCTTTGGCTTTTTATGAAGCATTAGAAATGATCCAACAGATAGAAATACAGCTTTACAGTGGGAGACCACAATATGAGAGATAATCAGGAAATAGTCAGGACACAGTGTTACCTCAGAGACATGGAAAAATGTATATTTATATACCTACAGGGTAGGTAGAAGTCTGAGCTGCCAACAGAAGGGGAAGAGTTGCGAGGATAATTTGAAACATCCTGAGCGGAAAATGTAAATTACCAGCACGGGGAGGGGTGTGAAGCATGGTCGCTTTTGAGCACAACTAGAGGTGTGTGACTCAGGAGACACTCACCGTGCCAGGCCTGGGGTAGGGGATGCGCCCCTCGTAGTGCAGCCAGCGGTGATCCGCGCTCTCCTTGTGCGCGTAGGGGCCGTTGAACACGGCCCTGATCTCGGCCATGCTGTACACACACACCGCAGAGCCCTTGAACACCGAGCTGCAAGACAGGAAAGATGCACCCACGCTGCAAACACCCTGCAGGGCTCAGCCAGGGAGTTAGGGAATTACAGGGCCTGATGGGCTTGGGATCCGTGCTACACCTGGCTGTTGATGTAAGTGCTGCCAAACATCTGTGTGCACAGATATTTAATGCCACCGTTGTTACAATTTTAAGCTTTGCTCGGTTGAAACCTGGTTTGGCCTTTGGGACTATTTGATAGAGTGTAATTTGTTTTAATGGCTGGCAATTGCCAGCTATCATTGACTACATCTTTTGATTAGAATTTTATCCAAGGGAAGGATATTAATTTACATTGTGTTCACATCTAGAAGTCCATATATTAGTGATATGGATGCAGTCCCTGAGAATTACAGGTTGCATTGGAAAGACAAAAAAAAATATATAAAAATAAATACTTGTTTAATTTTCATGCATTTTCCCTTTTTCTAAATGTATTTGTCTAAAAATTTCAAAACATTTCAGTTTTCCAAAGAGCACCATGCCAGGCTGCTGCGTAGCACGTACTTTACTTGTTTCACATACCATTTCATTTATTGTGCAATATTTACTTCAATTTTAAGTATTTTCTGTGATTATATAGTCTAGAGAGCTACAGTGGTAACTGCTTCTGAATTAAGGAGTGTCTTGGTAATTCCTCATTGTACTTATACTGGTCAGAATTTGGTTACTTTTGGTTACCTTTTAATTCAAAGGTTCTGGAGACAAAAGAAAGAATTATTAATTTTCTTTCTGACAACTCTATAGAGAGCACTTCACTATTGATCTGAAAGGTCATTAATTAATTAGTGTATCCCCCAGAGATAAAGTTGGGTTATCCTTTCATTAACTCTGGTCTATAAAATCACTTCACTATCAGTGTAGAAAGTAATTTTGATACTAAGAAATAGCAGATGTCAAAGGGTGGCTTACAGAAATGAGGCTTCATGAGAATTATTTGCCTAAAATAGCAACTTCTGGTTACCGAATAAATATGATAGAAATTTACAAATTCATCTGGGTGAGGTTGAAATAATCTAGTTTGCTTTTGATTGTTGTATTTACATTACTTTTTACAATCACACTCAAGAGTTAGGCATGCAAAGGTTTAGGGACATAATTTATTATTTCCAGTCCTGAAAAATATTGTCCTCAGTGACTACAACCCTGACATTGGACAACTTATCCCAGCAGTTGCTAACTGCTCTCAGGAATCAGGATCTAGTCTAGAAGAACCTGAGTATATACAAAAGTATAAAAGTCCTGAGTAAGATCTTCATCATTTGTTTCCAGAGGCAAACATGATCCCAACACATACCTTGTTGTAGTGAAAACTCCATACACAAGCGGGTTCCTCTCATCTCTTGTAGAAAGTAAGAATATATCTTCTGCAATGAGAAAAATATATTTGGGAATTTTTTTTTTTTTTTAGTTAAACTTCCATTGACTATTTCTGCATTTACCATCTGTAATTTGTAAAAATATAACAAGGTTTTATTTTTGTTGGAATTTTAATTTCTGCCACGTGAATTGGTAGTAATATTCTGAAACATGTTCATTTGCAGACAATCTGGGTTTTATACCAAATCAGATTTTTACTTTCCAACTTTTGGAGGGAAAGGGAAAACCACTGTAATTCTGATCAGATCAGTATTAGTTATAATCAGGGATTTCTGATCAAAGTCAGAGGCACTCCTAGCCCTGTTTGGAAGAGGAGTAAAATCAAAACAAGGCATAGTGCTTCTATAAACCAGAGGGGAAAAGAATCCAACAAAAGCAGGTACTAGTAACATTGAAATAGACCATTAAAGACAAATCAACTTACGCAACTCATCGAAATGTGTGTCTGCCCCTTCAGGACCAGGTATGGAACACACAAGCCTGGCTTTCAGAAAAGTTGTCCACTTGTTTATTAGGCTTCTTTGGCCTCCCATATCATTCTGAAAAAAATAAAATTAAATTCTTGAATATTAAAAAAGTATGAGTTTTAACATATGACAGCACAGAATGGACTCTGCATCTTCTGTCTCATTCCACAGTTGGCTCTAACCACACCACCATAAAAATCTTTTTTTTTCATTTTCTTTTTCTTAAAAGAGTGTATAAGAGCCTTTTTCTAAGTAGTTTCTATAGTTACTTATCTATAGCAACTATAGATAAGCAACTATATATACTCTCTGAGCTGGGCAATTAAAATTTCCTAATTAAACCTAAAACTAATTGCAAAATTCCTTCACCAGCTTTTTAACTGGAATGTCTATATCACATGATTTCTTGTTCCCTGTGAGGCTAATTTTTACAATCAGTTGTTCTTCAAAATTCTTTACAAACCACATAACAGAACAGAACATTTTGGATAGATTTCACAAAAAAAAAAGGAAAACTACATTCATCAGCAGCTTACAATGTAAATACTGCACTGTTTTCTTTGTGTACACAGTATGGAAAAAAATGCATTCCAGGCAAAACCAGTTATATTATTCTAACAATCATTGTTAGAGAAATATCACTCTATCCTCACACAACAGGGAATTTTTTCCTTTATTTCAGTATGTGTTTCCAAAACGTAAGCATGCTTGCCCAAATTTCCTTCAGTCACTGGAGAAAGAAAAAATCTATAAAGGGTAACTTGAAATTGAAATTACCTTTCTGAAGGGTAAGTGACCTTCTACTGACTTGGATCAGTAGATGTGCATGGATTGTGGATTTTTGAAGATCTAAATTTTAAGAAGCCAAACCAAGAGTTTGTTCATGTACTTCTTCCCTGGACTACATGAAGGACTCTGCTGGTTCCAAACAGCAGAATTATTTAGGTTCTGCAAAGCTATTTGGGCCCCAGGACTCTTCATCCTTAAAATGGTAAAGGCGATGATATACCAGCAGGAACCAAGAATTGAAAAACTTAAGAGCAATGTTATCACCAGCAGTAGGCAGCTCATGGTCCCAGGAAGGTGCCTACTTCTCTCAGTTACAAACTCCGAAGCTTAGGGAAACTGTGCTGTAAGTTTAAGGACCACAAATTTAGCCATAAACATTCAGCCCCTTCAGATTCATTAGGAGAAATTTCTTTTCTGTTAATTCACTTTGCAATCTGAAGGCATAGAACCAGCCACAGCAGGAAACACTGGGGGAATTACAAGTCATCACCACAGATTGTATTTGGCCCTTCAGGGCTGTATCATACACACTACAGGCATTCAGAAAGATGGCTTTAAGTGCTGAAATCACAAGGAGTAACACTTCTCTGGCAATGCTCTCTAAATGCTTTCCTTTTTCATGTACCTGTTATTTTCAAATAGATTAGCTCAGTTGGAAATGATTCCTGTTAATATATGGCCTTTGGAACTCCTGCTCTTACAAGAATTGCTGCCTCCTCTCTTGATTTCCTGAGGTTCTGCCAAGCCTGAAGCTTTGCATCTACCCAACAGATTTATTACAAAGGTGTCAAAATTAGCAGCCTGAAGCCAACAGAAAAAAACCTCTCTGTATGTGTGTGTTCTGTTCAAAGGCAGAGCAAACAGACTTTGTGGTGCAGTTGAAACCAAACAACTACAAGATGCAACAAAGAATCTTAAAAAGCAAAGAGTGTTAAGCTTTTCCTTCCTCTGGCAATTCTGATTAGCCAAGCAAATCTCACATTGCAGGGCTTCCACTTTGATTTCTGGTGGATGCAGCACAGCATCACAGGAGATGAGATGTCACTAACTACCTGACTAAAATCAGAAAACAGGAAGAAAGCATGAAGCAAGTGATGGGGCTAGAATAGAAGAAGGACCCTTGTCTAGTTCTTACTCCTGTCACTGCTTCTGCAGGAGATAGGAAGTTATGTACTTGTGTTTTACCAAGTTTAAGCTGTGATCCACCACAGCATTTTCACAAATGTTTATTTTAAATGTATCAGTAGTTCCACTGAGTTGCTAGAGAGCAGTGTGAACCAAACACTGCTCAAAGGAAGCAATCTCAGCAAGAGCTATGTGCATTAAAGTACAAAATATATGGAATTAAGATGTATCTATATTTGCTTGCTCTCAAGCCAGGACATGATGTTAACCATGTTATTTGAATTTATGAGACATTGGAACAGACATTCACTAGGTGTGTTTTACATATCCAAAAGCTGCCAAAGTAACTCCGTACAGTTTATAATGGAGCAAAGGGGATTCAGTGACCAGTCAGCATTCCAAGAGCTACCAAGTCTTTCTGAAGCCAGAGAGTGACAAATTTATGGTGCAGAGACACTGAAAAGACCTTTCACTGATTTAGACAGTTGCACATATAATATGCTGACATATCCTTCAACATGCTTCTTCCTGCAGCCATGGCTGAGTGAAATAAAAAGCACATTTTACTAGGAAGATATTTTTGTTTGTGGTTTTGGGGGATTTTTTGACTAGTAGCCATAGAGTACTCTTCAATTCTATACATCATCTCTGATTAATACAGAGACTTTCCTTTCCTAAAATGTGCCCAGAATTCACTGGGATTGACTGAGAAAGTGCAGGAACTGACAAAGGCTATGATGATTTTATCTACATACAGAATTCAGCTCACACCAAGGAGGTTCAGAAACTATAAATATTATAGATATGTCTTTGCCCCTTGAGCCTCAAGTAGTATTTACCTTACTAAGCTCTGTAAATGTCTGTTTCTTTAAGAAAGGGCACCCCTTCCTTCCTCATACTATTCTCGGGTGCATATTAAGTCAGTCTTTGACTCGTGTTGAGGCTTCAGGTGCTGGAGAACACGCTTGTTCTCCTTTCCTTCAGACCATGCTGACCCACTCACTTTGTATCGTATCTACCCACGCTGGTGGAGATTCCTGGGACCCTCATCATTCCTGATTACTGGCCTCGGAGAGGCTGCACAAAGGAAATACTGGCCCAAGTAATTTTTGGGACTGGTCTGCTACAGAAAGAAGATAGTCTCTTTTGCCAAGAAGATAGTCTCTTTTGCCAAATAGATTATTTAATAGTAGCAGTCTGGAATGAATCACTGGTGTGCTCAAATGCTGTGAGCTGTCTGTAGAGCAGGACATAAATACAGAAGGATGTACAGGCCGGGCAGTCTGTGGATTAGAAGAAATGCATGAAGAGTGAAAATCACCAAAGGAAAGCCCAGTTAGTGCACAGGTGGACAGAAGTAAGGATTAAACACAAAGTCACAGACTCCTAAGAAGCCCATTCAGCTGATTTATGACACGTAAAAGTTTGCCTCAAGCCTGTTTAAGTAATTAACTGGATGTATTGAAATTATTTTTGACATGAGATATGGTCTGAATACAAAGAAATCTAAATATTTCATGGAGATTGAACAAGGAGACAAGATAAAAATTTAAGTGCTGAGAGAAGGGGAGGGCAGCATGAACAAGCCTTTCATTCCAAAAATATGGCTAATCTTGTAACAGCCAACCAGCCTTGAGTATCTGAAATCTTATCTCCCAAAATATCACTTCTAAGCACACTAGATTAGCTGTGTTTACTATAAACTTTGTTACTGGACAGATGAAGGCACTTAGGACTGCATATTTCATTTTGAATATAAATAAAGCTTTAATTAGCACTTACTGCTTTGTAATCTCACAAGCTGCAACAAATACCAACACTTCTCCCTGAAATACCTTCTTTTTAACAGAAAGAAGTGCCAGTAAAATCTTGGTTACTTGTGCTTGCCTGAGTTAGAAATGTAGATAATTGCCCAACGAGAAGGGGGGCTGTTCAATCTGTCACCTACTGAGGAAATATTACCCCAAAATATCACAAAAAAATATAACTACAAATTACTTAGATAAACGGAGAAGTAAACTTACATGACTTCAATAAATCAGGCAGACTCTTATTAACAGAAATCCTAAAATTTCATCCCTTTTTAATGAGCTGGTTGCAAAAAATAATTTGCTGGAGAGAGAAATCAAATGTCTACAAAATTACATTGAGAATTCAAACATCAGATGTCCCACTTCCATGAGCATAGGTAATTGTATGGCTTTCTAACATTCAGGAAGACTGCTGTTTGAATGGCACTGTAAATTTCGTGAAGTAATTTAAGGTCATATCATGCACCTCCTTTGGGAGTCTTCCACGGAAATCTCAGTCCTCTGATCTGCAATTTGTGTGCAATTAAGCAAAACAACAGGTTTTTCAAATCATCTAGCTAAAGATAAGTTCACATGAAAATAAAAGCCATCTGAAAAGATACTGCTTTATGATCAAGTGATTTAAAAATCAGCTTATATTAAAGATTTTCTGTTGTATCCATTTTCTATTCTGTTGTATCTTATTTACTATATAAATGTAGCTTCATTAAAATGAAGAAATGTTAGTCTTGGAATCCAGTAGGCAGGAAAACAGATGGCAACAAAACTAAAGAACATCTGCATCTTTGGGGATTTAAATCTCTTATTTGCTTGTAAGTAACAGTGACAAATTGAACATTAGAACAAAAAGTGCAGTTATCTGAAAAATCAGTCTACATCAAAGATGTCAAACACTGTGATTCATAAAACTTTAAAGACAGTAATTATCCTGAACAACCACTAAAAGGAAGGGGAAAAAAAAAGGAAGAAAAAAGAAAAAAGACAATGAATGGAATTTCTAGAAGCAGGTTATTAATTACAGCCAGTGGCAAGATGTGCAAAAGGACTATCCAAAGAGAATTCCTGGCCTGAATAAAAGGAAATGTTGGAGAACAGAGAGGAAAAGTGCTGAAACTGCAAAAGGCCCTGGAGCCTTTATCTCATTGAAGCTTAGCTATGTGAAAAAGCTACCAGAAACAAATGGCATCCTCTGAAGCAAAGCCTTATATTATGGAGGAAGAAACCTCAAACCTTGTAGCTGACTTTATAAATTGAGAAACAGCCATTCTCCAACAAGTCTCCTTTCAACTTCTGTCTTCAGGTTCACAGTTCTCTCTATAATTATTTTGGCTTACTTTACATACTCTGTCCCCACTCAACTTTTAGGTGCCAACCTAACACAGGAAAGTTAAATTTGTTCCTTCAGGAATTCAGGGGCAAAATTTCTTGTCCAAACCATCCTAGTGTAGATGAAGATTCCTCCTCTGATTTCATCAGGCTACGGGTGAAAACATTAAGCTACACATGAAGCGTGAATTGAGAGAGAATAAAAACACACTTGCGATAAAAGCAAGAGAAATAAGGCACTTTAGAACTTCGACTGCTCTCCTATGGATACATTAAGTAAATCTGGGGAAGTTACTTCTCCTCTGTGTCTGCAGCTCCCATCTGACAATGAGGGGGTGACTCTGTTTAGTTCCTGCTCCTTGACCAGGCTTGTTTTTATTTCATTTAGAAAGTACTCACATTGAGCAGGCATAACTGTTTGGTTCACTATGGAAAATGTTGATTTTCATTTTGGAAAGTATTTAAACATCACACCCAGAAGTTTCAACCAAATTATCTCTGGATAAGACCCAGACCAGAAAATCTAACTACACAGCAAAAAAAAATTTTGGACTGTTACTATACATACAATGAAAAAATCCCCAAAATCCAGAAACTAACAGGGTCAGGTAAAGACAAGGATGGTCTGGTACAAATAAAAGAATAAAATTAAGCACCACTTTACCTTAAGATCATTCATCAATCCTGCTCAGATTATCTCCAGCAGGCATGCTAGTGTTAAGAATACTCCCCATAACTGTCCAAAGACTGACACAAATTAAATGTGCTCTACTATTTCCACCATTAGGCTGTTCATTCCAGCTTCAGTGGGAATCTGAAGTTAGCAAAGTCCTATGGCTGAAGAAATAAAATATGTTATGGAATTCTCAGGAAAATCTACCTAGAATTTTGAGTATAGACTGTCCATGGTTTATTCCAGTGTGTTTGACTTGGTTTTACCTGTCTCTCATCTAAATTTTCATATATACATAATATAATTATATAATGTATATACAGTAAAAGGTTATAAAAAGAGAGAACAAAACTTTCAGGTCATGAAAGGCAGCATTCTTGATAATGAAGCCATAGGCAAGTCAAGATGGATCATGCAATTCATGTCAAACAGGAAATCAGCACTTTTATGGTTTGAACAGATTGACAGCACTGTGAAACCAAAGGAGTATGAGACCCAGCACTGGGATAAACTGGTTTCTTTATGAACAAATAAGATTGAATGTGCCATTCAGAATTTCACATTCTTAAATCAGAATGTCTTGAATTTCAGGTTCCAGGGACTCAGTAGGGTAGAACTCCATTTATAGCCAGTGGAAAAGATGTCCCTCAGAGAGTGATTTGGGTTGAAGATGGAAGGAGTCTTTCTCCAAAAACTACTTATCTGCCTTTACTGAAGAAAGGGAATGCCTGATAATTAATTTCCTCACTTGGATATAAACAAGTGCCTGAAGTCATTTGCATGAGATATTGTGACCACTGCATTGATAACCACAGGTCGAGAGCTGGGAAGGGCAAGAGACCAAAGAACAAAGGTAGGTCGTCATCTTAAGAGAGTCCTTTAGGATCTGAAATCCTGAAACATCTGCATTTACAACACTGTACTCAATCAGCAATAGCAAAACTGCAAACCATGGTACATTTTTATAGTAAATGTACTACAGAGGGAAAAAAAAGACAGGAAGATAATTCAATCACATGAGGAAACTTCAAAATCAGAAAGTTATTATTTGCTACTCTTACAGATATTTGAACATCTGAGCCAAAGCACTCACAAGCCAGGGACTTTGGATTAGCCATAGGAAATTCACTCCAATTAACTCTAGAGTCTTCCACTTCTGAGCCAAGATGTACTGACAGTGTCTTATGCAATGAGTGTCTCTGGCAACTAGGATGGTTTCCAAAGTTTGCTTCAGAGGTTGTGCAGCTGCATTTCTATAGTCCAGTTTTTAAAGATTTATTTTGACACTGCAACTTCTTCCTCACTTTCCCTGAGGCTCAGTAAAATTCAGTCACACCATAAGCATATCTTACATATTTTTGACTCATCTGTAAATCATGATTTGCCCCCTCAAAACACCAATTATTGAAACACACCCATGTGGGACAGAAATTTATGGAACTTCCTATACTTAAACAATCCTTGCCAATAAGGAAAGCTGGACCAAAAGACTGGACAAAGCCTGACGTTCTATCTCCTAATCCATCACAGTTAGAAGCTCATACTCTATGGAACTGGCCTGTCTCCAACACATCAGCTCTTAAAAATGAAATCATCATGATGAGCATCTGCTTTTCTACATAATTTGAAAACTTTCAAATGGCACATAATGTGTAAATATCAAATTTAGAAGTCCAAGGGGAGTTGGTCGCCGAAAGACTAATGGCTGCAAAGACACTCAGTGGGCAAATGAGGGCCAAGGTTGTTCTAGGGATGATTTTTTTCAGAGGGTTCTTAATCATTATTATTGAGAAATCAATAGAAAAAAAATATTTCCCATGGTGGGAGTTGTGGCTAGGCAATATTATGGTGACAAAGGAGAAATGTAAACACATAACACACAGGAAGTTAAATCTCTGGAATGAGTTGCCTTCCAGAACTGGAAGCAGGATAGCTGCACGAGCAGGGCTCTGAGCCCAGACTAATTAGCCCTGCTGAGAACATGTGAACATGGCTATTTGGCTTCCAGGACCCGGCTAGTGTGGCCGAACGGGAAAGCAGGACACTGCCAGGACAGCTCCAAGGGCTTTGGAGAGAGATCCATTATCCACACAATACAGAAATACCAATACTGATAATGGGCCAGTTATCCCTAGTGACACTAAAGGCATGGCCAGACTATATCCAGGACAAGAAAAACACCTCTTAACTTCTGCATACAAGCAGCCCTGTGGCACAGCCCACTGGAGACTCTAAACTTGGAGCCGCAGAGGAATAGCTCCCTCCTGCCATTCTGGGAATACAAATTGCTTTAAGCACCAGACGGGAGGCAAGGTCACAGCCTTGAACTCTGCTGATGTTCACGGCTTTGGAAATAAATTACATTACCCAAAGGTGGAATGCAGGGTGTGTCCAGGGCTCTCGACTCAAGAGCTCTTAAAATGATTACATTCCAGTGTGCTTAGAAAGTACAGTTTAACCAAGAGGGCTGTGCCTAATTGCAGTATTCTTTTCCCCAGGTACAGCTTGGTATATATAGGGGTGGAATGGTATTCAAAAGAAAAAAAAGGAAAAAAAAATGAAGACAAAGAGCTCATTTGTTTCCACTAGAACAAAGGCTGCTTCTGGATACCAAACACTTTGGGAAATGCGGGGAAACATCAGGGGTTGAAGTCTGATTTCTTGGCAGTTGAGGTCTCGGAAACCAGCCTCTAAGACTGCATGCTTTAACTTCTGCAATACATCATCAAAACCATTAAAAAAAGCTTGTAACACAGCAAATGCAAACCGCTGTAATAATAAACAGGATTTTCTTACTGCAGCAGAGAGACTACTGCTTTTGGCTAATTTCCACTTCATTCCAATAGGATGAGGTTGTAACTATGAAAAGATGTGTTTCTATATAGATAACAAACAAACAAAGTTCCAACAACTTTCCTCTCTCTTCAAAACCTTTTCTGTGACTCCTCTGTGTTAGATTTTTATTTCTCCCTTTATTTGAGAGGGAGAAGTAGGAGGGAAAACTCTTTTCTAGAACTATACTTATACAAGCTTGTCGATAAATAGAATTACAATTCTGCCATCATTTAGTGGTAAATATGTACAAAAATGCAGCTCACTTGCTACTGGACTGCACAGGGCACAGTGTATGGATGCTGCAATTTTTAATTTTTTTTTTCAAAATCTTCCTCAATATGTAATGACTGTGTCCTGTCTTTATCTGATGCAAAGTGGTTCAGCATTGTGGGCTTGAAGACAGTGTAGCTGTAAAAGCTTATGCCTGTGTTTCTAGAAATAGGAATAAGTGGATTCATGCTCTTAAGAAATTAAGGTTTGTGTGATCATTTAATATACATATGTGTAACTGCATGCATTTTAAAAAAGAAATAGATTTTGCTGGCTAATCTTCAATAGTAATTTTTCTTTTTGGTTATGGTCTTACATGGAAAGAAAATCAATAACCCCAAACATTGCATTTATGTACGTATGGACACACCATAATTAGTATCAGGTATTGCAGATAAGGCAATGATTCTTTTTCTGCCTTGCTCAAACGAAAAACAGGAAATGCCATTTGCCATGATAAATGACACAACTGGTTCTGAAAGTGACTGTTGAAAGCAGTTCCTCCCCAGTGCCAGTGATACCCCCAGTGACACAGAACAGATGATGCGAAGCTCAGTGAGGGCTGTGCAGAGCTGCAGCTCTTGCAGCACAGGCTGCAGGGCCACGAGTGCAGATGGTCTGAACAGGACAAGGGACAGCTGTTGGACTCTGGGCACAGAGCTGCCAGCAAGAGCACTGCAACCTTCTGGGTCTGAAAGTAGCTGGGAAAGGGGAATACTTTCCAGAGAAGATTTTCCCTAAGGGAGGGGATCACTGAGAGACCATATTGTTGAACCCTTGAAAATTAGCCAAAGAATAGGCTGCATTGACTAAGCTTCTTACTAAAAACAAAGCCTATTCTAATTTCAGCTTGTGTTTCTGGCATTTATAGACAGGAGCCCTAAGGCATGGTGAGGTAGAGAGCAATCAAATTCTAGTAGAAAAAAACTGTGTTTACACCAAGCAAACCATTTCAGAAGTTGCTGAACTCCTCCCATTTACTGTTCTCTGCTTAACAGGGAAAGAAGGCAAAGACTTGACTTTGTGCAGTACAGATCACATTAATGAGTGCAAGTAGAAATTGTTATCAATTGTAACAATCTGACATTGTTCCCATGTCAGAGACAACTAAGCATAGCAGATGTTTCATATCACAGCACAGATCCAAAATATCTCAGTCCATGAACAGACAAGTGTATTTGCATATTTAATTTATATTAAATATCCATAATAATTATATTTTTATTATAATAATTAACAATATTTTTTTGAACTTGTTGGTATTTAAGACAAATATCATAAAAAACAGGAGTCTGGATTATCAAGAGAATTCTGCAAACAGTGGGAAGTGCTCAGTAAGTAAGGAAGACAGTGTAGAACTATTAATAATAATCACCTTGCTTATCTGTTTTCATTGTTTTGGTTTGACTACTAAAAATAAAATTCATGACATTTTTCCTGCTAACATGATTACTCTACAAATTCATTCTCATTTGAGGTATGATTGTACACAGTCATTAGGATTTCCTTACAATACATTTGCTTTTATTATGATAGCTTATCTCCCTTTTTCTCTAGGTAAAGGATGCTGGTTTTCTCTAGCCCATATATCTTAGTTTACTATACTCTCTCATGTGCCTTGCCTTGAAAATGTTGTCTATCAATTTCTCCTAGTGCATTAAGTGCTTTCTCATAATCAGCAAATGCCATGTCTAGCAGCAAATCATAAATGTTTGCATTTCCATTCTGCCATTAATCACTCTGCTGTGAAATACCCAACTAAAGATTATCCATTCTTTCGTCTGGCTAAAAACCTACTAGAGAACTGATTTATGAATGAATGTTTTGCTACCTCAACACTTTAGGTCAAGGACAGAAGTGCGAAATGACTGTGGCCACTGAAATCTCCGTTGGAGCTGGGAGTCTGCTGGGCTGCAGAGCAGCTATAGATTTACACATCCATACACTTGTCCACTCTTTGTTTTTCAGTGTGTGTCCATAGCTGGGTGAGTGCTCTTCTCCCACAAACATCTTATTGTAAATCACAAATGCTTTTGTTCATTTACCAGTTTTCAAGTTTCTCAAGAAACTGCCAGCAGAGTCCCACTGCTCAGAAACTTCAAGTCAGTTAAAGCTTCTGAACAAAATCATAGAAATGTACCTACGTGTGTGATTGCTGTGGTGTTGCTGATATCTAATTTCTCATGAGATAAGCATTTGCACAAAGCTTATGTTTACTATGTCACTAATATGAAGGCACCTTTTAAGTTTCATTTTCCTGACTTTTTACCAGTGGTTCCTGAGGACCCAAGGATGGGATGGAAGTACTTCTACTGACTGCTTGTTACTACAGCATGGAGGAACAGAATGTCCTAGGGGACAAGGGAGTGGACAGTGTGTGTTTGACACAGAAGTCTACAGACCCTTCTGCCACTGTGGGTAGAAAACTCAGTAAAACCATCAGGCTGCTAAACAGCAAACCACACTGCTGTCTTCATGTGCAAGAATGTTTTTTTCTTCTCATCTTTTGAGGAGGCTTCTGCCCTTGACAGAGAAGCTTCTCCAAAAAGAGTGCAGCTCATGAAAGCCTGAGTCTGTATGTACCATTGGGGCACAAATCTTTCCTAAGGGGTAAACACAAGCAGAATGAAGGAGAAAGTGAAGGATTAATCATTTAAAAGAGGTCAGGCACCAGCCAAATGATCTTTTTACATTTCAGGAGACCTGGGGTCTGGTTCCTTCTGGTCAATGGGTCAAAGATTGCTCTTCTTCCCAAGGGAGGAAACCTCCAAGCAGATGTGGGTGTAGCTCAGAAACTGTGTACTTTCTTAGCCTCCCCTCACCCAGCAGGTTATCAGGAATGTACAGAAACAAATGACTGACCCCAGCTCTCAGTAATGCCCAGGAATGGTGCACAGAGCCAAGCTGAAGGAATGGTTTGCATGCCCATGCATCAGGGGGCACTTTCCACAAAACCCCAAATACCTTGCCACTGTATACACTTTGACTCATCCATCCTCACTGGAAGCTCATAAAACAAAGCACAATATTGTTGAATTGAAAGTCAATACTTTACTGTTTGGACACAGGATTATAATTTATAAACGTATTAGCTTTTTAGAAGAGGTACACTGTGAATACCAAGTCTAGGATTTGACAAGATGAATTTCAGATCATTAGGAATCTAAGTTCAGAAAAATCACTAAAATGGCTTATTGGATAACAAGGAAAACACATTTCTCACAGAAATAAACCAAACTTGCGGTAGTTTTTATCAAAAAGACAGAGTCCTCACCTTACAAACTCTCCCAACTCTGGAAAGGATCGTCTTGTCAGATGTGCCACTATCTTGTGATATTTCTCGAAAAAAGAAGTAGATTTTATCATCATCTGGGTTATAGGTATCTGGGATAGGAAAGGTTGCAATGAATTTCGCTCCTAGAAATTAAAAAAAAAAAAAGGAGGGTGAAAAATCAGAAGAAAAGCCTTAGTACTTGGTGTTAAATCTCTGCATTTATATTACATCTTCCAGTGAAATAAAAATAACATATAGATATGTAGCAGCGAGTTTCTTACTAACTCCAAGTGAAAACTACTATGGAGTGTGAAGTATTTACTCTTAGGCTGATGTTTTTGCGTGTAGATCTTACTACCACTGGCAAAAGTATGCAGCACTGGCTATCATTCTCTGTTTGGAAACAGAGTAACTCTCGTACAAAGTATTGCCTGCACAAATCCACCTTACTGCTCTTGCCACCAAAATGAAACTCAGTAGATTTTCCAAAATCACCTGGTAGAATTTGAATTAATTTCTCATTGCAGCAGTTACAAATACAGAAATACACTTCTGTTTACTAGAGAGAGCTTGCAAAGGAATGTTTCCCATGTATCTGTGATACAGCAATCTCACTGACTATATCTACCAAATCCAACACAGTGCCATGCTGGGATTCCCCAGTTAGCACAGCAAACTCCAGAACTGGTTGGTCAGTCTTAAGGACTCAGTTCCTTATGTTTGAAAACAGATTGGCTGTATCAACATAATGGTTTGTTTGGGTTATTTAAATCTGCTTTTTGCAAAAAAATGCCTTGTCGTAGCATGCTGGGCCATTGCATTATTCCTGTTGAAGCCCAAGGCAAGCGTGGCTGTCTGCCTCCATCTTACAGCCAAGCTTGCTTTGGGAGAGGCAAGTTGTTCTTCACTGTTCTCAAGCTCCCTCTCCATGGTCTCCAATCCTGCTCTACCTGCTCTCTAGTTGAGGGCTTCTGCTTACAGTGTTGGGGTTTTTGGTTCGTTTTTTTTCCTTTTAATTTTGCACCAAAATAAGGAATTGAAGAAATTCTAGGGCCCATGACTACAGCAGAGCATGTAGCATGTAACAACTCTGCCTTGCACAAGTGAACCAGCTACTTGGGGCAGTGATTTTGAAGGCATTCCCCCGTGTGCTGCAATAGATGAGCTCTTCTGAGAGCACTTGGATCAATGATGTTTTTCTTTAAAGAGAAGTGGCTATACAAATACAGTGCAAAGAGACCCTTGACTCTAAAATACATTCTTTCAGCAATAAAATACACAGTCTTTGTCCTCCAGTATCAGGTAGGCTGCAGTAGAAAGCAATAAGGAGGGTGGTGTAAGAATGCAGAGCAAACAGAGCACACTGTTTATATGGGGGAATACTATTATCAGCTTTCAATTTATCTTCATGCCTTTGTCCTTTTCATAATGATTGTTACTTTATATTAGCCTTGAGGAATTTTCACCATGAACTCTATGGTACATACAGAAGAAAAAGAAAGTCCTTGATTCAAACATTTGCAGTCTGAGACAAAGGGCCTGGGACAAAATGGGATGTGTTAGTGCACAGTGTGCACCTTTATGACAGAAGAATAAATTTATGGGTGAAAATAGCCACAGTGCTGCTTCCATTTTAAACCTATCTGACATTAGAGGATGGTGTCAGCAGAAAAAATGAAAATATGCAGGCATCAAGATCTATAAATTTAAGTTAGGATTTAAAAATGTGCTTGAGGAAAATATTCAATTACCCCTCAGGGCCTGTAAGGTTACTTTGAAGATTAGATCTCTAAGCATGAATAAATACATAAATATGCTTCCAGTATGGTTTCTTAAATATGTGGTTAGCAAAATAGTAATTTTAGGGGAAACCTGTTAAATTCCTCAAAACCACGTTTTTGAAAGTCACATCCTTTTTTTTCTTAATCCACATTCACAGAACAAAATACTGAATGTATGGGGGGTTGAAGATTAAACTTCATTGCTTTCCTTGGCAAGCCAAATGCAAAAATAAACTCTCAATACCAATTCTTGGAACAGATTTAGAAGAATCTCTAACAAATTAAAGGAACACCAATATTTAACAATTTTAAATCACAATTGAAAACACTGAAGTTGAAAGTTAAATCCAAACAGAAATGGATTGTAAAAGATTTGAAGACAAAGTAAAAGAAATTAAATGGAAGAGATTATGATCTCAAAAGCATATAATGTTCTGTAATTGAGATCTTCGTCTCATCTTTTCTAACCCATCTATTCAACATAAAAAAGTGCATTTAAACTAACTGTGAACTAGGCTTTTGGATTCTTTGCATGGGAGAAAAAACTAATGATGATGATTTTAAACTACTGTTTGTTTTCCCATAGACAGAGCTATCCCCCACACTATTGGCTTCAGCAGAAGATTTTCCCACATATTAAGTTCATGGCTAGATTGTATGTAACAAAGCTGAGGATTAAAGGCATCATGAGCTCTGGAAATAGATGGTACATGTGTTGCTTGTGCTTTTTTTCATGTGGCCTGGTGGGAAAAGCAGATACAGCTGGTCCTTCACTGCTTGGTTACTTGGTCTGGCTGTTGGTTACCTGCTGGCCATCACCCCTTCTGAAACCAGCTGTGATCTTTGGCAGTGCAATCTATGGAGAACTTAGGCTCAGAAAAAGAGAACCACAAAGAAGTGGCTGTCCCAGAACACGAAGAAATGAAAAAGCAATCCTAAACAGTGGGAAGCAGCACCTCCGTGTATTTGAGCTGCCAGAAATACGTGGCATGACAGAATGCAAAGGAAAGTGCTTACCTCATTTACCATAACCACCTAGAAGCCCAGCTCAAAACCCATTCTCAGCCAGGTCCTCTCTTAGTGAGGGACAAAGTGACAATGAATAATTCTATTTTAAGACAGATTCCTACAATAGGCGGGGTGAGTCACCCTCTGGAAGTGTCACCTCTTCAGTAAATTACAGAGGCAAGCGAAAGGACTGAACTCAGACAGGATGCTAGCTTTTGCCTTTTAGAGCTAAGGGAGCTGAATCCCATCCAAAGTTCACAGGATATAAAGAACTCATTGCATCCAAGACTTTGCCCTGCAAAAGACAACTAAATTGCTATGAAAAAAGTGAAAAGGAAAAAAAAAAA
>VYXF01004769.1:618896-648611 GCA_013397295.1 Polioptila caerulea
AAAAAAAAAAAAAAAAAGAGATGAATGCAATTAAGGAAGTCCTCGTTCCAGCTATGGCTTCTCTTCCTAAGAAGGAGGGAGGAATGTGCAGCTGCTCAGTGGATGCCTGTGTGTAGGGCTGGCAGGGTGCTCTCCTCTGCCCACGGGGCTGGCGTGGGGCAGGCTCAGTTCCAGTGGGTGGCTTTGCCATCCGGAGAGGGGCCACCAGCCCCAAGTGCCCCGTGGGAACGCCTGATACCCCAGCCCTGCTCCCCTCTGCTCCAGTGCCATCCTTGCGGGAGGACGAGCACGTGTGAGCCTGAGTCATGGGAAAGATTAGCTGCCTTCCTCCTTCCCCCTCTGCAGGGCTGCTGTTCAGTCACTGAGATTAGGACATGTCTTAATTAGTCAAGTTAGAGATGCCTTGCAAGGAACTGGAAGGTATCCCACGCATTTTTCCCTCATTCTTTGTCTTTACCTCCCTTCCCCCAGGAAAGGATAACTTTGTTTCCAGAAACAGTATAAGACTAAACTTGAGAAATATTAAGGTGCATTATAGCAAAACTTCCTTGGCTCTCTGGAAAAAAAACGAGCTGTACATTTTATGCTTATCCTAAGTAAAACATGAGTCATGCATGGTAATAATTTATTTCCAATTGTACAATTATTCAAGTATGTACGACTTTTCATGGAGGTCTAACACAGGTTTGGTAAACAGGCAGTAGATTTAGGGAAGAGGGGATTTAGATGAAATGGGATTTTTGAACCTGAAATCAAGTAAATATTTTCTTTATACCAATATTGGCTGAAAGCACAGAAGTATGTAATTGGTAACATTACACAATAAACTAGAAATATATTGGCCACCCTATGGCTTATTGCAGAAATGATGCCGTCATTTCAAGTTGCACTTAAAATTTTCTCCAACCTTAAAAGGACTGTTTCAAAATATTAAAAGCACCTAGTTTATGTCTGTGCCTCTTAGTATAACACTGAAAGGATTGTGTTTGTGAAGTCTTAGACAGAATTGTGGCTGTAGGGTTTTATATGGCGGGAAACAAGCTAAACCTGAAGAATATATAGGGTCTTCAGTGTTTATATAGTGTGGGGCAATTTTCACCTCACAGTCTAGCACACTAAAGCCGTTTTTCAGACCCAGACATATTAATATACTCTTCTCCTTCGAAAAGTTTCACAAATATAGACTCTTTAAGTGAAAACAGAAAAAATCATGAATCAATCTAAATGAGAGAGGAAAGGCAGACACACTCCCCCCACTAAAACATCTAAACATTTCTCAAACCTACAGTTTATTCTGTTTTCTTGTACTGTTCCCTTGCCTCAAACTGCTCATGAAGAAATAATAATAAGAGAAAAAAATGTTTGGAATTGTATTTTTAAGCTACAAGTTCTTTTGGACTGAGAACTGAACCCTGTAATGTTCATCAGTATGGATCTATATTAATGATAACACCAGATGCTCCACAAGGCCAAACCACAGTAAATCTTTGTTTTTAGCTTATGATTGCATCCCTTAGGAAAGCAGCTACTCAGCCACCTTTCCATGCTGAGCATCTGCAGGCCATCAGTGATAAAACTGGATATGCAGTTGCATGGCTAATTAGAATTAGAGAACTGACTGCTGGAAGGACCCATCCTAGTCCATATCACAGTCATTTCTGCTCTGCACTGCACAAGGGGTGTGTGGAAACAAGAGAGACGAAATAGGAGAGGTGTGACAAGAAAGATTTTCAGCACAGGAAATCAAAGTGGGATAGGTCAGCAGAGTCAGATGTGAGATTCTTCTATCACCTATTTGGAAAGGGAAATATGACTTTTACATAGCTTTCTCTTCTTCTCCTCATCTCACAGCAGAAATCCTGGGGTTATGGATTACATCTAGATAGAAATTTAAGGGCAACAATACAGAAGAAGGAAGAGAAGGGGTAGGGAAAATTATTAAGAAAGAAAAAAATAATCTTTTCTCTTGTTGAGGTCTCAAAGAGTTAAGAGGCAATATTATCCTTTTCAGAAGTTGTCTGCTGGGAAGACAACTTAACCCTGTGGTCAGCAGGCCCTGGCTTTACACTGCACCCATAATAGTTACACAGGCATCCTGAGCCAGGGCCAGTGTGGCCACATCTTTAAAGACAGTTGACAGCTAAAAGGGGGATGCTTTAATTGAGCAGGGTTAGCTTGTGAGTGAAGTTTTCCATGTTACACTGTGTGTGGTTTGAGACTGGCTGGGTGCAAATGCAGCCAGTTTTTTAGAGGGTTTACTAGCTCACAATGTTTTTTAACGGGCAAGAAAAAGCAGTGTTTTGCTTGGGAATCTATTTTAGTGTGCCCTTAGTGGTTTTAAAATGATCCTCACAGCAACAAAGGGTATTTTTCCCCCTAAAAAAGGAAAGTAAAACAAAAAAGACCTCCTACCAAAAAATGTGGGATTTGTAGTCTCATTTCAAGACACTATACAGAACAGCTACTAACAAGTGATTGGAAAAAACAGTTAAAAATAATTATTCCAACAAGACTGGATATAGAAGCATTTAAGTCATTTTATTATTTCAATTGCAGGATTATACACAGATATATAGATCAAAGACAGAAACTATGATTAGGTCTTATGCTCCCACTCTTCCCTTAATTAGCATTTTCACCTCTGTGACTTTTCTCAAGTGCTCATCTGTTCCACTGAGCTTTTTAAAAAAAACCTATGTAATCCAAAGACTCCATGATACAATATCTATATTTATAGTTACTGGACATATATTTATATAAGGAAGGAGCTATTAACTTCAGAGAGGCAGGGACAATGCAAATGACAACAGCATATGTTTGGGATCTTACCAGTAAGCCAGTAGTGTTCAGAAATGTCAGTTCTGATGTAATGTTGGTCGTGAGAAGGGCCCAGAGAACGTGTCAGAGCAGTGTCTTTGCCAAGGAAATCAGAAGCTGTTCCAGCATAAAGATACTCATCTGCAAATGAAAAAGAAATAGGGTTCCTACAGCTGTGGCACAAAAAAAATTAAGAGTATTTCCATTTTGTTGGGTGAACAACTCCTGTGTTTAATTGGTCTATAAGCTAATTTAATCCTTTAAAATATTATTGGGTCATGTTTTAATGGTTTTTTTAGTTCTGTGAATTTACTTACATTTAAGTGAGAGTGATATTTGTAATTATATGTCTGAGAAGTAATATAGTCAAAGTCTAATTTTCAGATCCTTTAGGCACTCAAGAAAGTAAATTTCCCAGGCTTTAATGGGTATTGGGCTCTTAAGGGTGTAAAGGTCTATTCAATCTGAACACCCTGTCCCATGCACCCAGGAGCCATGGTGAGGGCATGGCCACCTGTCCATTCCAGCTGTGTCCCAGGACTGCCATGGCCACAATGGCTTTGCTGCTCCTGAGCTAGAAAAACAGGACGGATGCTTCCCCACTGGAATGTTGCAACTTGGCCCACTCCTGGAGCAAGGATCTCCATCCAACACTTAAATCACAAAGAGGAATTCAGGCACAAATTCAGGGAATTAGTGTTAATGGCAGGAATATGGCTACGGACACAAATCATCATCATTTTAACACAGAGTGGTTTCGCTAAAATAAGTGACACATCTTGCTTGAATAAGGCAGCCAGAATTTGCCTCACAAGGACATTACATCTGTAACACAGTGCTGTGAGCTTGCTGCAATTGCAGTCACTACTTTCTTTTGTGCCCCTTTCATGGGCAATGAAAATGCTAAGAAATGCACAATCTCTTCTGTTTCCCTGCAGATCTCGGTACTTTTAAAAAAGAAGCAAAGACATATTATCACTGTGATCCATTTTTTTTTAAAACCAAACAGTGCATTTTAGAACACTCCTTTTTTCTGTAAAATAATAAGCTTTATTGATTAGGAGAGGGTTTTTTTTTGTTTAATGACTTGCAGAAATAAATCCCTAGAATTCATAAAAATAAAAAAGTTCATGATCATAAACTATAATCTTATAAAAAACTATATGATACATAAAAATCCCCTTCCAGAAGTTTGTTATCCAGGTTTTCTGATAGTCCTAGGTTGAAATATTTCACAAGATCTTTTAGAGAGAAGCCTTTGTTGAGATGAATGCAGAATAAATACCATTCAACACTGATGTTTGTGCTTTCATTTGTGAAAGATGTAAATGCACTTAAAAAAATAAGATCAAGGGGGGAAAAAAATCAACAAACCAACCCACAACCCACGATCCACAAGTACTTTATTTGTTGAAGAAAGATCTATCATCTTTCTTTTTACCTCATTATTATTGTTACTTCTGTATTATTTCCATGGCAGTTGTGGAAAGCACATCTTTCAGACAGCATGTTGCCTTTGTAAGGAAACAATAGTGCATTCTGAAAGGTATTTGTCATAATGAGGAATGGGCAGGGTAATTGGTGTTTGCTAACTGACAGGCACTTGGTGATCGATACATCTGAAGGGCCAACAGAAATTCTCCACCCTTGCTCAGGCTCTGCTGACAAGGCACTTTCAGCACTTCTCTCAGCATTTGGTATCTCTCATTTCAAGTTCCTGTTACATCCTGAACAGTTTTGGTGAGTGGTAATTTGTAATAGAGGATGGATGATGAGCAGGTGATTTTTCAGTCAAAAAAATCTATGTTTTTCAAATTTATCCATGGGATTTACTTGAAGTAATACATCACGTAGTACTCAGATTATTTATTCCTACAAAGAATGAAAATGACTCAGTTGCATTAACATATATATGAGTGAAAATATAGTTGATATTACTTAGCTTATAAATGTATAACTGAATAAAAAGCATTATCTGAAGGATGTAAGTAATTTTTATCGCCATTTGGCAAATTAATAAAAGTAGATAGAGAGAAGTGACATGCCAAGGTTACACTGCTCATTAGTGGCAGAGATGGGAAATGATCTCACCTGAGCTCCAGGGCAGCATCTTATGCATGAACAATACTGCTCTCCTAGTTCACTTGGGAATAAGGTAAGTGTCCAAAGATAGACCAAAAACACATTCTCTGGTCAGGCCTGTAACCCTTTACAGTGCTCCTTGCACATTTTTGTGAAGCACTTGACACCAGCCACAGTCAAAAAAGGGAATACTCTGATCATTATTTTTATCTAGCTCAAAAATTGCTATTTAGTAAAGTTCATGTCTTAGGTAGACAGCAGCTTCTTCATTTCACAAGATTTAATAGAACAGCCAAAGCATGAGAGTGCTACTGAAATTAGGCAATGCTGTAATAAATCACAGAGTTCTACTGCTTGCATTAAAAAAAAAAAAAAAAAAAAAAAAAAAAGTTAGAGTTTCTGGAACCCCGTTTTAAAAATAGTCTTCACGGTCATTAAAGAGTACTAGGGGTCTCTGAGAAGCATAAGCACAGGCTTTAATCTATTGTTTTTAATAAAGGAAGTCCTGCCCCATCTGTAGGGTCAGAATCACAAATCATCTATCTTATTATCTGAGAATAAAGACTGAACATTCGTCATATTCTTTTTATAACACAGAGTGACTGATACTTCAAAGCATTGTCACCACTGCTCTTTGGCTGTAAATGAAAACGTCATGGTGCTTCACTCTTATCTTGTATTCATATGCTCGACAGACAAGCTAAATGAAAATAGTCCAAAGCTATGAACCAAACCATGACAAAAGTAGCTCTTATAGTGATTTGAAATCCGGAGGTCAAGCTGACATTCCTCGGCCCCAAATGTCAGACCACACAGTGCTGTGATGCACGCAGCAGGCAGAGTGCACTATCTTGTTCCTCGGCTCCAGCTTCAGAAGTGGCTACTCGAGTAAATAGAAACCTCAGAAACGTATTTATGGAAATAGTGCATG
Source organism: Polioptila caerulea (assembly GCA_013397295.1). NCBI lineage: Eukaryota > Metazoa > Chordata > Aves > Passeriformes > Certhiidae > Polioptila > Polioptila caerulea. The sequence goes on from VYXF01004769.1 coordinate 624,727, forward strand.
TCAGCAGACTTCAAAGGGCAGAACATATTGATAATTGCAGAAAGAGGCCCACAAGGGCTTCAAACACTCTCTGTCCATGTGGGGGTTTTTGTTGTCTGCTCAAAGGAGCAATGACTGGGTGAGGGTGAAACCGCCTTCCTGCCTGGCTGACAGGGGCTTCACAGCCATTCTAATGCCTCTGTTTGCATTGCTGCCCTGCCAGCTCTCTGGTGTCTGCAGCCTGAAGGCTTCCCCAGCTCTGAGAGCACTGGACACCAGCACTGGAAACACGATCAGTGCCAGAGGAGCTCCAGCAGTGACATCTCCTGAGCCCCTGGGCTCGCACAGAGCCATTACAGGTCCCACCTGGCTCTGGTGGCTCCTCACCTGCCATCACTGAAGCAAACGGCTGCTGGGGGTCAAATGGGCACTTCAACCTGCCAGACTCCAGGTTCTGGGTATCCAAACGGAATGCCATTTCCTGAGAATAAACACAAATTCATTATCCTGGTGTGGATACAGAGAAAAACTCACTTAGACAGCCTGTTCTGCTAACACACGAAGTAAAAGTGTGTTAGATCATGCAGCTGTCATCTCAGCATTGATGTTTACAGTCTGTGTCTGTTTTATATCTGGGTTTTTTCACTCAGTGTTTTACTGTATCCTGGTCACTCTATAGTGAAACACGAATCTTAAAAAAAATACAATTATTTTCAGGAAAAAAAGAGATGCATTGTTCATTTCTACTCCAATTAAAAGTTCGATTGTACTTAAAAGGCACTGGCTTCTATTTGGGAAAGTGCTGATAGACTGTGTTGCAACAGGAGACCCTGAAGGGATTCTGGCTGACTCTGAAATTTCTCCAGGGACTGCTGAATAATGTTCACAACAGACACAGTTCAGACCCTTTTAAAATGAAAGCAGCATATGCTCTCTCTTATTATTTTTAACAAGGCTAAAGATACAAGAGATATCAGAGTAGTTTTTTCCGTGCAGTTTCCAAATACAGTATGATTAATCCCTGGGCCACAGAACAAGGGCATAAAGGAAGATAAAGAAAATAAGTTATTTAAAAATTATTGCCAATGTTTTCAGTGGGCAATCAACAACTCGATTCCTGTAGGCATCCATTTGAAGCTTTGTTACAGTTTTGAATTGCCAACAAGGATTCTTTTACTTGCCCCTTTCAATGGTTTCCTGAAAGAACAGTTAACCTGAAATCCATATTGAATCCTGCTGGAGACAAATTGATAGCTCAGAGGACTAAAGTGAATTTTCTGCAGGTATAGAAGCTTCACCCTCCGAATTTTGCTGCCATTAAGAGAGGGGAGATTGCCTACAGAAGTGCTATTACCGTATTTTCCTTTAACATGCTTTCCTACCTAATATTTGTGATATTTAAAATCCCACTAGTGCTCAGAAATCTAATTAATGTATTATAGAGATAAAAATTTAGAAGCTAGTTTTTTAAAAAATCAAAACATCTCCATGGTTTAAACAAATAAAAATGGGTGAAGTGATTTTAATTATTTTAATTATTCCACATCTCTGCCTTGCAAGAGGCCAGGAGAGTACAAATGACAAGCAACTATGTCCAAAGATGGCCACATAGGATTAGACTTCACAACACATTAATTCAATTCATCCTTAATGCACATCAGATTATAAATGACCGAACCTTTTTATGTTATTGAGGTACCTCCTAAACTCTCTAGGCTCAGAAGACAAAAGCTCAGGATATTGAATAATTAAGCCCCTTTAAGAGAAAAGAAAAATCAATTCCAATCTGGGAACATAAATGCAATTTCCTCCAGCAACCCTAGCTTGTACACAGCAGAATTTAATCAGCAAAAATCTCATTACCTACCCAAACTTGTGGAATATCAGGCAAACCAAATTCCTGGGCTACTGTGGTGAGCACAGTAAGGACAAAACTAAAAATTAGGCATTTTTTTTCAGACAATGCTGGTGTCCCATTGTCCTTTGTTCTAGGATGTGCAACCCTGAGCTGCTCAGAGAACCCTTGCCTTATCACATGTGAAGAGGCTGTCTGCAAGCCCAGCAGTACTCAGGGGACCAAGGGAGCTATAGATCAACATCAAATATTTCAGACTTCACCCAGACAAACTAATGGACACTACCAGGCATTCACACAGAATTAACCTCCTGCTTTCACTTCAGGCAAAGCTTTCAAAGAAAAGAGCATCCCTTGGAGAGCTGTGGCTAACAGCACCAACCGGGCCAAGCCTCTTCTTCACCAGCCAAGAGAAGTTTTGGCAGCAGCTTGAGCAATAACAAGACGAGGACTTTAATCCCCTTTAATTGTGTGATCCCGTTGGGGATTTGCACTGCTTCAAAAGCAGTGTCTGCTGTGGTTTTGAGTCACCTGATCCACACTGTTTTCCTTTCTGTTTTCACAGTACTGGCACTGGCCAGGAGAGCACTGCGCAGATCCACCAGCAGCTTTCAAAGGTCAGCAGAGCACTGCCTGGCTTCACAGTCTCTAGGAGGCTATCTCAGGGCCTGGCCCTCCCAAGCATCCCACATCTTCCTGGAGGGGTTGCTAATTACCAGACACTCATTATCTGTTATTATAACCCTGGGATTTTAATTCTTTTAAAAAGTTTTAAAAACGTGAGGGAGGGAAAGAAGAAAAAATTCTAAGAGAATGAATTTCCTGGATTCAGTTCCTGTGAGGAGATGTTTTCAACTGCCCTGTCAAATTCACATCACTGGGCCTGTCCTCAGCACCCTCAAGCCTTGTCACATTTATCTGGAGAGGCGATGGAAGGATGTTGGCTGAAGGGTGTTTGGGCCTCCAAGAAGGAAAGGGAAAATATGTCTGATGCCATTCAAGGCTGGTAACTCAGTAGGAGGCTGTAGAAGAGCTGCTGTCAGAAGAGGCAGGAGCAGTGCTGAACACTGTCCAACCTACCACTGCAGCTGAGCAACCAGCAGGAATGTGGGAGAGGCAGGACTGGTGGACAGTGAGGGGATTAGGAAACACAATACCAGGATTCTTCTTCCATTTCCTCTCACAAGGTAATTGGTCATGTCTTACTGAGACAGACCCCTTGTCTAGACTGGCTGCCGGACTGAACAGTCAGACCAAATCCATAATTTCATAAGGTCTGGTGAAAACAACCTTCACAAATGAAGTAGATGAAATGAAGTAGAGCAATGGTAGAGTGAATAAGGAATCTTGCTAATGACCCAGAGGTAAACCAGAGCCTCACTTATACTCTTGCTGAGAGCTGTTCTGTTCCATTCAGCTGTGTATTTGATCATTCAGCTAAGAAACCAGCATGATCTAAAATTTCAGTTGCTTCAACTGGAGTATTTAAAATAGCAAAGCAAAGAAGTCTACAGAATTATTTCATTGTAAGCCAAATTATACACCATGTATCAGACAATACCAGGAGCATTAATGGTTTATTAGGCAAAGAACACCACTGTAGATTTCTCACAGCTTCAGTTTTCTGTTGCACAGGCAGCCTCTCTGGGTTGGTCATCCAACCCACAGACTGTGAGGTACATAATGATGGATCTCAGTCTGGGCAAGCATTAGTCTCTTTTTTTCTTCCATGAGGATCATCCCTTGATTCCATGTATCAGTGATTGACAAGGTGGAATAACTTTAAATGAAATAGGGTAGGTTTAGATTAGATATTGGGAAGAAATTATTCCCTGTGAGGGTGGTGAGGCAGCACCACAGGTTCCTAAAAGCTGTGGATTCTCCATCCCTGGAAGTGTTCAAGGCTAGGCTGGATAGGGCTTTAAGCAAACTGGTCTAGTGGAAGGTGTCTCAGCCCATGCCATGAGTGATCTTTAAGGGCCCTTTCCACCCAAACCATTCTATGATTCTTATTCTGTTTCAGGTTATTCCATTTAGTAACTTTAGATGCAATTTCTTATATTCTAGAATTTTACCCAGCCTTGAAGAAAAGAGAAAGCTATTTCTATAGCAGCATAGGAAGCCTGTGCCACAGGCAAGCAGCCAGACAGGCCACATCTCAACACTGTCTGAGAACAGTGCCAGTGGGATAAATATAGCCAAGGTGTGATACATATAGGAGTTAAAAAGAGACTTGTGTACTAAGTGGCTGCTTGACACAACACCAAAATTCTTCTGTTGTGGGGGTTAGGTCTCAAACATTTACCACTTAGGATAGAGATTTCTTTGTCACCAGCAAATGAAGACCAATCAGCTGCTAACTTCAGCTCAGGAATATGCCACTAGTGATGGAGGACGCCCAACACCTCCTTAGTGACCAGACTGCAACACATTGCAAAGTCCTGAGACGCTGTCGCTGCACTCAGGCTCAGAGACCTTTTTCAAAGTGTTCATTACTCTCATGCACAAGGCATAGGAACCCCTCTGTGGACCAAGGGTATAAGTACATTAAAAGATAGAGCTACATGTTTCATCTTGAACTCTGAATGTATGTGCATAAGGAAAGTATGTGCAGAAAGGACTTACTAGAAAGGAAGACATCTGGGTTAGATGTTCCTTTCACTTAGTTAATCACACGGAAGTGTCATTCCAAAGAACTTTGTGTATTAAGCCTGAGGGAAGTGCTTTGTTCAAAAGTGATATGCACATACCAAATGTGAGAACGAGAGTTCCCGTCTGACCTGCAGAATCCACCATTTACCCTGTTATTTATTCAAGCTGCTGTCAGGTCATTTTTTAAACACTCACATAGCATTTTCCAATCTATGATGAATGCTAAACAAGATGAGGGCTATTCCTTGACATGTCAGACTAGTGGGAAAGTTAAATTACCTCTTTGTGAGTTCCAAGTTCAATGTATCCACAGAGAGGGTGAAACGCTCCTGTGCCACAGACATAAACATGGGTCCGATTGTACGGCTGAAGAACACGGATAAAATTGGCACATTCTGTCTGTTGGGAAAAGAAAGATAAAGGTTACTTTTCATGTTTATTCTTCTTTTGCACATTATACATTCTATTAAGTTACAGCCACAGCACTGGTGTATTTAAACTCAAAACTACTGTAGCAGAGACTGTTTACAAAGTAGTTCAAAGCTGTGACAGCTACAATTTGACAGTGGCTATCTACCAAGCAGTTGATCAATCAGACTTGCAAACCTAATTCTCCTGCAATGCTTACAGCCACAAGAAGCTGTGTGCTCACAGCATGGTTTGGAGGGTATCTGTTCAGCCTGTGCTATAGCAAACAACACCTGTCAACAACTGGGCAGAGGTCGCCGAGCCACTGGGTTTGTCTGGCTACCAGTCCTCCTGCCTTTGCTTCCCAGCCCAGGGAAGCAAATGCTTTAACACCAAAGATTACATGATTAAAGTAACTGTGGTGGACTGAAAGGCTTCAACAGGCTCCAGAGGGTATGCTTTGTCTCTGCACCAACCACATCTTACTGGTGACTTTTATTTGGTCATTTCTGAGTCCAATGGGCTATCCTGGCTCGAACTGGGCTTGGCTCTTGCTGGTAAGCTTAGGCAGCTGCCACATGCTCCAAGAATGATACATGGGCTGGAGAAAAGGCTTGCTCTAGCTTTCCCCAAAACAAAATTAATACAGAAACACCAAACAAGTACTTCAGAAGAAATACACAAGATCTGTTCATATGTTCAGGACATCACCCTACACCTAAGTGAGACCCCAAAATAAATATTTCCCTCCCAGGAGCCTTTCCTTCTTCTCTTAGTATAGAAATAGAACAGCACAAATCTTCCATCTACACCAGATAAGGATATTCCCAGGGCTCAGAAAAGGTGTTGTTTAGGTTTTGACTGCTGTAAAGATAATGGTAGCAACAAGTTAGAATAAGAAGTTGAAATTCTTCAGGCAGAGGGCTGAGAGTGTTTTGAGCTGGAATCTACCTTGGTAATGGCTATTTTTCTTGAGAGATAAGGAAGAAATTTTATTTTACAGCCAGGAGATGTTTACATTTATAGTGGGGTCTGGACACATGATGTAATCTGTGGCACGCAAAACATATAGAAGTTGTATTGTATACATGTATACACCTAAATACACGTCCTAAAGAAAATTTGTCACTCTAGGGAAAAGCCATTAAGTCTGAGATTTTCTTTTAACTCTAACTGAAGTTGTCTGCAAGTTAAGTTGATTTGTACACTGCTCTACTACTCTGTATAACACATCATAATGAAGTTACACTCAGGACACCCCCAGGAATAAAAGAAGCATTTTAATGTAAGAAAAAAGGATTTCATGGAAGAATTGCCTCGTGTACATTTCTGAGGAAAGTTCATTGATCTCTCAGCTTCATTTATTACATAAAAGAGCAACCTAACATGATTGCTGCCTGTAATATTGATTTTTTTTAAGTATTAATATTTTTAAAACCATAGAAATTTACATTTTTTAAGAAAAAAAACTTAGGACATGAGTTCTGAAGAAGTGTAACAAGAGCTTACTAGTGCATTTTGTGCATTTAGTAACAAATACACAGATATTCATCATTCTCAGCAATAATAAAAAATATACATCATACTCACATGGGCATCTTTCCCAGCTAATTTGCATAATTCTACCTTTTCTTTTGCTGCAGGCCAGTAAATCTGTAACACAGTTAAAATAAGACAAAGATTATGAAGATTATAAACTGTCCTGTTATTGTAGATTTAATTATTCCATGAATAAACAGTTAAAACAGATTTATGTATTTTGAAGGACCTTGCCTGTAAATTGTTATGAACATGACTTCAAATACAAGATTTCATTACAACAAGTTAAGAGGTTTTAAATCAACCCCCCCGATCTTTGTTTGTTTCTTCATTGGCTACATGTACTTTTAAAAAGCATTCAGTATATGTGGCCAGGGCACCCTGTCACCATTGTGTGTTTCCCTCAAAGTTATGATGAGCCAAATCATCTGGAAACTAAACTGATTGCAAAGCCAGACAAATTACATTTGTGAAGAATTTGGGCCAGTGGACTTGGCATAACTGTTATAAAAAAATACTTAGCTCTTTCTGCCAATTTTCAGTAGAAAAGAACTAGGTTCAAAAAGCTAAGGATAGTTCAAGGGAAATTTGTAGAACAAAAAGTACATTTGACAGAATTAACAGTCTATGGTTTAAAAATGTCACCCATCAACATTAACAGAGTTTACTGAGATAATGAAACAGAAGTTTAGAGTAGAATCGTGGACCTTATATAATTGACATTAAATATTGATACCATTTCTCTTTCTTTTTTAATCTGCCTGAAGAACTCTATCAAATAGGTTTTGATGTAGATAAATAAAGATGACAAAATACTATCAGTTACTGTAATCCAAATAATGTTAGTGAAGAAATATCAATGAACAACAGTTCAGGCTCTGCCTCATTGATTTCAATTAAGCAGTCAAAACTGGATATGATCAAGTACATGTTTGATTCTATTAAATCTAAAATAAAAGCTAAACACAAATTCTTCTACAACCACCCTAATAAAAATGGATACTCTGTACTTCTAATTTTGACATGACAAAACTATTGCTATTTCTCATAACTAATAGTAAAAACAACACAAATCGCTAATTTTTAAGTAAATATTGATTAATACATTGCCTCAAGTCCCAGGCACCAGTCAGCAGGTCATTTGTAGCCAGAAATGCTTTAGAGTAGTCTCCAATCACACTTTACAAAACCTTAAATAGCAAATATATAAGGATGAAGAATTATTATAATATGCATTAGAAATAAAAATATTATCAAGGAAGGATGCACAACTCAATGGCATACAAGAGGAGTTAACTGCTGTCATATTCCCTTTAATCCAGCTGTTGGCACCTTGTAGAATGTGGCTTGAAATGCACAGGCTCTGTCCCACAAGGGTAAGGAAAGCAAAAAGCCAGAGTCCTGTGTCAAGTACCATAATCACTTCCCAAAACCTACAGTCACTGTTTCTCTCAATCTGGAAGCACTTTTGATTTCACTTCTTTCTCTTTCCTTCACAGTGAAAACGCATGTATTGGATTTCTGCAAGGAAATTAGTTTCCTCTCAAGTGAATGTAGTTACCTTTCTGATAAAAACCTCTTAGTACAGATATGTAGCTTAAGTTACTTAAACCTTAACTCTCCATAACAATATTTACACCAAGTCAGAGATAAGACAGTGTAACAGCATTGCAGCAGTGGAGCACAAATTTGCTTTCCCAGAGCATTTTTTCAGAATGGTGTGGTCACAGCATCCAGGTGTGAACATGTAATTTGAAATCAGTCATGCCAGGGTGTGTAGGCGGCACAGTGCACAGTGCCAGGAATCACAGAGAAAAGTACTGGGAATATCATGAAGGGCTGCTGGTAGGTCGAGTCTGGCCTCTGCCTGGGCAGAGTGGGATGAGTCTTGCAACACAGCTTAAGAAGAAAAGCTGATGAAAAGTTATCAGTGAAGAAAAGCTGATGAGAAGGAACAGAGAGAGGAATGTAGGATCATGGATCTCCAAACACATTTGGACAAGGAGATTTGTCCGAGCTGTCAGTCCTCTTGTACATAAATCTTATGCCCAATTCTGCCCAAGATCCCTGAATCATTTACAGGGAAGTCTAGAGGTCTTCAAGGGGCTCAGGAGATTTTTGGCCAAACTTTAGTTATCCCATTAGGCAGACAAGAGGTCCCTTTGTTGGCTTTTGAAAATGCCCAGCTCTCCTTGCCAACTAGATGGAAGAACTGGAGGAGTTAAAAACAGACATCTGCTTCAAGGCATCAGAAGTGTTAAGGGACTTGACTTACCCTCAATTCTTCTACAGATTCCTTCATGGGAATTAGTGTTTGTCCTACAAGGCTGAAATACACCCACCCCCACTTCTATGATAATTGACCACAGATAATTATATTAAAAAATCAATTGTTTTACTCTCTAGTTACTCAACAGCTGCAGTATTTAGCATTATATGAGGCCACATTAGACAATGAAAAGTGAAGCTAAGTGATCCAACTTGAAAATCAATTTGCAATTATATATGGGGGAGTAAAAGTGATATTTATTTGCTTTACATATGAGAAATAAGAGGTTCCCAGAAACTGTCAGTTCTAAATTGTAATAGATCAAGAAAATTGCATAATAAATAATGAGTTGATGTGCTGAGCAAGAAAGCATAAACTTGATTTTTTATTACAGGACATGCTGTGTAACAGTACCACAGGTCTGGTTCCCTCAAACACTGACACAAGTAATGTTACACGTCTGTATTGACTTTTCTGTAGGGGGTGAAACTAAGTTTTCCTTTTATATTTTATTCTGATGAGTTACTTAGTTTTACAATGTGCCAAAGAAGTAAAACTGCATTTTCCTGTAGTTTCTTTTAGATTTAAAATCATTGAACTTTTAAATGGTTTGAAGCTTTGAAATTGGTCTTTTTTTTTCATGTTTTTTTTCTATTTACATGCTTTATTCTCAATGGTACCAGCTTATTAACAAATTCTATTTTTCCCCAAATTCCTCAAGAAGTAAAAACTTCAAGGATTGGGAACAAAAAAAAACATATAACCAGGCACTATATATGAAAGGTAACAACAACACTGACTTAAGTCATAATAATTTTGTTTTACAAGCAGTACCAATTATATATTTAATATATTTCATAGTTGGATCTGTACCTGAAACGTCTGGAAAAATCTTAGAATAGCTTAGCAGAGTTACTGAATTTAAGGCAAGAATGCAACTAGTTGGAATATGTGAACTATATACTTAAATAGGATTATTTTCTTAATCTTCAGTTTATTTTCCTTTTAAAATAACCATATCAAAATTCCAAAGGTCGGCTACTGTCATGATTTCCAGATTTTATCTTCTATTGCCCAATTTAAGAAAAAACAACAAACTTTACCATTACTTTTAAATCATTCTTCAAATATTTTTTTAAATTTAGCAACAGGAAAGAAATTAAATTCTCCTAATAAGTGGAAGTTAATAAGCTTTTTTCTATCAGAGAGAAAGAAAACCTCCCAGGAGTACAAAATTAAGCAGTACATAAGCGTAGGACAGATAAGATATCACTTTAAAGGGTAGCTGGAAATTGATTTCTGATTAAAACAAAACATTTAAAACCACAAAGGTCTTTTCCAGATCAGGAGCTGCAGATTTCTAAAAGTAACGTTTTCCCATCCTCTAAATATGCATTTTTACTGTAGGAAAGGAATGAAAAGGAAAGCAAAAACTTTTAAAAATATATGTTATTTATATATATATACAAATTGGCACTTGGATGCTATATATATATATATATATATACACACACATATGTGTGTGTGCATATATACATATATATATATATAAAATATATGGATCCACCTATAAGAGCTTATTTTCAGCTGCCATCTGTCATGAATTAATAATACTGGTATTTTACTCATTTTTCAGTATCTCTCTTTCTCTATCAGATTTTGTTCCTAAGATAACACTTCAAACTATAAATCCTTATGAGAAGGGATGCTCAAAAATAAAACAGTGAAGTCTGATTACAAAAAAAAGAGTTGTGTGAAACTATAGCTTTTTCAAGAATCACTTCTAATTAGGCTTCTTAATCTAGGATGGTGCAGGACTTCATAAAATGAGGGGAAAATGCTATATATCGTCACAATACACAAGAAGGAGATCGTAAGCTACCTAAACAATTTAAAAACCCATTGGCCTTACTTCATCTGTTTGTAAGGTTTCAAAACAAGTTTTTAGTTGGGCAAGAAATAACACAAGTTTCCAATGAAACTGAAGTGTGGTAGAGAAGACAATATAACTTGGTAAACAGGCATTAGTCCACTCTAATATTGTACTTTAATGACTCAGATGAATTACACTAAGGTAATAGAGCTGCTCTTCGTCATGGCTCCATTTAAGTATTTACTAAATTTTCACATGGAAATTGATTAGCTCAGCTGCAAAAAACAGGTACTAGTACAAAAAAAAACAAAAAGGTCTGATAAGTAAAGAACTTGAGGTAGAAAGTTACTCATGAAGATCCTCAAGAAACAATGTCAGAGCTCATCCTATCTCATTTTCCCTTCAGTAGCCTTGGTAAAAACCCAGAACTGTGCCTCAACCCATGCAGGTGACAGAAAGTCAGGAAGCATCACTAGTACAAATTATGCGGGAAGAATCAAAGGGCTCTGAAGATCAGAATTATAAACAGCCAGAGGAAATGGGTATGAACTGCTCATAAATAAATATATATCATAGACTGTAGATTTTAACAAAAATTAAATCTGAAACATCAGAGTATCAAGGATCTGTTCCACAGCAACAACATTCCTAAAGAAGTTGCATGAAGTATCCCAAAGGGCCACTTACAACAGCTTTGGACTGGGTTATGAAAGGAATAACTGCTCCATGAGGTAGGTGGTGCTGATAGCAGGGAGTGAGACCAATTGACCAGCTTGACTCCTCCCAGTTTCAGGTCCCCAAGATAGCCACGCTCATGCCAGCAGCAAGCACTTGAGTGTCCCATTGAGGCTGTTGGCTTTCAGCAGCCCTGGAGCTTTCACCAGAGCCTCTCCTGTGCCTGCTGCTGTGCACGTGCTTCAGCACTTCTCTATCAGTGCAGCCTCTGGTACCAGACACCCCAAAGTGCTCTCTTAGTGGTGCTTGGACACCAGCAGGGTGTGTCCCTACCAGGAGTGAAGGACATCAGCTGATCTGCATGTCTCAAAACACTCACATACTGAATCAGGGGCCTGTGAAGAAAGGGACTGTTCCCTCCTTATTTTAAAGGAATAAGAAGTGATAAAAGCATTTAGATGAAAATACAGATTCTAAAGATGATGCAGCAAGAGAAGGCCAACTTGCCTCCCTTGTTTCAATTTATGTACTAGATATTCATCATACTGATGCTTGAGGGAAGGTATGCAATAAAATTACAGTTTTCTGGGCATCAAAATGTCTAATTAAGGCTGTGTGAAGCATGTACACTGTAACTCAGAAGCTTAGGCTCATTGGTATGGGTAAATTCCCCATATGACATTCCCAACTGCAGTTTCCAAGGAACAAAGCCAGATTGAGTTGTAAACCCTTTGTCACATTGGCATGTGCAATATACGCCCCCTGAGAAACTCTTCTCCATGAAAAACTACCCCCTTGCATGAAGAAAAAAAAAAAAATAAAAAAAAAGGATTCATGACTTAGCTCAATGGGACCATAAAATGAGTAAATGAGTACAGTAAAGAGGGCAACATGAGCCAGACAGACTGAAGTAAACCAGGATACAGTCCAATCCTAGTTTTGTTATTGCCTTACTATATGTGACAGTCAGGTCTCAATTTTCCCACCAGTAAAATGACAATAATGTGACTCTTTTTTAAAATTTTTTTCTTGAATTTCTGAAGAACTTTGTAATTCATAGCTCAAAAATCAAAAGCAAAGAAAAACAGTAAGATTAAGGAGCACTGAGAAAACATACGACAGTGATCCAATAAGAATGTCACCCTGCTGCATAAGACAATACCACGAATGTCATGCCCCAATGCAATAAGAGTGGGTGTTCATGGATTGCATCCTGAGAACTAGGACATTTGTCACTGCTGTACACTGACCCCAGGTCACTTCCCTGAAAATTACTGCAAGCACTAAAAATTTACTGAATTTCCCAGAAAACACTGCAAAGAATTTAATGCATTCTCTGTATTATTTTGTGGAAAACAAAGAGTGTTCTAATTATCACAGAATCACAGAATATTCTGAGCTGGAAGGGGACCCACAAGGATCATCGAGTTCAACTCTTAAATGAATGGCTTGTACATGGACTGAACCTGTGACCTTGACATTATTAGCACCATGCTCTAACCAACTGCACTAATTAACGAGAAAATGATCTGATTTTAGCACACCACATTCATATACCAGTTGTTCTCTAAATATCTCACATCTGCTGCATTAATGTGGGCAGTATGAAGTCCACAGCTTGGGGAACTGGACAGATTGCTCTCACATAAAAATCCTAACAGGAAGGTTACCCCAAGCAGGTCTTGTAACTGACTCCCACTGTAATTGCTGTACTCTAGAATGCAATATTTTAAAGTCATCAGCAAACAAAGGAAGCTGATAGCCTAAGTTCCTCTTCTAAATTTCTCCCTGAATTGAAAGCTAACCAGGCTGTCCTTAGAATTTTTTCATCTAGCTTTCTTTATAGCAGTTTCATCAAGGTTTAATTCCCAAAAATACTTAAGAGATCCTTAAAAGCCAAGAATGTATCCTTAAGCTTGTTTACATTTGCCACAGACCTTCACCTGTGATACTACTTCTTATACCTGCAACACACATCCAGGAAATAACTTGACCAGAATTTCCATCTCCAATTATTTCATAGTAACAGAAAATTGGATCTCTGATAGATATAATCTGGTGTAACAGGAAGGGAGAAAGACAGAAAATGAGGCTTGCTTCAAAGTGATTTACAACACAGCAGGAATGCCAATGTCAGTGTATGGCATCCTTTATTTTCATGGTGCTGTCAAACTGAATCAAATGCACTGGAAGTCAGGGGAAAATAAAAGTTGTGTATTTGGAAGACACATTTACAAGATTTTGGTAGCTTAAATTTGGCAGGTGGCAGTTAGAGTGAAACCTCATATCAGAACCAAATGGGCTTTAATTGCACCTGTCTGGGACAAAGCAACATCTCCACATGCCCCAGTTCTCCTCTTAAACTGTGATCTCCAACACAACTTAAACAGCAGCCTGTACTTCCAACCTCAAGGGTTTTCTGAAAAGTGCATTTTCATGTGTGTTATGAGCACATGTGAAAGCTTAAAGAAAATAGACCAGATGCTAATTTCATTTACACTGGGTTAAATCTTGAAAGGCTCCAGTCCTTCTACACTTCATTTTCCACAGTGTAACCACAGCAGACTTTGACTACCGTCTGTTTCTCCTAAAAGGAAACCATGCACTGGGATTTCCAGGGTAAATGGCATTGCTCCTGACATGTTTATCACTTCAGACTAGAAACAAATCCTACCTTTGAAAAAGGCAATGACCACTATAAGCAAATGTTTTCAGAGAGCAGGATACTGGCCATTCTTTATAGCTAAACACATGGGTAAAATACAAAAATAACAGCGGATGTTTATGGAAACATAATTTATGGCAACAAAGCAAAAGGAAATAACAGAGACACTCTCTTCCACCTAGGACTGCTGTCATTCTGGATTCATACTGCTTTCTTCACGTCTTGCTCCATTTGTTGTTTTGTGTCTGTAAACACTTTTCAAAAGCTTTCACTTTGTCTACACAGGTGCCTAAATTTAAGTGTGTCATACTTTATAGAGTAAATAGCTCAGAGGTAAGACCACTCCAAGGGCTAGCAACCACAAAGATATCACCTCTGCCTCTGGAAGCCCCTAACCTGAGGTTTCACTGGGTTTATCTCAGCCCTGATGCCCCATTTTCCTAAGTTTAAATATCTCCAGTGATTTCCACATGACTCTGGGGCCTTCAATTATGTTTCCTGGAAAACTTTTTCTTCCGACAGGTCAAGAAAGCTTCACTCTCAGACTGTCTGCACTTCTGCTGACAGGCAGGAAGCTAACTTCCTTTGAGCTATGGAATAAGCAGCACATATTTTTTAAGAAGGACCAATCTTGGTATTACTGTGTTTCAAGGCTGCAATAAACACCTCAGACTGTATGTATTCCTGAGGCTCAGGCCTGATGGCAAGAACCAAAGCCTCCTTTCAGTACTGGCTAGATTCCCACTGGGTTCATTCCTAATTGAGACCACGCTTATACAGACTGACAGAAAGTTTCTCACAGCAATGAATGTAAAATTCTGCTCCTCTATCTCGAGGGTGCTGTTTTACATAAATATGCATATATATTTGCATATATGTTCCCCTTCCTGCAGAGATGGGTGGGTCACACTGCAAACAGTGCTGAAATACAAGCCCACTTGAACTGTTGGCAAGCACTGAAGTTCTAGAAAAAAATTATGTGCAGCTATTTCATAAGCATTTACCCAGCAGATAAATATGTATTTATGCATATGTATATTTTTCCCTGTAAAATACAGATAATATAGATCCTCAACACAAGAAAGCATTCAAGGATGTCACAAGACAGCTTCACATGCCAGAAACGCCGTAGCAAGTACAAACCAAGGATGCTCCAAGCAATGATAATTTGTGACCCAGAGCCAGTGCACACTGGGACAGATGAAAACAACTTGTTCCAAAGCTGCTATTGGGGACCTGACATGTTTATCTATTTGGCCCACATGGGGCTGTGTCTTCTAGCACTGACAGCTCCTGCAGGTTGGCAGCTTTTCAAAAGCTTGTCAGGCCTTGATAGCATTCCTATTCCTGCGGCGCTGGGCGGGTCGTGCCGCGGATCACACCGTGATAATCGCGCTGACACGTAACCCTGTGTGCACTGTTAGCACAGCCACAGGAAGGGGCACCACTGCTTTGCAGCTATTTACCCACTGTTTACCCAGCTGACAACATTTTGTATTTCGTATTTATTTAGCTTAAGGAGTAAAATAGAAAAGGCTTTAAGCAAACTCACAAGAAAATTCAATGTACTAAAGTAACGTTTCCAGCAGGATCTCAGAGCCTGGTGTTCCTACAGAATTTCTTCTCCAGCTTTCCAGCCTCTCATGCTATTAAACATCCGTTTGTTTTACACAGCACTTCTGGTGGTAATGGCACAGAGGCCTTCAGTAGAACTGCTTTCTTCCACTGACCATCTTTATTTTACTCATAGGAAGAAATCACAATTCTTCCAGTTTGCAAATAGCTTGCAGAATTTGTCAGGCATGTGAGGATCTTTCAAAAAAAGACCATGGCACTTGATAATGCCACTTCAGCAACAGAAGCTAAAGGCTTCTGTACAGGAAAACTTCAGGGAAAATATATCCCTGCTACAGAAAGATGATTATCCATTGCTAAACTTTATATATTCATTGACTATAATCACTTTAGCTTTCTGCATTTGCCTGTCATTGTGGAAGACTTGCTCATTACACTGTGGTACTTACTGTTGTTTTATAATGAGGTTTGCAAGCACTGGAAACCGGACAGATTTTTTTTCAAGCTGCCAGCTAAGGAAGTTTTCAACCTATTACACAATAAATTGAATAAAAACTACAATGATTTAAGAAATTGAGACTCCAGCAGAACTATTGATTTATTTCATAAGGAAAAATACACCAGGAAATAAAGCCATAACTTAATATATGTACGTCAAATTAACTAATTTAGGTAAATAAATAGGTTTTTTAAAGGAAGTTATTAAATTATGTGTATGTATACATTAGAGAAGGGAGCAGGATACAATGCTTTAGCTGCTTCTTTGAGTACTATTCCAGAAATGTCTTAGTATAGAGTTTTAGACTCTAAAATATAATCTTGACAAGTAATTATATCCACATATGAGAGTAAATTGTTGGAGATTCTGACTTGCCTTTTGGAGGTATCAGTAGCTCCTAACAAAACAAATATCTGAAATTGAGCACTTTATTAAAATGAGATGAACCTACCCAGCACAGAGCATTCTAAAGTTCATGTTCAGCTTTGTTTTAAAGAAAGGAAACCCTAAACTATGCACAATCTTGCATTCTAGTCTGAAAGTTGTTACACCTCTCTCGTCCCCTCAGCTTGCTTTTAACACTCCTTCCTCAAAGTCATTAATAAGCACATCATTTATAGGCAGAAACTTAATATTCTAATCAATTTCTACTCATTTTAGTGGCAGTGTGTAAGCAGATTATTTTTTCCAGATGACTCGCACTCCAGAGGAGTACAAAGGACACACTTCAGACCCTTGTAGTCCCAACATGTGTGGTTTCCTCACACTGGGAAAGCCTGGAAGCGAGCCGCCTGGCCCAGCGCCAACGCAAACTACGGTCAGTCTAAACACAGCACCGGCAAATGCTACTTTCTGACACTTCACTGCTACTGCAGTGCATCCTCCAGCATCCTCCTCTGCGACTGAGATTTATCCGCAGTTCTTCACACAGCTTCCTTCATCTCATCCCTTCCCTCCACTGACAAGATTCAACCAGCCAAGCACAGTGGAATTAAAGAGAAACACTCAAGTGACATTGTCCTGTGTTACCTGGGAGTTTACACAAGAAGATACATTTATAAAGTCGTTGAATGCCCATGGAGGCCTTGAAAATCATCACACCAGGATGCTCTGCAAGGCTTCTCAGTCAGTTCTTTCCAGTTAAATACATTTTGCCTCATGTGTTTTCTTCTGAAAAGTTAAATATTATCTGAATAGTTAAACTATTAGTTTACTGCTAAAAGAAGTAGAAGTATTTGAACCTGAAGGCATATTTAGTCTAGATATGCAAGCATTAAGAATTTTTATTCCCTCCTTTCAGTTTACCACAGATATGTAAACATACATTCTCTATTCATCATCTCTATTCATACTCATACATATTCTATTCATTTGCAAATGCAAATTTTCCTTCCAATACAAAGTGAGTCTTTGCTCTGTAATATCTATACCACTGTTCCAACTGCAGGTTAGTCCTCCTGGCTCTGTCTGAGTTCTGCTCTTCTTGGAAAGCACAAGGTCCATAATGATCAGTGGTGGTTTGGCCAAAGGGAAAATGTCACCAGCTTGGACTGAGGGGTGGCTCAGGCAGGGTGCTGCCACCTCCAACAAGGTCTGGCTCATAAAGCCCCACTGAACATAATGGGAGCTGACAGCACCCAGCATCTCTCAGGAGGAAAGCAGCATCCCACAGAAACAGAATTCTGCTTTTCACACAAACAAAACTTGTTTTCTACAGAAAGCCTACACCAAGAATCAATTTGTAGTCTGAAAATTTGCAATTATAATTAGCAGTGCTAATTATTAATTGTTATTAATGCAACATTCTGAGGGAGTGATGGATTTTGAGTCAATTATTGAGATGATAGAAGCACGGTAAGTGCTTGAAAAAGCATCCCAGGAAGAAATTTCCTGAAATACTCAGAATCTGAATTTTACAGAAACTGGCATGTGCAGCATTGCTGAAGTCAAGATGAGGAACAAGATATTCCCCCTGGTACTGCATCTCCTCTATGCAATGACAGCAAGTGTTGCTCTCAAACATGTGGGCAAAACAGTCTCCTGTTCCACCTGTTCTGCCCCTGCCTGCAATTGCATTAATTCAGGGTCAGTTACCTCTTTGGAGCTGGCAGCAGAACAGAGTAATTTAAAACCCCCATCTGGTGCCTAAAGAAAATACCAAACACAGCTGAGAATTCAGATTTTCTTCATATCTGGAAGAAGCAGGAAACCAGTTTTCATGTGTTCCTGTGCAAGCATCTGGTGTTCGTTCACTCATAGTAGTCAACTGTGCTACAAAAGCTCCAGTTTACCATGTCTGCTAGAAATATTGAAGGCTAAATTGTCATCTTATTATCTCAAGTTAACACACTGTCACTGGGCACGGGCAAGGGACTAAGCAGATCCCTATGGAAGCTTCTCCTATACTAGTAATTCTAGGTATTAACAGAAATGCTGAAATTGCCACTTTCATTTTACTATAATTTAAACCATTCAAATTGCCTCTGCTCTGTTCAGTATTACAGTAGAGCAATCCCAGTGATGCCAGGAAGCAATGAATGAGCTGTCTTCAGTTATTTCCTTCCAAATGCTTTTAAATGAAGAGGGTAACCATGACCAGAGGAGTTGAGAAATGAACACTCCAAGCAACATTTTTCCTGTTTGCTGATATTTTGATGCTGTTTTCGTGCATTGCAGGGCTCTTCCACATTCTCCTGCAGGTCATCAGTCACACAGGAGATCATACAGTATGAGAAATTCAATTGATTAAAATAATATGTGTATCTATGGAAGGTGAGACCATCAAATCTTGATAAATTGCACTGCACAATGAATCTGCAGTTACCTAGTGAAGAAATAAATATATAAAAACCAAACCAAACAAAAAAAAAAAGTTTAACAAAATTTAACGTAGGAGATAAACTCCAGGGAAAACACACTGACCTTTTTTATATTTTTGTTTACGTCAACCAAGTTGAGCAGGAAGATGTGGTCCTTTGCCCCAACTAGCAGCCGTCCCCTCTCCTCATCTAGCAGCAGGGTTCGAAAATCAAGCCCCTCTGTTGAGCCCAGGAATGGGATGCAGCTGTTTGAAAGCAGCAAGTCTGTGGGAAAATGAAGAAAATCTTTATAATCAAAATGTTTATAAATGACTCATCAGTGTCTTTTATAAATATATGCAACCAGCATGGGGTATACCAATGAGATAAGTGCACTCTTGGAGTATGTCTTTCCAGAGTCATAATACAGTTCCTATTAACTTTGGGGTTTTTGTTACTTCCAAATTGGGTAATATTTACTTTCACAAAATATTTTTCTATGTAAAATCTTCCTAATAAATTATCTGTATGGCATAAAAAAATCAGAAATTCAACATAAATTAGAAACCACAAATTTTCTTCTTTGCAAAAGACAGATCTTTGCAAAATATGTGCTATATCTTTCCTTCATTCTAAGAAAGCAAATTACGTTCATATTATCATACTCATGGATACACAGAGGCTCAAGGATCAATACCTCACCATATTTGGTGCTCCAAATATAAACTAGCAAAGGTAAATGCCAGCCAAGAATAATTACAAGCAGGAAATAGTAAGTAGGGACATTTGAAGATCGTCCAGTTCAACTCCCTCAGTATGAAGAGGGACATCTTTCACTAGATCAGCTTGGTCAAAGTCCCACCTAATATGGCCTTGAACACTTCCAGGGATAGGGCATCCACAACTTCTCTGGGCAACCTGTGCCAGTTTCTCACCACTCTCACAATAAAAGAATTCTTTCTTATATTCAATTTCTACCTACTCCCTTCCAGTTTAAAAGTATTGCCCCTTGTCCTTTCACTAAAGACTTTGGTAAAAAGTCCTTGCTCATCTTTTTTACAAGCCCCCTTTTTTATATATTGAACAGCTGCAATAAGATCTCCTCAGAGCCTTCTTTTCCCCTGGCAAAACAACCCCAAACCTCTCAGCCTGTCCTCACACAGAAGGAGTTACAGACCTCTGACCATTATCAAGGCTCTTATCAAGATTCATTTCAAGATCCACATCCTTCTTGAACTGGATGCCCTGGAATTGAATGTAGGACTGCAGGTGGGGTCTCACTAGAGGAGACTGGAGAGGCAGAATGCCCTCCCTCTACCTGCTGAACACACTTCTTGTGGTCCAGCCCAGAGTACAGCTGGCTTTGCAGGCTGTGAGCACACATTGCTGGCTCATATCCATTGTTTCATCCACCAATATCTCCAGGTTCTTGTCTGCAGGGCAGCACTCAACCTATTCATCACACAATCTATTCATCATCCAGTCTGTGTTGACATCAAGGATTGCCCTGACCCAGGTGTAAGATCTTGCACTTGGCCTTGTTGAACTTCACACAGTTTACACGGGCCTCCTTCTCCAGCCAATCAAGAGATCCTCAAAGGTAATTTATTCCAATTCAATGAAGATGGTAGAGTAAGAGGAACATTCAGTAGCAACACCTCTAAGATCCCTACTAAAATAAAAAATCTGACATGGAATTTTTACTGTGAATTAACAGTAGCTTCAATTCTCTTTTAAAAGATACTAAATGCAAAGAAAAAATAATACTCTTTCAAACTAATGAAAGAATCGATAACACTGAAAAAAAGCTGAAGGGCTGTAAAATAAAAATTCTGGAACATTCTGCCTAATGAGTACTCTGTGAACATAATTCTGGATGAAGACACAAACAACATATAGAAAAGAGAACAAGGATAGTTAAGCCTTGTTAGGTAGTCATAACTTAGGGGAAAAGAAAATAAATATGTGAATCAGCTCTTCCACATGCAAGGTAAACTATCTGGAAATCATCAGACAGAAAGGTCAATCTTGTATTTGACTGAAAATAAAATTAAGGGTATTTCCACCTTCCTGGCAGTGGATGGACAATGTAGCATTCCTGCTAGAAAAATCAGACTTATTGCAAGAGTTATTTACCCATCCTGATCATGATGAAAATTAGAGTCAGTGTTTTGGATAAAAAGTCCTGAATGAAATAAAGGGAAAAAAATCCACCCAAACATTTTTCTCCAAGGTCTCTCACAAACCATGGCAAGAAACAATTAAGTTCTGGTGCTGGCTAATAAACACCACTCTGTGAGGGAAAATATTTTATCATTATTAATCTAACTGGAATATAATTATGGCAATTATTTTTTGGCTCAATCACTTCTACTTAATTTTGTGTGAATTTTTCTGGCTCAGTGCAGGGTGTTGTTACGGTACAATCTGAAAACAAATTGTCATGCATCGCCACTCCTATTCCCCTAGGTGAGATTTATTTGGCAGTACTTTGGAAAAAAAGTACTTCACATTGCTTCACATTGAAAAATAATATCCAATGCTGGGCACTACACTACTACACACCAGCACTCTCCTTTCTCACATATTTTTTGTGAAGACAAAGATGTCAGGGTTTGTTTTCTAAACCAGAAATACTTTAAAAGATATGTTTATTAATTGCCAGTAAGATCACTTAACATGGTACTGTAAGAACCTCAGTCCTCACCTGCAGTACACAAGTAACTAACACACAGAATATGAGAAAAAATGCCTTCCCATCTGCAGCCACAGGAATTTGACCTAAGGAAGGATAAATGATATGCTTGTGCAAGTACTCTAAAGCACTTTCCCTGCTTAGAGCCATGAGAAGCATGGGCCTTTGCAAGAGTGTCAACTGCAAAAATATGTGGATTTGATTCTCCACATGCATAAAGGATGATGACTGAGACTGCTCTCTACTTCCCATTTCCTTCTTATTTGAAAGGAATTATCTCTGAAGAGACCACTCCAAATGGAGATTTGTCATCTGTTGTTTAGCAGTTCTAGAATTTCTCAGGAAAAAAGCCCCACCTAGAACAGTGAGGGAAAATGCTGCCTCATGACTGAAATGTCCAAGAGGGAATGAGCCCTGTCTGATGACTTTTACAATCATTTATTTCACTACATCATAAGGAAAACATCTGTAGAATATTCCAGACTTAAATGACAATACTGCACACTCCATTCTTACTGATGCAGATGACAACACCAGCTGCAAAATGGTGAAGAACCCAGTTATCTACTATTGAAAACAACTAGAAATAGGACTGTGAGCATGACCATTGATAAGATTATAACTGCAACATGACCTAATAAAACTTCACAAGTGAACATTAATGGAGGGTTGATTAAATTGCAACAAAATTAATTATTGTTCTCATTCCACAAAACAACACAATCCAATCTTATGCTTTGAAATTTCCCTTCACAGTGAGAAATATTTACTATCATCAAGGATATTACACTTGAAAAATTTTCTGTAAAAAGCACATTTCCCAATGATTTTCAAGCTTAGGGCAAGCAGACGATTTGAATCACTGCATCTCTTCTAGCCTGACTATCACAGAACCAGCACTGACAAGAGACACAGTAACAAAGCTAGTTATACCGATGATCTTTCATGAGTACATGATCAGGACTAAGTTTTATAGACTCTATTTACCTTTTATCTCAAAACAAAAGTTTTTTTCCAGCCTGGTGATTAAATAAATGTCCAGCAAACACCCTTTCTGGGTTAATATTTCACTGCAGAGTGGTAAAAGCTGCAATAGCGACTGGGTTATATTCATTTAGAAGAGTATATGAGTGGACTTGGCTTAGAACAGCATGATCATAGCATGAAGAATCTCAAGCAGCAGAATCAGAGCAAACAGCCTTCAAAAGCAAAAATGTCATTCTGTTCTGATAATACAAATTTGCATTTATAAAACACATTTAGACTTCCTAGCATCAAGTCACATGTGTAGTGACCATGATACCGTTCCTCAACTCCAGCATGGTGTAAGAATGCAGCAATGTGCAACCAACTTGGTTGAGACTCAGAATTCCCTCTGCGAGCGGTTACAGACTTTTTTTAATGACAAGCCACATCTAAATTAGCAGAAAGGGAACATCTCAACCACTTTCAAAACAGTTACACCTAATGACACCTTTGAAGGACCCCAAAATTAAAGGCTGGCTAATTTTCATACACAGCAAAGAACAAAGACCACATCACTTTTCTAGAAGTAGGAGCCTGTCCTTTCTCATGTTGGAGAATAAACATGAAGATTTATGTGGGCATTGTAGAAATGCTCAACCCAAATTGTGAGCTAGAGAAAAGCATTTCTAGCATGACTGCAGCAATGTATCCAATTCCTAAGGTATTCTGAGTTTAAAATTGACCAGTTGACCCCAGATATATTGGTGCAAAGGCAAAGAGAAGAAATACTTCCAAACTACTAGCAATCTCTACTATGGACTGCAAGAAGTAAATGATCTTTTGTGTAGCTGCATCTCACCATGGACAAAGCCGTGTATGCAAAGCGGCTCCATTGCCATACAATGTTACTAGGCCTGGTGGACAAAGGTAATATTCATTGAACAGCAGGACCTCTCCAAAAGGATACAGACAACCAGGAGTAGGGAAAACATGTTATCACAATTTTGTGACAAAACCTTGGTACTGAGATGCCCAAAAAAGAACTACATATTAAACCACGTGTTTTGTGCTTAAGGACTTCTCATATTTTAGGACTGAATTGTTCTCCGGGAGCCTATAAAAGTGACTGCGTAAAGACAACTTTTCCAAAGATTCCTAAAAAATTCATCTGTACTCTGCTGCAAAATTTCAGGCACTTGAGGGATTTTCACTACAAGCTTCACACATTTCTATGGGAACGCTCCAGAGACAGCGTACTTAGTATAATCACCATCTCTGTGTGCAAAAAGTTATGATTTCAGGTAGGGGTATAGGAAGGACATTCTCTAAGATACAGAGGGTTAAGTAAAAAGAATGACACATTTCAGACAATTTTAGAAACTTGTCTCCTTTATGTCAGCTTCAATGTCTTCCAGGAGGATGTGCAGGTGGAGCCAG
>VYXF01004770.1:546-82444 GCA_013397295.1 Polioptila caerulea
TTCTCATGGGAAAACAGAAAGAATGGTTTACTCACGTCTGGCAGTCTGAGAGCTGGAGCTGACATTAGAACATTCTTCTGCTGGTGAAAGGCCTGCATGGCCGCTTTTGTCCACTGGAGATCTCTGTTCCCATTGGCAATGAGTGCATACAGAGGTTTTACATGTAGCCCATAGCTGTGTATCTACAGCCTACACCATCCTGTAATTCCTAAGAATGTTCACGGTTCCTTCACTGTCTGAGGTTTTGGGGTTTGGTATATCACTTCTTTGGGATCCTGGCCAAGAGTCCATTGTCTCACACTAATTTCATAGCCCAGATAAATTACCTTTTGCTTCACTACCTGTGCCTTTTTCTTTGATACTCTGGATCCCTGAAGTCCTAGAAAGTTTAGGCTGCAGAGTTTATGCCNCCTAGAAAGTTTAGGCTGCACATGCCTCTTTTGTCCGGATGGCTATGAGGATATCATCCACATACTGCAGTAGCTTTCCTTCTTCTGGGGGAGCCTCCCAGGATTCTAGATCCTTGGCAAGTTGTTCTCCAAATAGGATAGGGGAGTTTTTAAATCCCTGAGGCAACACCGTCCATGTGAGCTGGGATTTGTGCCTGCTTTTAGGGTCTTCCCATTCAAATGCAAAAATGTTCTGGCTGTTCTCATGGAGAAGGAGGCAAAAGAAGGCATCCTTCAAGTAAAAAACAGTAAACCAAGTTAGCTCTGGTGTTAGGCACGTTAGCAAAGTGTATGGATTTGCTACCACAGGATAGAGATCTTCAGTTATTTTGTTAACAGCTCTTAGATCCTGTACTATCCAATATGACCCATTAGGCTTTCGGAATGGTAAGTTGGGAGTGTTGAACTCAGATAGACACTCTTTTAACAGCCCTAATTGCAAAAAGGTTTCTTCTATTGGACTAATTCCTTCTCTATCTTACTTTTTTAAGGGGTACTGTTTAATTCTTACTGTTTTTTCCCCTCCTTGAGCTTGATTACTACAGGAGGTGCATTTTTCAGCCTCCCTGGAATTTTAGAGGCCCACACTCCAGGAAACACTTGATTTGTTATCTCTTCACTAATTTCTCCCTCCTTTTGAACGGCTGTTAACATTAAACTTAATGCCTCTATGTACTGGTCATCATTTATCTCCAGAATAACCTCCCTGTTTTTAAATGTAATGGTTACTTGTAATTGTTCTAATAAGTCTCTTCCCAAAAGATGTCTCGGGGAACTGGGCAGGTATAAGAATTTGTGAATACCTCATTGCTTTCCAAGCCTATACTTTAATGGTTTGCAAAAATATGATTTCTCAGGTTGGCCAGTTGCTCCTATTACTGTAATATAATCCTTCCCCACAGGTGCCAAAGTCTTATTCAGAGCTGAATATGTTGCCCCTGTGTCAACCAAAAACTCCACTTCTCTCCCTCTCTTCCCCAGCTTCAGTTTTATAACCAGTAGATCTCCTGGGGTGAGATCTACCGGTCCTCCTCAGTCTTCTTCCAAATGTGCAATCACTTTTCCCTTTTCCCAGTCTCCTTCTCCCTGAAGGCCACCCCATCTTTGTTCTGGGCATTGATTTTTCCAGTGACCATATTTCTTACAGATCACACACTGGTCTCTGCCCAGCCGGGACAGGCCCTGTCTAGGTGGTCCCTATCTGTGTCTTCCTCTCTCTCTCTCACTTATGACAGCCACAAACTTCCTCATTCCTTGTTTATAGCCTTCTTCCCTGTTAAAAAAGACTCTCCACGCCTCATCCAACAGAGTCTCTAAGTTCCTCACATCCGCCCCCCGGAAGCTTTTGAAGTTTATGTCTTATGTCACTAGTAGGTTGTCCCAGGAATAAATTGACTAGCTGCTGTATCCCTACTTCAGACTCAGGGTCTAGGGTTGTGTGGCAGCGCATTGTATCCCTTAATCGATCCAGGAAATTGGATGGTGACTCAGAGGGCCCTTGCTTGATTGCATATAAAGCTGACCAATTTATAGTTCTGGGAATGGCTTTTTCCATCTCCTTTGCGATCCATTCTTGATAGCTTTCCAACTTCCTTAAGTCTGCTGATTTATTTGGATCCCATTGTGGATTTTGGAGTGGGAAATATTTTTTTGCATCTAATTATTGGGTTTTATAGTAATCTTTTGCCAGATTCCCTGCTGCTTTTATGATTAGCTGTTTTTCTGTCTCGGTCAGTGCATCAAATAATTGCATATTGTCCCAATCTGGATTGTGTTGTTTTATTATATATCACAGACATTTAGCAGTGCTAACTGGATCGCTGTGATAATTTTTAGCAACCTTTTCCAATTCCCCCAAGTCAATAGCGGAGAAGAGAACTTTAACCAATACCATTCCTCCCTCTATTCCCTCTGCCCCTCGCAGAGGTGCCTGTAATATGTGTGTCTGTTGTAAAGTCCAGTGTGCGATTGGAGAGGGGTCTGCATCCTCTGAGTCCTCATCCTAATCCTCATCCTTTTTTTGTCTTATGTAGGGAGGCCTGAGCAAATCGCCTGCCGGATCTTGTTCCTGGGCCACAGCCTGGTAAACCTTATCAGATTTTGTACACCTTTGCCCTATACTACACGATGAACAGCACCACTTAAGCTTTCCTCTCTTAGTCTTATTCTCTTTCTCTAGGGCCAATACCAGAGGACTAATCCTCATCCTTTTTTTGTCTTATGTAGGGAGGCCTGAGCAAATCGCCTGCCGGATCTTGTTCCTGGGCCACAGCCTGGTAAACCTTATCAGATTTTGTACACCTTTGCCCTATACTCCACGATGAACAGCACCACTTAAGCTTTCCTCTCTTAGTCTTATTCTCTTTCTCTAGGCCCAATACCAGAGGATCATATGGAACTCTGAGCCCACAGTCCCTCTGCCATTCAGGGTGCTCTTGAAGGGAGAAAAACATCGGCATAGGATACCTCTGTCCACTTTCCTTCCCTTCTAAGAAATAGCACAAGTTGTAATAGTGTGCTATAATCCAAAGTTCCACAAGGTGGCCACTTTGCTCCATCATCCAATATATATAAAGGCCGCCATTCCTTACAGAATTTAATAAGGGCTCTCATGTTCTGTGCCCCATGCCCAGAAAGTTCTTTCCAATGTGCAATAACACAGCTTAGCGGAGTGGCCTTAGGGATGTCTTTACTTTGTCCAGTTCCCATTATCTTCTCCTTCTTGTCCTATTCCAGTTTTGCCCAAACTTTTCCTCACACAGTTTCACTGTTCTTTCCCAATTCTCTTCCCACACACAAACTTCAGAATTTTAGGTTCAACATTGACTTGATTAGGATAATATTTCAAATTACACAGGGGACAAATGCCCCACTGGTTACTAGAACAACAATACCAACGTTTTTCACAGTCTTTACACTGTAATAAAGCACATGCCAGATGCCAACCACTTGATTCTCTGATGGTTCTGAACCTCTCACAAAGACAGGCTACCCCGTTAACACCTTCTGAAATAGTTCGAGTCCCTACTGAAGGTTATTCCCAGTCCAAGGCTACCAAGCTCTCTGCAGAGGTTTATATATCCCCCCTAAAGATACCCATTCATTCCCTCTTTCCAGACAATGATTTATTGGATTAATAAATTCCCAGGGATCAAGTTCAAACCAATGCTGAGGAGAAACTCTTTCAATTTGTCTATCCACGATTAAAACAAATAACACTCCGTGTTTACACGCAACAATCCTCTGTTCACACTTGCACTCCCTCCACACTGACCCCAGTTGCTTCACTTTTCTCTGGCCAGCCCAGTCGCCCGAGGTTGGAACCACAGATAGAGCTCAGCACTCACTCCATACCAGAGGTACATATCACTCGCTGACTTACTGACACACTCAATGACTCAACATGTCCGGACTTAGCATTCTCCCAAAACAGCAGCAAAACCAAGGGTTCACTCGACCCACCCCACAGCTGCTAATGGGCTGCTCTATCAGCTCAGTGAGACCCTTCCGTTGGCTGAACTATTGGCCAGGGATGATCATCGATCCCTCTCGCTTTGTCTCCAGCCCCACTCTGGCTGGCTCCTTGCAAGCCCACCAGGACTGTGCTGTGTGTCAGACGTCTCTGTATGACTTACCAGCAGCCCTGTTATTATATTTAAATATCTGCAGTGCCAGCAGGTCGTTATCTGTCCCCATGTTGAGCGAACCAAGGTTTGAGGTCCTTTCAGGAAGGTCCTGGGGCGTGCCAGAGAATGCACCCCTCAGCCACTCTTGCAGCCAAACAGACCCTCTCCTGCCTGGCTTGCCAATATGATGCACGGAAAACACTCTATAACCCACAAAATAAATTATAAGAGTAGATATGTATTTTATACAGCACTGTGTGGTGCATGGGGGATCGCTTCTCATAATACATGCACACTTTTGCTGACCTACGCCTCTCCTTTTATCCTCTACAAACTAGGACTGCACAATGCACCTAATACATATTCATTTCCTAACACCGCCCATCTCCGCTTCATATTAAAATTAGTTTCACGCCTTTTCTTTTCTTTTGCATTGTTCTTCTTTGGTTACTCTGGTGGTCGTCTGGGGGTCTCTGGGATGAAGTAAACAGTCTTCCTCTCACTTGAACTTCTCACCTTGTCTCCTTGTGCATGCTCTCTCCTTCAGTCTCTTCGTCAGCTTTTGTAGTTCTTCATCTATTTTTCTGGACTTCAATACTAGTTTTCCTGGTTGTAGGGGTCTGCAGACCCCTTATCCTGTGGTGCCTTTGTCCTTGTATCCTGTTTGCACACTCTAGTTCTTTATCTTATCCTACAGCCTTGTTCCCCCCTCTATTCTTGTGAGCATCGTAAATTACAGCAGACATGTAGTTTTGTCAGCCCTTTCTAGTCAAATAATTTCTTAATACTTGATTCTTAATTCTTAATTTCTCTGTCTCATCCCCACCCCCTGTGAGGCCTGGTGGGGCCAGGCTGGGCCCTGGTGGCTGCTGGGCAGGTGGAGGGGAAGCCATCGGCCCACAGCGTGTTCACAGCTGAGCCCACCCTGGCTGATGATATCCTGGCCATTTCCCCTCTCTCCCAGCGTGGCTGCTGAAGAAACTTCCCAGTGCGACCGCAAGTGGCCAAGGGGCTGTCCCGGAGCCGTGGGAGATCATGCGGCTGAGACCAAGGGGTTGCTCTGCAGGCTCTGGGTGAAGATATTAGCTCTTTCAGGCACAGATGAGACCTCTCTCGAGTGAGAGAAAAGGACAGAGTGAAGACACGTAGAAGACAACATGGAGACATCAAAATCAGTAAAAGAAGGAGTCAGGTCCCAGATGAGAGGTGAATGAGGAGATGTCTTATTTTTAGGCTGAAATTCTCTCGTAAACCATGGTGATGGGCTATGATGCACTGAATATCACTGTAACTCATTGAAAATGTGAGGGGAGAGAGAGTTCAAATTGTAGACCCGAGCCAAGGCGTCCATGCTGAACTAGTAGATGTTGGAGTAGCTATGATCCCATGAGAAGCTTAAACAGAGAGAAGTAAGAGGGATGGAGACCCTTTTTCCCGAGGGAAGAGGAAGAGAACATCTGATCCCAGAGATGAAGATGATCTTAGAGATAGATGAAGAGAACCTTTGTTTTTAAACAGCTCATCTTTAAAATAGTACCCCATAAATTGATGTGGCCCATAAATGCAGCAGTGGAAAAAGCTGCTGAAGATGGGAGGGACTTCATGGATACAGATTCCCAGGTGGCTGCTATTCGTAGATATTGAAAACCATGAGAGAACTGGGGTTTTTTTTGTGGAAAAGTCTCCATGGCATGGCAAGAGATGCTTCTCTCTCTAAAGTGGATTGAAGAAAGACTAGTCTAGAGATGGAAAACTAACTGAGAATCCTAGATGTTGTTCCTGTATGTTGTCAGTGGGAAAGAAAAGAAGTTGTGTGGGGGAGGAGAAGTGTGCTGACGGTTTTATTCTGATTCTTATTCTTTTAGTCCTGTTAATAAAGTTTTTCTTTATACCCTTTAAAGTTTGACCCTGTTTTGCTCTTCTAATTCTATCTCATAGCAGAAAATAGACCCACCACATAAAATAATCAAGGAACAAGGACATGGGGCAATGACAGAGTGCTAAGCTCTTTGACAATTCAAATGTACCCTGCAGGACTTAGAGACCCAAGAAAAGATTTACGTAACTGTATTTTTGTGGTAGCAAATGCAGTATTAAGGTGAGAATTTAAGGGATCAACAAAAACCCCCCTAAACAGCCCGCCAGTAGGATCTCATAAGCTGGCCTTAAAAAAAAGAGATGTGAAGAAGCTTTTCAAGTGTATCTCCTTTGACTAAAGTAGCCATGGCTAAATAATATTATTGTTTGACAGCTTCAGTGTTCATGAAACCAGAATATTGCTTCAGAAATAAAGATCACCAAGATAACTAAGATGCTTGAATCTATAATTGATTAATTTTTTTTACTAATGTCCCACAGAGGCCTAATGTTTGGTAGCTCAGGTTGTCTTGGTCCCATCTCCTCAAATCAGTAATGCAGGATGTTGTTCTGCCACCATTTGCCTGACCTTCAGCACCGTCATAAAATGAAAGTATGCAGTATTAGAGACAGTGACTTCATAGTTTCTTTCTTACACAAAGATCCTTCCAACATCTCTGTAGCTAATAGCAGGACTGCTGACATCATAAGGAAATGGATGACACCATAACTTTGATTCTGTACAACTGTTTATGGGCATTGACTACAGAGCACTGACATCAAATAGCACCTACAGACTAAAAACATTAAGGTCTTTTGATACTAACTTGCAGGATCCAGCAAGAATATTTAATTTTGTAGTTTAACCACTAGTAAGTGGCATAACAGCAAGAATACATGCAAAGACTTTTATTTTCATTTTAAAAACACTGAACAGGTGATACTAATGGGAAGATCTCATTGTCAATATGCCATGAATAAATGAAACCCACTGAAATACAACAATTCATATAACAGGGGGCAAAGAATGCCTTTGAAAGCAGAAAAGTAGCATTTCTTATTTGTCTAAATCTATCCCACATGTTTCTTAAAAAGAGAAAATAATTGAAGTTCACATATTAATTCATTGCATTATAAGAACATTGCATTTAAATTTTTTTCAGAGAATCTCTATAGTGACATACAACAGTGTTCATTAGGTCTGATCTTTCTTACCCATCTCATGGGTTCATTGTCCTTGACTGCCACTGAACGTAATGTAGTCTGAGGCCTTTCATGCATCCTGGGTGTAGGGGGGGTGTTCTGCAGTGACAAAACTGAAATGTATCCAACTGTATAGATTCTTCTATCAAATTAGGTAGATTTCTTCAGCACCTGGCTACCTAACAATCTCAGTCTTTTTGACATCTCATATCTTTCAGAGAGTTAGCAAAGGGCCAATGCATAGCTGAATTATTCTTAGCAAACTAGCAGCTGTTGGTCATGTCTTACAGGGAGGGAAACTGGGGAACTAGACAGTGCCCAAAATTAAGCAGCCGATTAATGACAGAGCTAGGAACTGTAGATCTTCCAAGTCCAAGCATTGCCTAGTTTACATTTTATAGAGGAGAGAATTAACACAAAAAGAAACAAAGATTTTTATCTAGATCATGAGGACAGTCAGCTAAGGAAAGTAGAATCCACCTCAAGGCTTTGATACACAGACTAGTGCTTGTCCCACTGCATACTTCTTTATGGACAGAAAGATCCCAGAGTGGTCATCCCTCACAATAACATGATGGAGGAGGCAGAGACCAGACCAGCTACTACTGTTCCTTCAGCTTGGGGATGAAGAACTTTTGTTTACACAGTGAGTTAGCCTTACCCAAGCCATGGCTGGAAGGCTGGCCTAAGAAACAAAACCCTGGACTATTAAAAGTGTCAAACTTTCTGCACTCCAGCCTCTCAATAATGCAGGCTCCTGTTCACATAGGCCTTAAGTACAGGATTTTTTCCACTACTAAACTTAACAGATCTTTTTTTTTTTACATATATATTTTGAACAGCAGATGATGCTATAAGACTTGGGATTAAGCTCTCTCCTGACTCCAGTTTTCTACAATTGCTTTTGAAGAGTGAGGAAAACACGCTGAGTTTTTCCTCTTATTTGCGTATGAAAGGTCTATAATTTCAGATTATAGAGACTAAAATGGTTGCATTCGGAACCTGGAAGAAATGCTAAGCTGTTTTATACCAGTAATTTATATGTCTATTTAATACCCCAGAAAAATGTGTTAACAGGGTCAGACCAATTCAGAGAAGGCCTCTCTGTTCCCCAATTTTTGTCTTTTGGTCTTTTGATATTAAAACTTCATCTGGCAGATATTCTGAGGCGAATAGTAATTTCAGTCTCGAGGTAAATTTTTACCTGCAAAAAAAAAAAAAAGAAACAAAACAAACAAGCAAACAAATAACTTAATTCTACTGGTTAAATTAAAGCTTAAAGAAGTAGACAAGAATTCAAGGTTTCTTTTCTTAAAATCTGGTGAAAAATAAATGGGAATTTTAATCTCCATGTCTCCTGCACTAACTCTTATGTTCTTCTGTCTGTATCCATAGTACATGGGAGTATAACAAATCAATCATGAAAAACATTGCTGTTTCACCACTATTAGCACAATGCTTATTTGCTGTCTCTTCAGGCACCCGACTTCTAGTGTAATACAAAGTATAGTTTTGCTCTTTACTCAGTTTCACAAAGCAGTGTAATACTTCGATTTTTAATTTGTGTGACCACATTAAAAATGAGGTTTTAATTTGCCAAGCCTCCTCCTCCTCCATGGCACTTTCCACCTCCTATGTTGAGCTACTCACTGAGTTCCCATGGAGTGAAGCTAGCCCTCAGCCTTTTACATGGGGTGAAATAATGTTGTGTTACATTTTAAGAGGCAAAATTTTTTTCTGTGGACTACAGTGTAGAAAAACCTTGGTAACAAAAAATGAAGCTTTTCGTAACTGCTAAAGATGTAATGTCATGTAGACATGCATAAAAATAGCTTTATAGACTAAAATTGGTGTATTTATATCCAAAATATTAGAGTAAGGGTCTTTATAAAGACAAGCAGTGGAGGGAAAAAACCACCCAATCAGACAATGTTATTTCATAGTAACTTAAATGAGTCAATTAAAAGTCAAAAGTTTTCCTCTTTTGTTTGTAGCACCCAATAGATCATTGACACAGGCAGTGGTAAGGAAAGGCATGAAACCTTGTGTTTAACTTGAATAATTCAGAAATGCATTCAGTTAGTCAACAGTTACACTGCTTTATCTTCCATTTATTTCCCTATAGGAGCAGAACTGTAATACACAGACTCATATATTAACAGTGCTAATAGGTTATAGTTTTTTAATATCTGTAGACTCCAACAAAAGTAATCCATAGGTTGTTTTAGGTGATTGGGGTGGTTTTTTGTCTGTTTTAATCTGTATTGAAAAAGCAAATCAAAACAGAGGCGCAGCAACATTTTCACTGCTTTTGCCCTAAGACAGAACAGTTTCTAATTTTGTTCTTAAACAAAATCAGTTACAGAAATTTCAATGTCTATTTTACAAAGTCAAAATTATTTTTTTTTCAGGTAATTACATAGAGAGGAAGCAGAAAAGTTTGAATTTCACAAACTTCTCAACTAGAGAACAAATACATAGGGACATCTCACAAACAAAACTACCAATATAATTCTTTGAGCAAGTTTTTTTGTTTATGATAAAAGACTAAATAAACCCATGATTTAGAGAAATATTAACAGGTTTTATCAACAGCTGAAAATTC
This sequence comes from Polioptila caerulea, assembly GCA_013397295.1. Classification (NCBI taxonomy): domain Eukaryota; kingdom Metazoa; phylum Chordata; class Aves; order Passeriformes; family Certhiidae; genus Polioptila; species Polioptila caerulea. The sequence continues at coordinate 10,287 of VYXF01004770.1, forward strand.
CTATGCTCTATGTTGGTGCAACAGTATTGTAGGTAATCAGTCGTATACATTCCTACATGAGAAACAAACTGGAAAATATTTATGAATTCCTTTGGCATTCATTAAAGTTTTTCACATGGCTTTGAAGTAAACCTCATGTACAATTTCTTAATTGGAAGAGTAGTCTATCTGGCTGACTGCTTTTAATGATATGTCATAGGAAACTTCCTTGTAGATCTCTATTAGCAGAAAATTATGTGTTTAAATGCAGAATTCCTACTATGTGTGCTGTTATTTCTGGTAGCTCTGTAACTAAATGTTCATATGTGATGTTTGTGATATTTGAAATGAGAAGTGTAATTTTCTTCCTTTCTTGCACAGCTTTTTGACTGCTTGTAACTTCTCCCTGCTGGGCAAACATCCATCCCAATAGGAGCCTTACACAGGACACTGTTATAGCTGAAGTCTGTACACTGCAACATCATTCTCCATTACATTTAGAAGAAACTGTTACATATTATGTGCCTTTCCTCTCATCTGTTCTCACCTGTTAGCATGGCTTCTGCACTTGCTGTTACATTAGGGACAGCAGCTTGCTTTCTTCCCTTTCCATGCTTGTGGAGTGAGATTTAACAGTCCTCTCTAGGGACTGCAGAATACAGTTTTGGATTTGAGAAAGTTGTCACAGAACTTCTCCTGCCTTCCTAATTCATTTGAATAAGCCCTCTGCTAATTTGATTTTCCTTATATGTCATCTGGGAAGTGTTTGAGCTGAACATGTTTAGGACATATTCCCCTCCAATATAATGGGGGGAAAGTACAGACCAGCCAGTCTGGCTCTGGATCACCTAATGTGGCAAGTTCAGATCTTTTTATTGAAAAAGCACAGATGAAAATTTGCATTGTATGGCACCTGCATAGACCCAGGATAAATAAAGTCATGTAATAAGAGATAAAACTCCTTGTATTGACTTACCTGTACAATTTATGCCTGTTTCATCAGGAGCCTTCATGTTGTAAGGTTGCTTTTCTCTGCTGGGAGAGAAGAGATTGTACCTGTTGGGGAACAACATGAACAGGGTTACACCATGGCAGGAGCCAAGCCAGGAGCAATGGCTGATCCCAAAGCAGGGCAGCATTTCACTGACAGGGTACCATCCCACAGGGCTCAAACTAAAGGAGCAAAGCAGGAGGTTTGAAACAGGGTTTATCAACAGCCTCTGACACAGTGAGGAAATCAGCCAGGCCCAGGGTGTGATTGTCTGAGAAGGGCTGCAAACAAGGCTGCACTGAGGGTCCCAGGTCCATCCAGAACACGGGGCTAGATGGCAGCTGTCTGCAACACACATCCTAGCTTCATCCAGGAAACAAGGTCAGACTCAAGAGTAGAGACGGGCACTCCTGTGACCCAACTTAAGCAAGAAGTGGGTATGCTGAGCTGAACTGAACTCAGACTCCTGGACCAATGGTCAAAGGGTGTGAGGAGTGACTGATCAGGGCTATTAGAGTCCACAGGACCCTGCTGCTTGCAGATGAATGTCTTTTGGGATTGATGAGAGCATGAACTGCAAATCTTGTGTCTTTCAGATGATCTGATTTGCGTGAAACAAGAGACACCAAGATCTGTGTCCTTTAGTAATTTGAGAACATGTGTCAGAGCCAGGGCTGAGCACCTGCCCTCTCCCGCATCCACTGGGAGCTGCCATTCCTTGGTTGCTTCTTTTCAGAGTTCACAGTAACTTTTGTCACCTCTTCCTTCATGCCAGCAGTTGTGTGTTCCTTCGTGGCATATGGTAAGAGTCCTTGCTTCTTTGCTTCCTCTGACTGTGCACAAAGCAGCTGGAAAGAACAGTCAAATAAAGCAGAACTCTAGTGGGAATGGTAGGCTCTGAATGATTGCTGATCACCTCCTGGTCTTTGTAAAATGGAACAAGAAAAGAGCTGGAGTGAAAGAATAAAGTAACTAAAAGCTTTATTGGAGCCAAAACTCTCTGGAGAGTTGGAAAACTCACAGGAAGTTTTAAATAGCCTATCACACTATGCTTGCAAGCCTCTGTATTAGGATGCCAGCAACAGAAGAAATAATTTAGAAGGTTGCTCTATTTTAGAATAGTTGTCTTTGAAGTGCTCTATGTGCCTAATTATTTCAATGTAATTCAGAGGAAAGGAAAGAAATGCTACAAATGTAATAAGGAAATTTGAAGAGTATGGTACTAGATAGCTGCAAACAATGAAAAATACAAACTGAAGATGAAGCCAGAGAATAGTCTGTGACAGAACTGAGACCTAAGAGCAATTTTTAAGGACTAGATATGTTCCCAGCAGGGGGTGAGTCTGTGAGCAGAATAAAAAATTCTGGGAGCTACTACAGAAAAAAATCAAAATTAAATCCTCATGAAACATTTTGAGTTCACCAGGCAAAGAAAATCAACCAGTCCACAATAATACTTTGGAGGATGGTCAGTGCTCTGAACTTGAAGACATATAAGAAAATCCAAATCACTAAGAGCCACCTGAGGCAGAAAGTTATGCAGAGCTCAAAGTTTCAGTTCAGCAAAAACAGCAAGTGAAACTGGCATGTATTCAGCTCCCAGGGTGTTTTCTGGGAAAATTCATCAATATTTTGATGGGATGGAAGGCATGAAGGTTTAATGGAATGACATTTTGATCTGGCAAAAACACTAGCTGAACATAGCTGGAGGCACAGAGAGAATCAGAACTAAACTAAAGAAAACTTAAATCCTGTATGGTGGAAGATATGTACATGTAGATCACAATAAAGCTGAAGTTATCACTAACATCTCTCTGAGAGATAAATAAGAGGGTGCAAAATTTCCTTGAAATGTTGAATTATGGAGGGACAATTGTGTCTAATCTGCAAGATACACAGAGCCCTAAGTAAGGATTGGAAAAATGAATGTTTTGTTCCTAGCTCAACACAGAAATGGTTCATGATCTTTCAGTGGCTCTTGTTAGGCTACTGGGGAAGAAGAAAATGCCAGAGTTTAGGCAGTGTTCTGATGTATCCTTGACACTGTAGAAATTATAAAGCCATTAAGTTGGAAAGTTGTACATGTATGGAGAAATTATGAGGCTTGGCAAGTGGGATCAGTTGGCTTTTGTTTCCTTTGTCAGATTTTTGATAGAAAACAGCCTCAGAAGGAATTGGAATCTATCAAGGCCTTTCATGGCCACCAAATGAGTGGTCAGAAATCCAGCTTTACCTTCAACCATCAGCACTTTACATAACAAGGATAAGACTTTGTTATGAAAATTTGCATGGCACAGTTGTATATTTAGTTAGACATGACAAAAAATTGCTTATTATGCTGTACATTAATTTCAGTATCAAATTTAAAAGGAAAATAAAGGTTTGCTTGTATTGTCTGTTCTGAATTCTATCTCATTGTTCTACATGCATTTTTTAATTGGTACATTTTTCAAACTATTTTGCTCCATCAATGACAAATTTAAACTTTGGCATTCTGCCCCTAAAAATTTTTTTTTGCCCTCCAACTTTGATTTTTTGACTGCACTTGACTTACATTAGACATGAATCAATTTTTATATATAATGATCAGCATTGGGTCATGATCTTTCCATTATTATGCACTCAAGAACTCAAGAATAAAGTTGAAGTATAGAATCAGCCAAGAGTATAAATATGTCAATTTTACCTCATATTAGCAGGTAGTGTTTCAGTTCAAAAGAATATCTGCAATATAGTTTTAATTTTTGATTTTTCACAAAAATTTCACCAGATCTTGTGGGAAGTGTACTGAGAACATTCCTATTAATATCTATGTTCATGTCAGGTACATTAATCTGCTCATCTTCTATTCCAATGAGGTTTGGTTTTCTTTTTTTTTTTTTTGGTTTTTTTTTGGTTTTTTTTGTGAGAGGTTGGTTGTAGCCTACCGAGATAGTCTATGTTTACATTCATGAGAAGAGGTGGAAACATCCATTTATATGCAGCACTAGTAGTCCAACTTTAACTATGGATGACATGACATAAAGTGTAGCAAGCATAGACACTTGTGCCCCTACATTTTATGTCTTGAAAAATGCCCCTTGCAACTTTCCTAATCAACAGGTTCTGCAAAGAACAAGTATTGATTGAACAGCTCCCCCCTTCCAATATTCCATAGCATAGGCAGAACAAACCCTACCTGATATAATCTAGTGTGTTTCTCATTGCTGCTTAATCTGCCCTGATACTCAGTGTGATAGTTCAATTGAAGTCATATTGATATTCTTGTCATACTGAATATCAGTGGATAGCACTAGTGACAGCGAGACCCTCTAATTGGGACAGTGTCAGTCATTTTCCTTCTTTTCATGAGCCAACAGTGCATTATTCTACTCAGAGAACTGAAGAATGCTGGGAGTCGTGGGTGATTTTGAAAAAATTACCTAAGTGCACAGAGGTCTTTCTGTGAACTAGAACAGCTAGGGCATCACATAATCCTGAGTTGTTTAAATTCTCCTCCAGTAATCGCAGTCCCCTCCTGTTATAATGCAGGTGTACTGCTGTGACTCTATTAGTCGTTCTCCCTGGAATTTCACTACAAATGATTACTGGAACAAGGACCATCAGTGGGTGGGGGGAAAAGATTTATATTGTAACGAGATGATGTACTCTGTATGGCTTCTGATGCTACCAATATCTGCTTGGAAATTAGGTGTGCTGTTTCTCCTTTTTGTGGTCAAACAAATCCTTCTGTGGTATTCATGCAAGCTAATTTGTAAAATATATGATACAGTGTATGTTCTACATAAGTTTTAAATAATCCTCAGCAGTTTTTTGTTCCCTTCTCATTTAACATTTGCTTTAACTAGTGGTTTCTATGCAATTCCTGTCCTGCAAGCTCTACTTTCTTTGAGCCATAGAAGCCTAGTGCTGGAAAATAAGAGCTGGCTCGGCAACTCAGGTACAGAAACTATCTCACAAATGAATGTTTTTACCTTCCTAAAAGTGTACAATGTTCTTACAAGCCTTGTTCAGACAAGGCTGATCCTCTTTAATCAGTCACTTAAATCCTTGATATTTTTTCTGTTTTTCATCTCACTGCTGTCTTTTTAATTGTAAGCCCAGCACTCAATAGGAGCTAGTTCTTGCTAATGGTCACTCAGGTCTTCTTTGTGGCCAAATCCCAGAACTTTTTGTCTATTTTTTAATCTAAAATATTTTGGCTGCTGTTAGTAGGGAATACTGGGGTTTTCTTCTGGTCTGTCCTAATTTTTCTCTAGCTATTTCCATCATACTTGTAAGGTCTCTCTCACTGTCTGCTACATCTCTCTTATCTGTTACAAGTGTCCCTGAAGACTTTGCCACTGGTTTTATCTTTTCCTGGATTTATTATCAAGAACTTCTGAGCCCTTCTCACCTTCTGTTCTGAAATAACTTCCCTGCAATTAACAAGCTACGTGCTATATTCTTAAAAGGTTGGAGACTTAATTTTTTTCTCTCTTGTTTATTTTCATTTTTTGGGGGTGAGAGAAAGTGGCAAGGGAAATGGAGTGACAATATGGTCAACATAATTTGATCTACAGCCCATGCACTGTAATATCTGAAACCACCACTAGCTCGATTATCTACAAAACCTTGGGATAGAGAAAGTCAGAGGAAAACAAAAATAGGAAATAAAAATTATATGTTATAATAGTAAAAGTAATTTTACAGTTACCATAATGAGAAGAGCCTTAAATTTTCCTTTTCTGCCTTCTTTTTTTTGTACTACTAAAGTCAGGAGGATGGAGACAAAAAGAGAACCAAAATGTGCAATAATAAATTACAGACAACAATTATTCCCCAACATGTATGTACTTCTAAAAATGCCACAAAATGGTGTATACTTTGCTTCTTAAAGTTCAAAGCTGTCCTTGCTTTGGAGATGTGCAGGGTGATTAAACCAGATTACCTCCTTCCAAAGTTATGCTATTGTTCTAAAAAGTCAAAAGAAACCTACTTTTTTAGAAAAGTCATTTCACTGGCACTTTAATTGAAAGTCTTTTAAAAGTGTTTTACTAGTTTCCTAAATAATTTATTTGATAGAAAATTTTTACTTAGCACATGCTTTAACTTCTTATTCAACCTAGTGTTCTAAGCAAGGCGTCCTCACAGATACACTGCTTCCCAGACTGGCAATAATCTGTAAGGTAATACCTCTTCTCCAAGAGGACCTCATAAACTGCTGCAAATTCACTACTTTAAAACTCTTATTTTCTGTATTTCCCTCCCCATCTCCCCCCAGCATCCATATTGGTAAAACAAGCAAACAAAAGCAAATGTTCTCCCCAAACCCAATCCCATATCAAAATGCCTATTATAGCCACAGATTTTTTTTTTTACAGCAGGGAGGTGTTTTGAAACATTACATGAAAATATGCCTTATTAATAAGGTAAAGCCCTTTCTTAAAAAACCCCCAAAACATTAAAAACAGATAAATTAAAATTTCTTCTTACTCTGCTTAGATTTCTAAATCTTAGTAATAGTTCTGACTTCTTCCTGAGAGTGTTTTATGTTAATAAGTTGCTATTAGCTCACTACTAAAACTAGGCTCTGCTGTGACAAACATCAGCACTTAAATTAGCCCATTGGAAAAACACAAACCTAAGAAATACTATCTTATCCCTGTTAAGCTGTAGAATCACTTCAAATTTTAATTCCCCAGCCTATGAAGCTGAGACCACAATGTCTTATCGAAACATGGACACTCAGTTCTTCCAAGATACCAGCCAGAGGTGGAATATAAGAAAGCTTTGGAAATTGGTGTCTCAGAGGTGCCCTGCCAGCTTTCACTGACTTCAGTAATCTGCTGCAAATTCTCAATTGTTGTCTTAAAATAATGCTTTTGCATTTTTGCAGTGGGCAATTACAGGCATCACAGATCAGAGGAAAAACAGATGTGCTGCTGACCAGTTAACTTAGCCTTGCAGAAAACTGTCTAGAGCCAAACTGTAGCAGATGGCAACTTACTCTGGTTCCACTTCATTACTTCAGTAAGGTGTGAATGGCAAGGCTGGTAATTTGTACCACTTAGATACTATTATTTTTAAGCCTAGGGAATTTCTTTCTTTTTAAAAATCATCTAAAACATCTTCGCATCTATGACAGTTGGTCAGAACAGCTAAAGCTACGAACAGAAGAAATACAAATATCTGAGTTTTCAACAATAGAGCTTCACAGGTTACCTGGGTTTCATACAGTATGTAGGGCAGGACACTCAGCTCTGTGACATGAGTAGAAAATTTCATTACTGTGTGTACTGGTTTGGGCTGGATTTTCTTCACAGTGGCTAGTGTGACACTGTTTTCAATTTGTGCTGAACACCATTGGTGATAGTACAGAAATGTTTTTGTTATTGCTGGACAGGGCTTTTACACAGAGCAACGCCTTTTCTACTTCTCTTACTGCCACACTGGTGAGCAAGTTGGGGCTTCATGGGAGGCTGGGAGGGGACACAGCCAGAACGGGTAACCAAAGGGATATTCCAGACCATATGACATCATTCTCATTATATAAACTGAGAGTAAGAAAGAAGAAGGAGGAATGTTTGGAGTGATTGCATTTGTGTTCCAAAGTAGCTGTGGCATGTGATCTCCTGCTTCCTGGAGGCGACTGAAAACCTGTCTGCAGTGAATTAATTCCTTGTTTTGGTTTGTTTGTGTACACAGCTTTTGTTCTCCCTATTAAAGTGTCTTTATCTCAACCCATGAGTTTTTCAGCTTTTACCCGTCCAGTTCTCTCCCTTATCCTAATGGTGGGAAGTAAGTGGCAGTGTGGGGTTGGCTGCTGGTTGGGGTTAAACCACAATATTGTGGTATTAAAATCAATTTCATTCGATTGGAAAAAAAAATCCAGTGAAATTGAGAGCAGGAACGAATGGAGTTCTTGCTGTATTCTCTCCCACTTTGAACCAGTACTAAGTCTTTGAATTTCCTATTAGTGTCTCTGCAGAGTCGATAACCAGTTCTTTTTAGAGACTGCTTAGAAATAATCTCTAGGAAAAATAATTAGTGTACCCAGTCAAGATCCTCAAAGGCACTTGAGCGCCAAATTTTTTGAGGAAAGTCGCCTCAAATGTTTTTCAGTGTTTGAACTTGAAGCCAGAGACTGGAGAATGCTTTAGGTATGACAATAATTTCTCATCTACTGACCAGTTTCCACTAAAACTAGAAGGATGAGAATTAAAATTAATACATTCCAAGTGAATAGTTCACTTAAAGAATCATGGAATCATTTAGGTTGGGAGAAACCTTGAAGATCATGGAGTCCAGCCATTAACCCAGCACTGCCAAGTCCACCACTAAGCCGTGTGTCTAAGCACCACACACACATATCTTTTAAATACCTCCAGAGAAGGTGAATCAGCTGCATTCCTGCACATAGTTTTCCTGCTGCATTTCCACCCCCTGGATTTTGCCCATGTTCCCATTGTTGCAGGTACAATCCAGCTGGGATATTGAACTCACTACCTTTTTTTTGTGGGAGAAACTCTAATTCCTGTGTGACAGTTTAGATGTGTTTCTGTGTTTTCTAATACATCAATGACCCTTGTGACTTTGCTATTACATGAATAACCACACCCTACCTCCACTGATACAGCAGACTGAAGGACCTCACCAGCATACCATCCCTCAAACTTTGGTGTGCTGCCCACAGACTTATCTCTAGTGAGCCTGAATTTATCCTTTCCCCCTACACATCCAGTTAAAAGCTCTTTCAATGAGCTCTGCTAAATCCTCCACAAAAATACTTTTTCCCCCATTGAGATCCATCTGTCATCAGCAGGCCCATGTGTTACGTAGACTGACCCATTATCTAAAATCCCAAAATTCTGTTGCTGACACCAGGCTCAGAGCCAGGATGCTGGATCATCCTATTCCTTCCTTCATCATACCCTGAAACTGAGAATGTTACTTGTGGTCCTGATCCCTCAACCAGATGCCACAAGGCCCTTGATTTCCTTGATTTCAACCTCTCTTGATTTCCCTTGGGCTTCTTGTTGCAACTTCATTGATGCCTACCTGCTAAGTCAATAATGAATTAATAACCTGAGTGCTGTATCCAGGTGGGGAACTTTCTCTTTGCATCTTTAACCCTGTGTCCCTGGGGAGGCAAGAGACTCCCCTAAGAAGTCTGCTCTGCATATTGGGCACTCTTCCCTTCAGAAGAGTGTCTGCTGTGACTATGACCCAGCTGTTTTTCTTTACAGAAGCATGTTGATGCAGGACATAGTCCAGTTTGTCAGTCCTTGCTGACACCTCCATGCCAGGTGTATCATTGTCCTCATTATTGTTTTGTTGCACTTGCAGAGCCTCTTGCTTGTTATGCCAGGGCACCTGGGATGGTTGGGCAGTCAGAGGAGATGTGCCTGCTCTGCTAGGCAGGAGTTTGTTGTCATTGCCCCTATACCTTCCATCACTGTGTTTGGCTAGATGGAAAGAGGACAGGGAATCCTCTGTGTCATGCATCCCGTCTGCTGTCAAGCCTGTCTCAGGGAAGGTAGGGTGTGATTCCAGTGGTATGTCTCTCTGTCATTCCCAGATACTCTTCAACTGATCCCAGGGCTCTTGCACTAAGTGAAGGAGTCCCTCTTGCTGTCCCACAGAGGTGCTTGCTGCTGCTGGCCAGTACTGCTGTTGGAGAGCTGACACGTGGGTGGCAGCATGTTCTCACTGAGGTCTGTCTGGGAAGCTGGGTCAGCTGTGGTCGATGCTGAGCTTAGAGAGACCATGGCTTTCTTCTGGGTGGATAGCAGGGCTCCCTTGTTGAGCTGTGTGGAGGCTTGGCTGCCATTGCTTGTGGCGCTCTCAGGTAATTTCTGTTGCTGTCATGTAAGGTGTGGCCTCTGGTGGCTCTCTCATCTTCTCCTGAGTCTACCCCAGTTTGGGAACCTATCCTGTACACCGTATGAGAGTGTTTCATTGCAGATTGTACCAGCACTGGAGCTGTTCTTCTTGGCAGTCCTTGGAGCCCATATATTAAATACTTCAGCAACATCTCTTACCCTGGTGGAAGAAATATAGACTAACAGGGAATCAACTCAGTTACCTTGGTTACCTCCAATCATCAACTCAGAGACCCTGGTTAAAGTGTTCATAGTATCTACTCCAGTTTCCTTCCTAGAGATTTTTGCAAAAATAAGTAAGGGCAAAATATCAAATATTTTTCCAACATAACGGATGAGCCTTCTACTTCTGCCAAACTCATTTACACAAATCTTTTCACTGAAATGCCTACCATTGGTGCAATTAGACAATGGTATACAATTTCCCTTGCTGTTTGATCAGAAGGAACAGTCACTCAAAATGAAAGGAGGTGGTAATCCTTCAGTACTGTCGGTGGGACCCAGCTGAATTCATCTAAATGTTGTTTTTCCTTCCTGAAAGAAGAATCCCACATGAACCACTCTCAATTATCAGATATTGCTTAATAATGGAATTCCTCCTCTGTTTTTTTTGAGAATGTGGAACTTATGTTACAGGTGTTTTTAATGCATATTGATACCAGTATTTCAGCTCCTTTGTGTTGTGGTTTAAGGAAATCTAGTTTTCAGTTGGACGGGTTGTTCCCTGGGGGCACCTGCCAGAGCAAATCAACTGGCTTGTTTTGAAGAGTCAATCAGCTTCAGTTTTGAAGATTGACACCTGGTTAAACCACTTAAAAGAGGTGAACACGCCTCTGTGGAAAAGGACACTTTAAAAATGAACAAAGACCGGGAAAAAAATCTCTTTTGGCTTCTGGCCTTTGAAGAGGTGATCTGGCTGAGCCAGCCCCGCTTGGCCCGGCTGAGGTTTTCTGTCCCCTGAGGGGTGGTGAGCGGGCTGCCAAGCCCCGCCACCGGGGACCCCGCCAGGCTCCGTCCTGGTGGGAGGCTGGGCCCCTTCCCGGCAGAGGAGCCCGTCCTTTTTCCAGTGGCACCGCTGGGCCATGCCGGCTGGAGGCTGTTTTGGCGCCAGGAGGAACCATGTGGTGGCTCTGCGGTCAGCGCTGGTTGACGGCTCCAAGGCCAGGAATGGCCGGAGCCAGGAGTGGCCGTGTGGCTGCTGCCATCCTGGACCAGGAGCAGCTGTGTGGCCAGGACTACGCAGCCAAAATCAGTGCGACTGGGACAACAATGGGCCTCTGTGGCTGCCTCGGCCTCACTCGCAATGGACTCTGTGTTTAGCTGCTTTTAGCCAGCCATGCTGCGGAGAGAAGGACAAAACCAGCAGCAGCAGCAGCTTTTCTTTTTTTTATGGAATTCCACGTGAAGAAAAGTGCTGAGTGGAGCCGGCAGCCAGCACAGCTTGCATGGTATCAGCAGACATGGTGTGACCAAGAGTGACACAGCGTGCTCTCTGCTCCTCAATGCAGAGCCTGGATGAGATCAACCTTTCAGCATTGCAGAACTCTATAAAAATTGCTTCAATTGATAAAGCTTAAGAAAAAATGAACCTACAAACACCAATTGTCTCCCGAATCAGGAAAAGGAAAGGGGGAAGACATGTAGAGAAACAACATGGGACACTGAGGTCAGTAAAGAAGGAGTCAGATTCTAGAGGGAGGAGATTGAGGAGATGCCTTAGTTTTGGGCTGAAATTCTTTTGTGAGGCTATAATGAAGATATATTTTTGATATATCAGACTTAGTTTTTTCCCTGTAATTTATGAAATGCATGGAGGGGATGCAGCATTTACCCACAACACATGAGAAAAGGCACTTGTGCTTGAGCATATGGATGTTAAAAAGCTGTAATCCCATGAGAAGCTTGAACAAAGAGAGATGAGAAACTTTGCCCCAGGGACAGAAGAGGAAAAACCTCTGTTCCCAGAGCTATATGAGATAGACCAGCTCATCCTTGAAACAGTATCCCAAAAGTTGGCAAGGCCCATGAAAGCTGCTGTGGGAAGGCTGAAAAGCATGAGAGGGACTTTAACACTGCAGATTTTCCTTTCCTGGGTGGCTGATTTGCTGTGACGTTGAAGCCACAAGAGAACTGTTTATTGTGGAGAAGTCTCCATATCATGGCATGAGAGACTCCCTAAATGGACTGAAGAAAGACTGTTTTAGAGATGGCAAACTGACTGAAAGTTCTGGGAAAGGAAAGAGGATGTCGGGGGAAAAGTATTCTGGAGATTTATTCTGATTTTTTTTTTCCTGTTAATTCTGTTAATAAAGTTTGCTTTATATCCTTTAAAGTTTGAGCCTGCTTTGCCCTCTTCCTAAACCATATCTCACAGCAGGAAATGAGCAAATAATTCTAGTAGGTGCCTCACGATTTGGCCAGCACTAGACCCAGTGCACTTTGTCTGAAGAAGGCAGCTCTACGAAGCAATGGACTTGCTTTTCTTATAAAGATTTTTAAAAGTATCGTTTACTGCATTATTTAAAACTGTTTTTATCAAGCTGTTTGGAAAACTGTACTTGTAGTTATTTTAAACTGTTGTAATTTCTCATTCAAATTCTATTTTTTGTGATATCTTCATGGAAATAGAAAAAACATTATGCTATGAAGCCTGAAAGTGCATACCCCACCTCTAAATTCTACCCCCATTTCATTAACCGTCTGCATGATTCCCTCTCTGTTTTTGTCAGAGAATGTTGTCAGTTATTGAAAATGAGAAGGTTGAACTATCAAGCTCTACTGTTTCCTACACTGGCAAGAATTGACATGAAAATAATTTAAAAATATGATTACGAATGCAAGGAAAAGTTTTAAAAACTGTCAGCTAATAGTATGTTCCTCAAAGCATCCCTAGAATTAAGTATTTTTGTCAATTATTTAGTGAGTGCCTAATTTGCTGCTACTGGGGAAGAAAATTACATGGTTGCTTCTAAATTATTAAACAATATTTTGATGGCATTGACAGAGCAAATAGTAAGATATTGACCACAATCATCATGCTATAGACAAGCCCTTGCAGCTTTCCTTTTTATCTTTTTATGTGAAATTGAAGAGAAGAAAAATGTCATTAACTGTTATGAACTATATATGCAAACAGTGATTTGAAGCCATACCCAGAGTTCACTTCCTCTAGATTTTCTTGTAAAGTCACTAATATATAGAAATTTTTCTAAGAAAGCATTTAGAACTTCACAAAGAAACTTGATTGTGACATACAGTCAATTTTCTGGCTTTACAGGATTTTTGCTTTTCTGCTGATCATTGGCATCAAGGTCTATTTTCAGTCTTTTGGAAGAAATCTCTGCATCTTTTTTTAGTATTTTAATAAGGTGATAACTAGACAGGCTCAATCCTACTTTACCTCTCTTTTTAGCCATATTCATTAGAAAAGTTTAATTTCTGTCCCCCTAAATTTTCTGTGAATGATCATGGTGTCACATATTCACCTGTACTTGTCCAGAGAAATCTAGACTTCATGATCAGACACAAAGCAGACACACAAGGCAGAGTGGGTCTCTGTGTAAGATAGAAGGGCTTCTCATAGTGCCTGGTGGGGATGAGTTTGTATTTTGGACTGAATGCAGGTGGTTACCATGTCTCTAATATGGACAGGGATTGACCTAAGGGTGGGTTATTCCTGTGTTGTGGAAAAGATGTCTGATCAAGATGAGAATGAAAAACAAAGGTGTTCACACTGGAAGAGCAAGAGTTTCTTTGAATTTGTACATATCTTGGTTCTGGCCAGGGCAGAGTTTATTTTTGCAGTCAGGATGGGCCTGGCTAGGACATGAAGGTTATTCTATAGCACCTTACCATTGCCAGGGTTGGAGGAAGGGAGTCTTCCAGGGAGAAGGGATTCCTTCTGGATGGGGTAGAGGGAGTAGTGGGGTGCTGCTCTTTCCAGTAAACTCTTATTATCTCAGTCCATTGTTTTTCACCTTTTGTGCTTCCAGTTCTCATCTCCAGCCCTCAGCAAGGGAAGGAGGGGAAGTGAGTGAGAGGCACATAGTTTGAAGAATCTCACTCAGCATGAGCGCTGAATTGGGGTGTACCATTCCTAAAGCATGACAGGATGTCACAAAATTTGGGTAATTTTTAATGACCACACTTATGAGTATATAGCTGTGGCCATATATAGGAATGATCAAAAGATGGACCTCAGGCCATTACTGATATTTAGGGTACATGGGAAAATAGGGTAGTTCAGAGTTCTTTAAGGTATGTACTTAAATGTTGTAGGTCTAGGAGACCCACAGGGCTTTATTCACAAAATTTGCTGTAAAATAATAAATCAAAGCCAGTTTAAACTCATAATTTGAATGTATTTTTCCATACTCTTAGGAGCAATTTTTATTCTTAGTTTGAAACTCCACCAACAGCCTTAGAATAATTTGTCAATTTATGTCAGGTTCTAGATCCATTAAGTCTGAAACTTGGCTAACAACAATTGAAAACAGGAGGAACTGCTCTACTGACACATTAACACGGGAGATGAATACAGGCAGACTCAGAACTGCATATGCAAGTCTTTCATTCCCTTTTTATTTCATGTACAACCTAACCATGGTCCCCTTCTCATAAGAAAAAATGAAAACCTTACCTCATTTGGCTCAAATTAAGTTTTGTCCACTGAAGAATAGTTCAAAAGAACTTGAAAATGTTTAGGCAAAGCCCCTCATTCCTGCAACCTTTTATTCACATAATAGTTCATGAAGATTAGTTGATTATCCGCCTATATCAGATGTTCTTAGAGACTAAATGCCCAAAGTGTCTGAGATACAAAATTAGTAAAATGGTCAGGCAATACAGATGAGAGAACTGAGAGTTGGAAATGAGTGAGAAAGTAAAAATGGTTTTAGAGAAAAGAAAAGAAAGGAGTAATTAAAAAACTGGAGTATGAGCAGATGTCTGGAAATGTGCATCCACAATGTAGTAGCATCCCAAAAGTTATGCTACCTTCATGACATCTGACAGCTTGTGCTACTGAAACTTGTAATCATCTTTTACACCTTCTATGCCTGCAAAGATAAATTTCTAAATGACACTCCCCCTCCCCCAATGAACAAGAAGGAGTATCAAAACTGTGACAGAATTATAAAAATTCAGTTCTCATTTGGAAACAAAATCATATGCATTGAAATAATTCCTGATTGCTTAGGTAGGTTCTTATTCATGGATGTCCATGTACCTTGCCCTGAAAGTTTTTTCCCCCCAGTCTTATCTGTTTGCTGCTGGTAAAGCCTGTGACCAAATTTCCTCCAGGACAATTTTAACCTGCATCCACTGGGCTCAAAGCACTTCATGGATTGCTCCTGTTTCCCCTGAAATCAGTTTTGACACTGAGAACAGGACACTGTGTTTAATTAGGAAAACCTCTCAATGTCTTATGTAAGAGATGGTAATTTTTATATTTCTTCTTCAGGAGTGTGGATATGGGCTTGAATATTCGGGTTAATTTTATCTGATATTAGCACTTTGGCATCTGGTCTAAGATGATTTTGTAAGATTCCTCCTGAAACTAATAGGCAGAGGAAGGGAACTTTGGAGAACCATTCACCATTTCTGTTTTAGCATGGTATGACTGTTTCTGTGAAGTTGCTATCTCTCTGAGACAAGGAAACATGACTCCTTGCTTTTAAATAGAAAAAGGCAGAAGAAACAGATTTTATTATTTCTTCAGAGGAAATGGTGTTTACATTGACTTTTGGATTAAAGACAAGACCCTGCTTGTGTGATTGGGACACAGATTCTGGGGGAAACCATTGGTCCTATTCTATAATATTAACATAAGTCATCATTCTTTTTTGTTGTTTTGATGGTTTTAGATCTCCAGGGTTCCCATCAAATAGAAATAACTATTAATTCTGTGCAACATGTCTGACAGAATCCTCTATGCTTGACCAGAAAGTTACAGTATTAGTCTGGTGCACATTTATAATAGAAAAATGAGGATCATAGTAATCTGGGGAGAGAAATTTCTCCTGCTGATTTTAAACTCAGTTTGGGCATTCTAAATGGTTTTCTTTGAAGATGCTTAGACTGTGAAATCATTAGAGAAATAAAGATTAATTGGGCATTCCAGGTATAATCATCCCTAGCCACTCCTGTGGCACTGCTTGGAAGGGAGTATTTTCCCCTGTAAATATTAATGGTCATGTTGAAAAGCTTAGACTGGACTCATGTAGAAGAATTACCTATTCACTAACTCCAGGTAATAGCACAGGGACCATCAACAACTTACTATTTACACAACATGTTATATTCAGGGTTTGAGTAAAAGAAACAATGGAATTGGATAGAAAATTTACAGCTTTTTGTAAGTTCAACCCTTATTGTGAGATCTTTATGAGAAAGTCAAGATATTCTGTT
This sequence comes from Polioptila caerulea, assembly GCA_013397295.1. Classification (NCBI taxonomy): domain Eukaryota; kingdom Metazoa; phylum Chordata; class Aves; order Passeriformes; family Certhiidae; genus Polioptila; species Polioptila caerulea. Next base: position 26,529 of record VYXF01004770.1, read on the forward strand.
TCATAATTAAAATGGAAGATAGTAGTTTCAGAATTTCAAGTCCCAAATTCTCAAAAATTAAATTAGAGCCGTTTTTGGTGGGGGATTACAGACAAAGAGGGTTCGTATTTTAGAGAATGAGTTCTCTGTTGTGTCACCCGTTGGAAGTTTGATGGATTTGGTACTAATGTGTCAGTGAAAATTTGTCTTTTGGTGATTTTGTTTGTTGCTTCCATTCCACTCAGGCGTGCATTTTCTCCTGATAAACGGTTCTCCAGATTTTCAAGCAAAACTCCACATCACTTGAATCCTAGTACAGTGTACATGCTGGTAATATTTTTTAGAGTGGTTACAAAAACGAAACTCTGGTTTCTGAAACGTTCTGGAATGGCTGCATCTCCATGACAATTTTGCATTCATTAATATGTTTGGGGGCAACATCTCCAATCTCAGTGCACTCCAGTCAGGTCACCCAGAATGATACAGTGCCTCCCCAGCCTCCAAGTACAAGGACTAAGGATGCTACCCATAACTTCTTTCTCCACTAGAAACCCCCTGTCTATCAAGAGGTTAGATTCACCTTGGCAATTCCACACAAGATAAACAAATACAAATATCTCCTGTCATGACCTTACTGTTCCGCATATTCAGCATGTTTCAGCAGTATAAGCAGACATAGTTCAGGCTCAGAATGTATAAATACAAAGATTAAAATGCCCTTTTGTCCTAGAGCTTGGCACCTTGCGAGACAAGGAAGCACACTGCCTGCACAACACCAGGAAGCCAGAGCAGGGGCTGCTTCCATGGCCCCTGGCTGAATGCTGTGATTGCCACTGGGACTGTGTAAGAGGCCTGAACAGGGATCTGCCAGCATGGCTCAGGCACTGGGTTTGCCTGATGGAAGTTTTTGTGGAAGGAACTGCTAAGCAAAGGAAGGGGAGTGGAATGTTACTTTCTATATGGCAAACAATTTACACTGTCATTAATATTGCAAGCCTTTTTTTCAGAAGAAAAAAATCCCTGCTTTATTTTAAGATTTTTAGTATGGTTTATTCTGAGATTTAGAAAACACAAGAGAGTCAGGCCTTCCAGACAAATGCATTTACCTTGATGGAATGCATTTGCAATAGCTTTATAACAATGGCCTAGAGAATACTTGCAATTCACATTGGACTACTTTTTCTCCTTTTTCTCTTTTTTTTTTTTTACTGCTTGGAAAATGGACCCAGTTTGGGGGCCTAATTCACAGCTACCACACCTACTCTCTCTGCCCAGAGAGCGAAGAGAATGAATAGGTCAATCACCTGACATATTTCCATCCAATTTCAAGGGTAGAATGTGTTCATTTTCTGACTAATGGCATGTCATTTTGCAGAAGCCTTTGGTCGCGAATTAATCCTGGAATCAAAACAGATTTTCCAGGGAGCAATCTTCCATCAAGTATTGATTTTTTTACACTCATGGAGTCTGTACTCCCTAATTTAACCTGACAATGATTCTGCACAATGGGCTGGGAGCACCTTGACAACTCACAGAAGGAACTTTTAGTGTCTTTTCTTTCTGCAAAGTAGTGGAGGGTGTGGGGAGTGAGGAGTGGGGGAAAGACCCAAACAACACAGTTAGTCACTGGGGGAGTGTTTATTGTCTGATGTTTTATTTCTGATTATTTGAATGGAGAAATAATGCTAACTTTAGAAATAATTTAAGTGGAGATGTCTCTGAAAGATGCATTACTCTGTGAAATCCTGTTTATGGCAACAGTCCCCTGCTGCTCTTGTACCTTTTTCTCACCCCCAGCACTCTTGGATGCTAATGACACAAAAAATGTAATAGCATCTCTAGTTGCACCTGGTGCTTTTATGAGTTGACATTTTAGTCTACAAAAAATAAAAAAATAAATGCCCACGTAGAAGCATAAAAATGCATACTTTACTATAAAGGTAGTTTAAAGGTGTTTAAAAGTTATAAAGGTGTTAGGACCTAAACCCCTGAAAACTGCAACTTCCAATAGCTAAGCTTTGCTATTTAGTTTTCCTACAAGACAAACTTCTCTGTAACTGCTTCTCTACATGCTCTGTACTAAACTCTGTTCTAGCTGTTTGTTCTATTTGACTACTTACACCAACAAGAAAAAATGAAAAATCTGTCATTATGAAACAATAATACACAACCCTGTGAAAAGTGAGGAATCATTTAGAGACAGGACGATTGATGGAACAGGCAGTGAAGAAGCCATAAGGTGCTGGTTTTCAGCAGAAAATGAAGATGGGCCATTTTTGTTTTTGAAGGCACCATTGCAGAAGTGAAATAATGCAGTGTAATCATTGTTCCCAGGCTAAAACTTCTTTCTCAGAGATGAGAAGCAATACGTATATTTAAGAGATAGTGGCTAAGATGTCCATCCTTTTGCCTTATTCTGAAACTGAAATGGAAGAGATTTTAAGTATCTTGCACAAAGATCTTTATAGAAAAATAACAACATATCTGCTTATGATTTCTCCATTAGAAATGCTTCATTACTGAAAACATTGCTATATAACCTGAAAAATAATACATTTTTTTCTTTGCCATTTCAAAGACAATCTCAATTTGAGAGGCATTTTGTTGGAAATAATTTTTCCCCTCTATAGAATAGACTTTCAGTTTTACTTTGAATAAAAGAAATATGAAAACCCTTCTTGGCCTAATGGGAAAAGGTTTGGAAAAAACCACACTAGTTCTTGCTTCAGTTTGGGTACCAAAACCATACTATAATAATTGCATTTTTAGACATTTCATTCCAGATAGTAATCTGTTGCAGATCTGACTGTGCAAATTTCTGATTGATGGATCTCTTTCATTGTCAGTTCTAAATTCAAAAGAGGATAAAAAGTGTAAAAGAGGAAAATGTCTTTAGTAGAGACTGTGCCTGGTTGAATCAGGACCTAAACCCCTGAAAACTGCAATTCCAGAGCATAATACAGGAAATGTTTGTGGAAAATAAATAAACTGAGGTACACAGAAATAGGAGGTCCATATACAATTTCAATAATAATATTGAGTAATAAATCAGTAATAATTGTTCCAGAACAATAACAATAGCATATTATTTCTCCATTGTACTATTTCAGGAATACCTTGGAAACCACAAGATAAGTGTTTTTTGGCCTCCTCAAAAAGGTTAGGGTGAAGAACCCTTGTGTGAAAAGTTTTGAGTGATAGAATATGTTTAAATTGTTACAAATGTTTATAAAAGTGCTTCTAGGCATAAAGATGATGACTGAAATCATACATGGGAACAGTTGAAGATAGCTCTCTTATTGTTAAAGAACTCTTTTCTTGCAATTTTTTTTCTGCTTTCATCTCATTTTCCAGAAACATTTTGAAAGAGGACTGCTTCTTTTCTTCCTTGTTTTATGAAAGTGCCTTTGTACATTAGCGAAGTGCTTTAATAACACTCACTTTGAAAAAGTCAAAAGTGCTCTATTATCCATAAGTATAGAAGTAAATAGCACTTGTTTTAATTGAAAACATCAAACTTCTGTAGCTCTAAACACATCAAAGACACATCCATTTGTGCATCTCTTCCAAAGGTGAATTCTAGTGCTTTTAGACAGACTGAAAAAGAATCAAGCTTATTAGAGCCATGAGAAATTTTCAAATTGAAATGCCTTTCAACCTTCAAGTGGTTAAAATATGGAAATGGTTAATGCACTTAGCATGTGAAGCCACTTTGAAAGAGGGGTTTAATCAATTATCCCTATCAGCTGAGAAGTGCCAACTGACCACAAACAGTCTTAGGTCAGTCTGACTTCAAGGTAACACATAGTGGTTTACATTTTAATGAAACAGTTTTATCGGTAGGTTAACTAGCAAAGGGAGATTTAAGCTGTTGTATTTTACTTTACAGGAGCATGCACTCAGCCTGTTGCTGTGGCTTGATTGAAGGGCAATGCAATTTTGAACCACTATAACTTGACAATTCTTCAAGTGTACTTAAAATTTATATACACAGAAAAGTGATTTGCTTAGTGTCAGTGTAACAAAACTATTTCTAAACTAATTTATCTTTCATCCTTCAAGACAAAACTTAAATGGCTTAAGGAGTGCCATTTAGTTGGTCAGTTATTAACTTAACCTGAAAGAAGATGATGTCTCACCATGGGGGTAAAGAAGTGGCCAGAGTGATTTCTGAGACAAATTGAGTTACATTAATAAAGCTTTTGAGACCAGATGAGGGTTACGGGCTCTGGTACAGACTGGGGAGAATGATGAACACAATCACACAACCATGCCTTAACAAGTTACCATCTGTCAGCCGAGCTCTGGTAACTGACTGTGATTAGATTTCATTTTGAGAAAAAGCTAATGGAAAGAGGACAAATAAAATAAAAAATCAATCATATCCCCAACCATCAAAATACTAATAGAATTTTAAATATCTGTCCAGGACTTGACCTGTTTTCTTCAGGTTTCTTGTCCCTGAAAGGGTGAATCTTCTTTTTCAGAAACCTCCTGTCCATTATTATTTATTTGTATTATCATTTGCTTGGAGGCCTGTGTCAGGACTCCAGCCATGTGGTACCAGCATATTCTAGTTCTTGTCCTGCTCTGATTGACAAAGGTAGCAATAATGCTTGAAGCCTTCACAGAGTAATGTATTATTCATGAGCCTCTGATGTAATTTCCACGGTAGGCCAGTACTATGGCCTTAATGGTGTATGGATGCTTCCATGTGGACAAAATCTCCTCCACATAAACTTGGAAGCAACAGTATGAGGGTCTATGTCACTGACAGAGAAGAGATGCTGCAGGTATAGGCAGAGATAATATCAAAATTGAAGTCTCCCAATTCTCAAAATATGACTACTGATAATAATTCCTTGACCCCAATACCATCAAGGCAAAATCTTCTCTAACTCTTTAAAATTACAGAGCTTAACAGGAAAGATATATTTCTTGTTCAACAGAATGACTATCTCTAAATTTCTTAGGCTCCTGCTGCTGCACTTTGAAGTATGGGCACGATTAGTTATTATGTGAAGAATTCTTACTTGTTTTCAGATTTGAATGTAGAAATGTATCTGTGCAGAGTACAGACACCTAGGAAAAAATTCTGACACCTGAGTCAGTAGTCTAATATTCTTTACTTCAAGCAGCCATGTGTTTATTCAGGGTATTGCACACAGCACCGAGAATGTTCAACTAGCACCAATCTTTATGATAAGGGGAGCAAGGTGTTGCTAAAAAATTAAATCACATTTAGGACCCTTACTTTAAATTAATTCAAAAGCAGGTTGAGTCCCCACCAACTCCTTTTGAAATGAGTAGTGAAGGACCAACTGTTTTCCACTTTTGCACAGAAGCCGCAGCAAGACACCTGCCTTTGGACTTCAGAGCTTAATTTAAGATGCTCTTCTTGATAAAGTATAATATTAATTTATTATCAATCATCCCTATGTAAGGATACAAAGAGCATAAGATATACCATGTGGCATATCCCATACAGTAGGCAGTTAGGGAAATGATTAGAAAAATAGAGTACACTTTTTTGTACGCATCCTTTCAATTTTCTTTTCTTGCTTTGTGTCACACCAAAAGTGAGTAATTTATTTAGAATTACTTATCTATTTAATGAGTTCAGGTCACCTTGCAGCAAAAAGGCAGTCTGAATTGCACTGTGGTGTTCTATTATTGCTGAAGAATTGTGGCATGGCAACATATCTGAAATAAATAGTTGCAATGAAATAATTAATAACATGATACAAGTAAAGGAAATATTGTAGAAAGATAAAGTAGTCATGGCCGGTTTAGTAAAGGTATAGTGTGGCATAAGTCTACAATTACCTTAAAATTTATCCTAACTCATACATACTCTAGCAATTCAAGATAACTTATTACTAACTTTGATAGCTAATTAACATTACTAATCTGTAACTTAAGTCCTCACAGTGTAAGCAAAACAAATAATTTCAAAAATAGGCTGCCAAATAGCTCCAAATGTTTATCTCCCTTCTGATTTCTCCTGCTATTCTCTATTTACCTCACATTTAATTCTTTTATTTACCCAGTTCACTGTCATTCCCTTGTCTTGAGGACTCCTTTCTGCAGAGTAAGAACTATTGTCTCTCATGACTCAATACACCACAACTTTGGGCTCAGGAATGCAGGTACAAATCCTTGTTTATCAAGAGCACTGCTGACTTGGGACTGGCACTGAGTTTGTAGCAAAGATGGAATAAAACACATTTGCTTCATCCTAGCATGATTTAAAGGTCAGAGTACACTAAAATCCTGTGAAGTTGGAGTATTTTAATAGTTAATTGCACCAAGCTGCCTATTTTCCATCTTCTATGTTGGAGGCACTTAGAAGTACATAATATGAACTTCCACCTTAGTTATACCAGTGGTAGGTCTGCCACCTTTATGTGTACTTATACGGTGTATAGCAGTTTATCCAGAAGTTTGCAGCTACAAAAAGAGAGTAGTCTTGTTTCCCCTATACTTTGTTTTGGCTGTGATACTTTCCTGGTAGCATAGTTAGCCAAATTCAATTTACTAATTCAGTGGAAAACTGACTGAGGTTCCCTTGATCCATTGTATTTTCTCCTGGATCAATGAGCTGGGTGAGTTTGGAGTGCAGCTAGATGAGCATCAGAGCTGGTAACAGAGTGATGGACTGCCAGGGAAAGGTACTGGGGGCAGTAGAAGTGGCAGCAGAAGTGAGCCCTTTTTAGAAGCTGTAAGCTCTCAGAGGTGCTTAGCTTGTATTGCCTTACCATACACTTAAACCCAGACTCACGGGCTATGTGACTGCTGAAACACTTTTTTCTTTCCTTTGGTGATTGTGTGGTGGGTGCACTAAAAGAGAAAGCAAGCAAAAAGGTGGAATGAATCAGCTCTTGGGCAATCAAGATCTTAAGCTGCTGCAATTCTTTCTGCTGGGGGTCTGCCCATGACCTCCACGATAGAGGGTTGTGATAATGGTGTTGATTTCATGTTTGCAGTAGACTGGGAATATGCACTCCAAATTTACCGTTCTGTCAGCATGTGGTGAGTTATTAAGCTGCCTTGCTCAGTCCTGTTTCTGGGTATAACAATACAGGTAATTCTGAGTATACAGCCATAACAAACCTGTGAAAGCAAAGGTTTCTTGCTCTGTCTGTAAAATGAGCACCTCAGAGCTTTCAGGTGGTTTCAGTCTCCAAGATCCAGGTGAAACACTCGCAGACTTGCTTCCCTCCAAGAGAGAGAAAAAACCAAAGCTCCCGAAGCAAAGCTAACATTTCATAGCACCTGTCAGGGGGCAGTCATAGCAGGTTTTTAAGAGACTAGAAGGGGAATTTGCTGGCCAGGAACTGGTCCCATCACCCCTGGGAGGCATGAGCAAGGCAGGCTTAGGGAGGCTGGGAAGCTGGGTTCATACCAGATTGTCTGGCAGGTTCATGTTGATAAGAGATATGAGGCCATGCCAGGACATTGGCCAGCTCAGTGCCAGGGCAGGACTGTGGGGAGCTGGATATCAGTACTCCTGAGACAGCAAATGATGGCCCTGGCTGGGCTGAAATGGACTTGTAGGCAGGGGCAGGGACAGTAGGGTCTGTTCGTGCCATTAGGGTGTTGACTAGACTGGTCTTTGCACAAGTCCACATCCTTGAGAAAATCCAAATAAAATGGATAAACCCTCAAGATTCTGCCAGAATTTTTCCCCCAGAAGGAAGAAAGCACAGTGATGCCTAAACCCCACCTGCCATCTTGCCAATCCTGTAGGTTTTCTGCAGGATAGTCCATCCTTGCTCCACCTTGCTCCTGAGACAGCTACTAGTTTTCACAACTCTTTGTTGCACAAGAATTGCAGCAAAGTGACTTTAAAATTGGTTCTTCAGATTTCTGAAGTGCACTCATACATGTTACTTACCAAGGCAAAGGCTAATTACAAGATATCAGAGTAATTGTCAGCGGTGTGGAACCTAATTTTCTACTATGCAGACTTCTATGTTGGTTGCATATACTAGAGTTGTCATGCTTTAAATGTCAGCACCATTTTAACATCTATAGAAGTCTGTAGAATTAATGATGAGAGAGATTCTTACTGTAAATATCTTGGAAATGGCAGCATTCAGTTACCTGTAAATGTTAAAACATTGTGTACTGAGACCTAACAAAGAGAATCAGTAGATGTATGCTTTGTCTGGTTTGTCAGACATTCAGCCCCTGAACACCTGTTTCAGCTCACTTTGTGTTCATCTGAATGTTATTCATGGTGCCAAGAGGAGACATCTGGCCCAAGATTGTAGTGACTTCTGCCCTTGGGAAGAGAAGGGGGAAACTGCAAATGCCTCAAGATGATCTGAGGGGCTGCAGTTGCTGGTGCTCTGGGTGCAGATCAGTGTGTGAGTGCTGCAGAGGTGTGCCCTGTACTGGCCTGTTCAGACAGGTGGCAAGGAAGCTGTTGTTGAGGCTTTTAAGGAAAGCTAACAGGGCAATCTGCCCTTCTGGGAAGCAAAGACAGAGCAGGTATATGGGCTTTTCTCCAGGAGTGCCCTGCCAAAATGCAAACAAAAAGAGTTTTAATGCTTCTGTACAACCTTCCAAGTGGCTGATTGAATGAAAAATGTCAGTGTTCCTAGAGCTAAGTAATTTATGTACTTTCATGTAAATAGCTGTGTTGTTTTAGATTGTGGTGGGTAGTGAAGAATAGCCAACAGTCTGTATCATTCAGAACCAGTGCAGGTTTCTTTGACTGATTTCTACTAGTTACAGACTGTCTTGACAGGATAACTTATGTTTGAATTTTATCCATTTCATATCATAACTTGCTGTTCACTACTGAACTGGACTCTTCCACTACATCTGAAAAGAACCTAGACCCCTCCTGAATTCAAAGCCTGAATATGCACCTGACTTCTTTTACATCCCAGAAAGATGCTTCCACTGTTTTTTTTTTTATTTGTGCTTTATGTTACATCTTTCAAAGTAGCTAGTGAAGATAGTGCATCTGCCACTGAAGACTTAGTGTGAGTGACTGAGTTTTAGACTTGGACTATAAAGATGGCACTGCAGCAAAAGTCCCCAAATGTCTTTAGAAAACAAACACAGAAAGGTCGCTAAACAAAAGTCACTAATGAGTTCCAACATATATGCAAAGAAATATTTTTTTTTTAGTTTTAATTCAAGTCCCATTCATTGCTTCCTACCACTGAAACTACTTATAGTCTATTCTCACAGAAGATAAGAAATTTTATTAATTTAAAACTCTTCTGAATCTAGGCAGGTGTGCAAATATCCTATCCCCTCTCCTCTTTCAACATCCCACATACCCCTGACAACAAATCTCTGTGATTTTTCTTCCAGGAGGATGTGTAAGAAAACACTTTGAAAAAAGTTGTTAGACTTTTTTATGGTTATTTTATGTGTGCATTTCACTTTGCTGCAGGCAATGGCAGAAGAAAAAGAAATCAATTCGTATTTGTGTGGAATGAAAAGATGAAAAGAAAAAAAAACCTCTTCCAAAATAATTAGCTGTGTGGTATAAGGAATGGAATCATCAAAAATACTTGACTTTTTCTCCTGCTGCTGCTGCTGCGACTACTGCTGCTGCTGAGCCCTTAAAATACCCAGATGCATTAAGAAAAATAGTTAAGAAGGTTTATTTTGGGCTACAGGCTGCTCTTGTTCTGGAGAAAAGTAAATGCTAGCCTTTTTATGAAGCCTGAAACCTCCCCAGTTCTAATTTTGGAGTGAGTGCTTTAAAATGCAACTGAAACCTAAAATAACATAGCAAGGCATTTCTTTAGACAAAGATTAAATGGGTCAACCATTCCTTGAGCAATGTCCTCAAATGTGTCTACAATAGCTACAGATGAAAAGTTTTATGCATCTGTCTCCATATCTATGGCACATTTGTGTGTGTATCTATAAATACAGAAATACATGTGTACACATAAACATTAACATTTGTGTAACTATGCATTCCCATGAACATACATGGTAAATGTGATTATTCTTGTATCTCTTCCCAAAGGCTCTAGAAGATGCAGAAAGGAAATGTACTTGCTTTTGGTTTGGTCAGAATATACTTGAAAAATAGTTTATTAAAAATGTGAGGATGACTTCTGAATGACTTAAATGTACAACCTTACTGTGACAGTGGATTAGTAGTGGGTAACTCCAGCAGGAAAGATTAATATTGCTTATAAAAAGCCTGGTGTAGAATGTTTGTTGTGCTGCCAACAACACTGTATAGGAGGTGATTTTTTTGGTGCCTGGCAACGATTTTTGCACAACGTACTGTGTAATCATTGTCTACAATGCACTTTTTTCTACCATAAAACCTGTGGAAGGAATAATATGGCCCTCATTTTTTCTCTAGCTTCTAAGGAGAACTCTAAAATATATACCTCATGCCAGTAGTCCATAAACTCCAGTTGTGCTAAGGCACTGCAATCTGAGGCTACCAAGATCAATAAAATCACTGAACCCACAAATATTTCTACAGCTATAGTTTTGTGGAAAGTTAGAGAAGCATATATATCTATATGTAGGAAAAATAGACAAAGAGGCTGTTGTTGGTAGGAGGAGCAAAATCTACTGGATTTAGACTGCAAGAGAGTGAACTGCAGAAATGTGATGTTCATGGTTTCATGCCAGAGCAGTATAAATTCAAGAGATGCAATATATTCAGGAAATAGATTTAAGGAGGATGGATGACTGGCTCTGGTAATTGCTAATAAGACATAGAATGTTTCCTGCCAAGGTCACTGATTTTACTCCATTTCATTATCAATTATTAAATATCTCTTCCTCTCATTATTAGTTTACAAGTTGTTTTCACATGAGGGATGCCATTTGGAGTCCTAGGTGAGGTGAATTGTTGATGATGAATCAGGCTTAAAGCAGAGGGGTATCTGTCAAAGGAAAATTGTTGTTACATCAGTAAGGCTTGCACTCTGTCCTGACTCTGTCAGGAGCCTCAAGAGGAAGGACAAGATCTATGTAGGGGTATAGAGCTTGATTATATTTTTTTTCTTTCTTGTTGTATGTGCTATACTTGCATCAATGAGAAAGATGGGTCTAGATTTTTCCACCAGTCTGATATTTCTAACATGCAATAAACTTCTTCCCACATGGTAGCAGGTAGTGTACTAGATGGTTAGCAGTAGGCTCTTTACTCAGGCATGCTTGTATCTAGGACCACCTTACTTTATGAAATAAGAATTATTAATTTATTTTCTTCATCACAATGGCAGCTTAAATTGGAATTTAAGAGATTGAGAGACAAAGAAGGAATGTGATCATGTAAAAATTGTTCAAAATATAATAAAGAAAAAGCCTAAACTTCTTCAGTAATGATATGGGGGGGGAGGGGGGGGGAGGAAAGAGCACATTTCAGTTCCTTTTTTCCTCACTGAATTCCTTATTTAGGGGAAATTCTCTGAGGTTCATTAACAAAAGTAAAGATATTTCTAGCAAGCCAGTCCTCATCAAATAGTTTTCCTCCTGAACAGATATTGTATATTCTTCATGTTGCTAAAGGAGGAAAAAAAATTAAATATTACTGAGGTGATGTGAGCAAGCAGAAAATTCAAAGCACAATCATAAGGTCCCTCTCTAAAGGAACTGATGAAACTCTGAGGCAGTGAAAAGTTATCTGCTTTTTGTGAATATGGATGTTGTGGGGGTTTGAAAATACATGTGCTCATGCATGATATTTCTGTGCTCAACCTATTCCTTGTTCCATTCCTCTTTCACCTTTGCCATTGGAGCAGCTTGTATGATTGTCTGTCAACTAGTTGCAGTCATAGAGAAGTGAGTTGGTTTGAGAAGTTTGAAAACTAAGTGTTTCTTGAGGTTGTCCCAACTAAAATGAGATAATGAGTTATGAGAAAAGATTATCTGCTGGAAGATATGAAGAGACAGTTTTCAGTCCTTGGGGGTAGGGATGAGAAAGGGGCATGGCAGACAGTCCTGCTGTTTGCAGAACACATTTGCCTATGCCAAGAGAAAATTATGGATGATCATCTTCTGAAATTTGCTGCCTAGTGGATCTGGATATGAAGATTTTGGGGAAGACTGTAACTTGCACTGGACAGTTATGTTTATAGTCTTTAACTCTATTCAGATTGTGCTGTAAACATCAAAGGCAAAGAAAAACGATGGTAGAAACACTGGAAAGTCTGGAGGAAAGTTACTAACCAAAGAAAGGGAAAAATATATACATGTTGATTATCTGGACTATGCTTAAAAATTGCATAAGAAGAAGTCTTCAGGATTACATTTTTGGCCAATTTGGCCAAATCCCAGCCACGGGATTTATCACCAGACTGCCCCTGAAGATGCAACCACAGTGCAGAGATGGCTCTAAGCTTGGTGTGCTTTAGCCTTGCAGGACTTCTGGCTTGCACAATGCTTTGTAGTAAGACATGTTTTTTTCTCCTTGGAGAGGTGTTTTCTGAGAGAAATAAGCCTCATTGCCAAACACAAACAACTTCCATTCCAAAAAACCGAACTGGGTATAGACTTTTCTGGATTCCACTAACCCATTTTATGGAACAGGTGCTGCAGTGAGGCACAGAGCTTCTTTAAAAGCAGATGAACATTTGAAAAAGAGGTAAGCACTGAAAAAAAAAATCCAAATCCTTTACACTTCTGGAATCAACACTCCAGTAGATAAACAACAAAGCTACTTAAGGTAAACCTGTGCTCTTGTACATATGCACATCTCATCCCAGTTTAAATAGGCTGCTCAATGATAATAAGAAACAAAAATAGCCTTAAACCTACTACAGATTTTGTTAATGAGTGAAAACTTGTGTTTATTTCTCTCCTGTGTTTTTGAACACAGCATTTTTTATTGTTATACTCTGAACCACAAGAATTTCTAATGCAATACCTAATAACCAGTATCTACAGGGATGCTATTTTCCTCCCCCCCCTCCTTTTAATCACCTTTCCATTGCGAAAGGAATGGAGTGCTTCTTCCGGCTACAGATTTTCTTCATTCTAAATTATAATAGTGTATCTGCTGTATTGGAAATTGAAGTGGCAGACTGCTTTCTTTTAAAGACAGTACCTCTCCACAGTAAGCAACAGTTTTAGTGGAAGTCAAGGCCTGTATACACATTGTACTGGGGAAAGCTTTGTAGCTTTCTTTGCCATTTCAATGCACCCCTACAAAGTTAGCTTCTCTGAAATTTAGGAGAGGGCTTTGTGAAAGGAAGGATGTGAGACCAACATTGGTCCTTTTTGGTATGCCTGTTCCAAGACGTCAGTGGCTAGTCTTGTGAATCTCATGAAAATTACGAAGAACTTCAAGCACCAAGACAAATGAAATCTGGTTTCCCAGGGTATGCATCTCCTGGTGGCTTGTGACCTCAGTGATACTTCTTCCTACAGTTGGGGTTTTTAGAAGGACTATTTTTTTCCTTGTCCAAGTTGATTCTCTCTGGTGTTCAGTAAGGTTTACTTACTCAAGTTCATAATATGCATAACTTTATTTGCCCAGCTAGTGTTAGTGATGCTTTGATGCTACCTTCATAGATACATTTAGTGATGTGCATAAGTCTTCATAGGATTGGACCTACCCTCAGCATTTCTGAATCAGTTCTCTTATTTATCACTTTTTATGGCTCATTTATTAGTAAATCTTGATGTTCTCTATATTATTTTTGAAACACAAACTCAGCAGGGACAGTATCTCAACAGGGAAGATATGTGCATGTTTTTTCTAAAATTGATACATCTATTTCTGGCTTGGCAGTTGACTGCCAAAAACTCTGCTGAAGATAATCTGGAGGGGAGCTTACTTACAAGTACTTACTACAGCCTTTTTCTCACCTGGGAGTCTGATCTACCTCTTTTTTTCTCTGGTCTATTTTGATTAAACCTGTAGTTATCTATCTCCCTCATGTCAGATTTGTTTGAAACTGGCCAATCTTTTAAAGTATCGAGCTTAAAATTGTATGAAATCTAAGAAGGTAAAGAAAGATGCATGCAATGAGTTGTTTCTTTATGATACCAAGCTAACATGGCTATGTAAACATTTAAATACATCCGGGTTGCTGAGACACGATTGGACTAAATCATGTCAGGAGATGCTGGCTTTGCATATAGGCACCTTAATTTTTACATAGTAAATAATTACATGTTAAATTAATTAGTTAAATTAGATAATTAAAATAGAAAAAACCAAATCTGCACATAAACCATAAATAACTACACTATTTGATTCTTTGAAAATGGATGTTACCTTCCTTCCCTCTAAAAACCAGGAATGATTACATATCAAAGAATATTTAAAATTAGCTTTAAGGATATTATTCCTATTACTCCAGTAAAATAATCTTAGGCTCAATATTTATCTTTTAAAAAATGTAACTTGTTATGACAGTCAAGTTTCAATTTTAGTGTGAAATTTAACTCATTTCAGACATAAAAGTAACTTGTCATATTCTCAGCTTCAGCTAATATCTGGGGCCACATGTCTGCTTTTGATATCATACCTTTAGCCACAGCAGAGGAAAGTATGTTGTAAATAACACAGACTTCTCAGAACCTTGATGTACAGTGAGTGTATGCTCAGCTGATACCAAGCGATTGATAGGCTTTTAGTGCAGTATATGGCTGTTTCTACACATCTTAGGAAAAGACATGGTCTGTCAGTTCTGCTTTTTCTTCTTTCCATTTTTTTTTGTTTTTTTGACAAAAGAATTTGTGTTTTTTTCCTTTTCAGATGTGGTCTTTATTGCATATTGCCTGTTGGTATCATGATCTGTAAAGTGCTTATGCCTACGTGGATTTTGGATCCCTGCTCTTTGTGTTCCTCACTCTGGATGTGCGGATGACCTGGTGAGTTTTGACCCCCTTATGAGCTGATAAGTCTTAGGGTCAAGTTGCTGGTGCACATGGTTGGGATTAGTTATACCACAAACACAAAATGGTGTTGCTGTAAGTTCTCCTTATTAGTGCTCAGTATGGAAATTTTTTATGGTACCTTCAGAAGGATCTTAAATGAAGTGAAACAATGGAGAGTATTTTAAAAATAACTAATGGCTTATGCTCTTGTGTTTATTCCTCTCAATGTTCCCCTCAATGTTTCCCTCATGTTCTCCTCCAGATTATCTTCAGCAGCGTTTTTGGCAGTCAACTGCTGAGCTAGAAAGAGATGTATTAATTTTAGAAGAGACACGCTCATACCTTCCCTGTTAAGATACAGTCCCTTCTGAATTGTTGTGTTTTAAAAATAATATAGGGCACATCAAGGTTTACTAATGAATGGGCCAGAAAAAGAGATATGTAAGGGTATTGATTCATGAATGCTGAGAGTAGGTCCAATCCTGTGAAGACTTACATGTCACTAAATGTATCTATGGAGGTAGCATCAAAGCATCACTAACACTAGCTGGGCAAATAAAGTTCTGTACATGATGAACTTGCAAGATCAATCTCTTTAGATTTCACAACTAGTAACTGAAAATAGCTGCTGCTTTTCGAGAGATAGCAACTTCTCTTCAGCTGCTTTCAGCCTGAATGAATTGAAGGATAATTTTGGAGAAAGATTCATGATTCTCTTTTTAAGAACCTATGAGCTGAAACTGTCAAAAGGACAGAGGCAAAATAGTGTTTTTACCATACTACACCATAGTGCCTTCTTTGCAAAAAGAAATTAAATTCTCTTCAGAGTTTTGTGTTCTTTTCTTTCAGTTAATAGTTAAAAGACACGTTTATATGTTTTAGAGAAAGATATCAACAGTTCAGAGGACATGAGGATTTAGAAATTAATAGCATTAGTTGGAAATGGCTGATGTAGTTCCCAAGCCATTCTCCATGATATTTGAAAGTCATGGCCGTCAGGGAAGTCCCAGGTGACTGGAAAAGGGGAAATATTGTACCCATCTTTAAAAAGGGCATTTTTGGGAGTTACTGACCTGACAGCCTAACCTCTGTGCCTGGGAAGATCATGGAACAGATCCTCCTGGAAGCTGTGTTAAGGCACGTGGAGGACAGGGAGGTGATTCAGGACAGCCAGCACAGCTTCACCAAGTGCAAGTCCTGCCTGACCAACCTAGTCACCTTCTAGGATGGAGTGACTACATCAGTAGTCATAAGGGAAGGGTTGCAGATGTCATTTGGACTTCTATAAAGCCTTTCACACTGTCTGAACATCCTTCTCCCTAAATTGGAGAGAGATGGGTTTGATGAGTGGACCATGGTATGGATAAGAAATTGTTTGGATGGTCGCATCCAGAGGTTAGTGGGTCAATGGCTCAGAGTCCCAATGGACATCAGTGACAAGTTTGTCCTTCAGTGGGTATTGGGACCTGTGTTATTTGACATCTTCATTAATGACATGGACAAAGGGATCAAGAGCACCCTCAGCAAATTTGCAGAGGACACCAAGCTGAGTGGTGAAGCTGCCATACTGGAAGGATGGGATACCAGCCAGAGGGACCTGGGCAAGCTCAAGTGGGTCCATGGGAATTTCATGAGGTTTAACAAGACCAAGGGCAAGGTGCTGCACCTGGGCTGGGGCAACCCCCAGTACCAACAGAGGCTGGAAGATAAACAGATGGAGAGCAGCCCTGCCAAGAAGGNGCCAACAGGCCAAACTGACCAGAGGGAGGGAACACCTCTCCTAAGAGGAAAGGCTGAGAGGACTGGGGTTGTTCAGCCTGGAGAAGAGAAGGCTTTTGGGTGACTTAATTGCTCCCTTCCAGTACCTGAAGGGAGCCTAAAAGAGATGGAGAGGGATCTTTTGCAAGAGCTTGTGGTAACAGGACAAGGGAGGGTAGATTTAAATTGAAAGAGAGTAGGGTTAAATTAGATATTGGGAAGAAACTCTTTCCTGTGAGGGTAGTAAGGTACTGGAACCAAGAGCCCAGAAAAGCTGTGGATGCCACATCCCTGGAAGTGTATAAGACCCAGACTGGATGAGGCTCTGAGCAATCTAGTCTAGTAAAAGATGTCCTTCCCATGGCAAGGAGTTGGAACTAGATGAACTTTAAGGTCTCTTCCAACTCAAACCATTCTATGATTCTCTGACTGAAAACTAACCAAAATGACTAAATGTAAGCACAAGTTCTTCAGTGATTTTTAAAAACAAGTGAAGCAGAGGTTACATGCTGCTGCCAGGAAATCCATGCTTCTGGGACAATTCTGGCTCTGTCAGGACCGATTGCAAATTGCCACACAATTCAGATTTGTGCAGTGTCACCATCTTACTGCCTTCTAAGACCTTCAGTATTCTGGGACCATTTGAGGAACTTTTCTGGGGCCACCAATGACAGAGAGCATACAGGGTTGGATATCTTCCTGTTGGTGATGCTGATGGATAAATTGGATGGAGCATGGATTTATCTTCATTGAAAGCCAGCCTCTCATTAGCTGAACACAAACATTATGTAATGTCTGAAAAGAAGGGAGTTACTCCATCCCTGAGAAACTGATTGATGCTGTGATGGTGGAGGCTGGATTTTAAGCCACACCACAAAGCCAGAATCTTGTGGTCTTTTGGGACTGGCCCACTCACATAGTCCCTACCACAGTTTTAATACCACCAAAGGCATTTTTTGTCGACCCTTGAATTGTGTATGAGTAATGGCTGGTGGGCTACCTGGTGATTGTTCTCAGTCCTGACCCCTGTTGTCTGTCCATAGTGTGGCAAAATGCAACAGTAAAGGATTGTAAGTGAGACAAAAAGCAAACAACCAGGTCTGTAGAGCAGATGGAGAGGAAAGGAAAAAAAAATCTTTCAAGTGTTTAGTTATCAAATATTTTCAAGAACTTCATGATCTTATATGGGACTGATTAACATTAATCTGGATCCTCAGATTAAAAAACAAGCTCTCTGGGAACCTTCCCTCTTGATAAGTCTGTTTTACTTCCTGAATGCTTGTTTGATTGAAATTTAAGCCAATAGAAGAGAATCTTTGCTTATCAAAGCCCTGCTAGTACTAAAAGGTTTTTTAACAGCTATAGATTTAGGCTAAAAGTCCTAAAGCAGTTACACAGGGGAAGAGATCATATAAAAATGTATTCTACAACTTCTGTGTAGCACTCGGACCTTATTGACAGCTTTCCTCCCATCACAACTGTCTTAAGGAAGGACAGGACACAGACAGAGCTCCTTGTTCATCATGAGGATCACGAACTTGTTAGGGTTTTTGTATTTTAGGGGTTTTGTTGGTTTGTTGTTTTTTTTTTCCTGGACAAAAGAGAGGCACGGAAAGAAATGTGCTTCTAAAATTCCTTGTTCTTTATGACACACATAAAGAGCTCTGAAGTCCTGTCATAGTCAATTTTTAGAAATTTGATTTTTAAGCAGTCAGTAAGGCATATGAAGTCTTATAATCAGTATTCAGTAGCTTTAAGGTCGGATCTATTTTGAGATTTCAGTGATCAATAGGAACTTAATTGATTAAATATGCAAAGTAACCATTTCTTGCAACTTGATAGGTTATTTGGTTATGTGGATTGTAATGGCTAGGTAGGGTCATGTGCCTATGAGGAAGCTGAAAGACCTATAGTATGATGAAAAGAGGAAGTTTTACATTTTTAAATAGACTTGGGGGGGAAAAGACTAATCAATGTTTGCTTGCTGCTTTATCACAATGGAATGAAAAAATACTTGTTCAGCTTTTAATAGTTGATATGAAGCACAAAGGGTCATTCTCCACACTCTTGCATTGTATAAGCAGATGAATGACATGTGCTTGAAGCAGCTTTTAGACCATGGTATGGAGACATGATGCCTAGAGGACCTGATGCAATCTTTGCCTTGTTTATGAAGCTTCTATCATTATGTCTACAGAAATGCTACCTTTTTTGTTCTCTTTCTTATGTGCCTCATAAAATAGAGAAAAATTGCATGTAAAAGGGAAATTCTGTTCTGGAAAAAATTAACACTAAATAAATATTCCGAATGCTGTCTGTTTTACTATGCAAATAATTTTTTTTTTTTTTAGTTTTGATTGTTTAACACATGGTATTGGAAAAGTAAAACAATATTAAACAAAATCAAAGAAAAAAGTCTTTGTGAAAATTTTGTTCCTAAGACTCAAACACAATATTCTAAGATTGTCAGAGCTTTCATTTAAAGGGTTTTTTTCCCCCAAAAAAACCTTTATAATACAACTAATTCATTTCTCAAATACGCTGATATTTGAGAATCCAGTGTTTTGACAGAACTCAATATGACTCAAGAGAAGGGACCTGAAAATTAGGCATTTCGGTGACTTAATATCATAATTACAGAAAGAACTGAATAATGAACCCCATGAGCTCGGTAAAAATGCAAGAAAAAATAATTTAATTGGCTGACCCAGCCCCTCTAACACACTCCTATCACTTACCAGGGCTTTGTTATGGGACTGTGGATGGAAGAATGGGGGGATACTCTGGCCTTCATGTCCATCCAGCTCCATTTGGCCTGGGGGACAACACACACTCACCTGGGGGGTTCCAGGATACTCCTGAGGGAGATCTTCTGCTCTGCAATACCTGTAGAGAAAATAAGACATCGCCAATGCATGCACCCACTCTGGGTACAGAAACAGTGTTTAGTTTTGCAGATAAAGTTATACTCCACAGTGCAAATGGATTTTCTCTCTTCCTTTTTTCAAGCATTTAACTTTTTTTGTATTGAACTGACGTGAAATTACATGAGCTTGGATAATGTGAATAATGCATGAGATTTAAGACAAACACATGAAAGGAGCTCATTTTTCATGTCAAACAATTCTTTATTTTTTATGGTACAAATTAAAAGTGACAGATCTGAAGCTGTTAAGAAATACACAAAGTGCAGCTTTACTGACCATACAGATATTGCTCTAGATTAAGTACAGTTTTTGTCAGGTTTTTTTATTTTTTTTTTTTCATGTTAAGCAACCTGTGCAGATAAATCAGCTTTGGTTTCAAAGTCAGAGTAGTAGGGAGCTTTTAAATATCCAGTTTGTTTTCTTGGTCACAAGTCCACCATATCCACTCCTTTTTTATTTATTCATATTTTTTAACAACACAATACAGTCCATTTTGTACTGCCATCTTTCCCCCTGCATGCTCCATTCATGGAAAAACAGATCTCTTTGCAGTGCTTCATAAGTGACCCTGGTGACCATTCTGTAGATTATAGCACACAGGACAAAAATAATAATAAGAGTAATAATAATAATAATAATAATAATAATAATAATAATAGTAATAATATCACTTTTTAACAATAAATAAACAAATGTGCCCCACATAGTCTCAAGTTGGAAACAAGCAAACCACATGACAAAAAGCTCATTACAAAATGTTTTCTAAACAGATTTTACAGTCAAACAGTGACATGGAGATCAATTTCTTCTCTTATCTTCTTATTTGAATGTTGGTCAATAACTGGGTACAAGTAGAGTGCTGAGGTAAAACACTGATTTTTGTATTTTTTTTAAATAGTAACAGTTTAGTATTGCGAGATTGTCAGCAACATTTAGCCATATCTATACAATGTGCATATACCTACATACATTGAGCTTTGGTCCAGCATTGAGAAGACGAGCAAAGGCATTTTACATATTTCTTTTTGGTTATAGCTTGAGTTCTTTGATACGCCTCTACTTGTTCCTTCCTAGCTCCTTTTTGCTTCCTTGTTCTCTCTCTTTTTTCTTTTTTTTCTCTTTTTTTTTTTTTTTTTTCTTTTTTTTTTTTTTTTGGCTTTTTTTCTTTTTTTTTCAGTAATAATGTAAAGAAATTGGAACCATTTGAATGCATTTGATTTCTTCAACTGTCCAAAATAGCTTTTTAGTGAAAACCATAAAAAGACAAAATTAAAAGAGTAAGTGAACCCTTAGTTCATTATTCAAATAATATTTTATATATATATTTTCAAAAAAATCAATTATAAACAGAGTGGAAAACCATTAAACCTTCACATATGACTGAAGAGACTTTTGTTTCATTTGCTGGTAGCAATCTATCTTTTAGTCACATGCAAAATTAAAAGGCATTCAAATGTTATCAAGACATGAAAATTGTTTACAAATGGGAACCAGAAATGTTGCCAGTAACAAAACAAAACAAAATATTTATGGCCCTCCCAAAGATGTATGACTCACATGTAATTTATCTTCCTAAGAATCTATTCAGGCACCATTTATGCCTCATAGCAAAAATTTGTGTATAAAAAAATTAATATGAGAAGCATTACAACACTTTATAAATAATTTACAAAACATAATATAAAATTAGAAAACTGTAAAAAAAATCACTGCACATGAATGATTTTAAGTCTGTGGGATGAACATTATTTTTTCTTCCATGCTGGCAATTTATATTTATTTTACATTTTCTCTGTCCTAGTTATATCCTTCTGATATGTGCTTTGGAACAGAAAAGAGCTTATATAACTGCTGCCAGCATATTTTTAAACATTTAGTATCTTTCATACAGTGTTTAGTTAACTTTTTTCTTGGGAGATTTTTCTTCACAGAATTTAGAGCAGTCCCTGGGAGAATTGGAAATTTAGTTTTGAGGCAAAGAATGGTTGATGGTTTTGTTCCCAGACTGTTGGTGGGGTTGGACTGGGGGAGGGTATGGCCTTAAGGATGACTGAACATATAATTGTGTATGTGGCATTAATGACTGAGCAATTAGGAGTGTTCTGGAGACACGGGTAGGATTTCAGGAGTGACTGCTTCCAAATATGATTTGTTCATCCTTGCCTTCTTGAATGGTGGTCTGATGGTTACGTAGATTGAACTGTGGTGACAACTTTAGGGCTGTTTGGTATAGACAACATAGATATTTCTGAGGATTTAGGTATCTACTGAGAGGGTGAAAAGAAAACCCAGAGGGGCAGATGTTGCTGTGAGACTGTAATTTACATGCTCAGCTTGGATAAAGCATCTGTTTTGTCCCTCACAATTTGCTGCTGGTTACTGAGATGTTTTTTCCCCCAGTGGTTATTTATATATCAACAGTTGAAAAAGAGTCAATAACAATTGTCACTCTCCTCCTCAAAAAAGCAAGACTGAAAATATCCTTAAACATATCCTGCTGAAGCTTAAAGTCTAAAATGCATCTGCTGGACATGAGCCCATCCTGGAGATCCTCAGTGTGCTCCAACACTGACCTTTTAGAGTGCTCACATTTAGAAGCAGCTTCTGGCCCAGATGATGGTCTCTGAAATCTTAAAGCTCCACCAACCATGTAATAAATATCCCACTTTACAAGGCAAATCCCATTAATAAAATACTGAGAGCCAGATTCGAAGCCTAGTAAAATCAGTGAAAGTCGAATTCTTCCACTAAGTTTTGGATATAGCCTAGATTTTTGAAAACTCTTTAGCAAGAGAAGTGTTATTTGAAAATGCCAACACGTCACGAACTTCCTTCCACATCCTAGGTAGACCACCAAAAATCCAGCACAACCATTCTCAGGTCAAGGAATGTAATCAGGAGTTATGCCAGCAGAATTTTACCATCTCTACCGTGAGCTGAACCAATTATCTGGTGTTATCTTTTGGGAAGACCTGATCAAGATGCAGCTCCTACCCTAATGGTGAGCTGAATCCCCAAGGCTTGAACATAACTGAGCAGAAGATGAATATTGCAGATGACCTTCACAGGTCAGACCACACCCCATCAAGAACCTGCAACCCCTTTCTCTGCCTCTGAGCCTTGGTATGCTTGTAGGTTCAATGACACAGAATTTTACCAGATGCTTGTCCAATCAGAAAGGAAGCCACAGAGATAAACTCTCTTTAAAGAAAAATCAGTTCACCTGAATCATATTGCAGGTCACCCACCTTATATTATCAAGTGACATTCAGTGTTTTTTTCCCTGTGTCCCAATTGCTTAGTCTAGCCAGTGGCCACAGCAAACACCTGCAGAAGCACATTCTCCTACTAAAGAAGTCAACAGGCCAAGCATCAATATGACATTAAAAAAAGTCAGAAGGAATAAAGCACTACCATCAAAATTGTCCATAGTGATGTAATGATCAAAACATCCTCATCATTTCCCAGCCTGTCCATTTGTTTCATCAGAACCACAAGAAATTTCTTTGGTTACCAGACTTTGGAGAGAAATTGCTTCAAATGGAACCATAATATAGATGCAGTACTGTACCAAGTGTACAGTTTATATTTATACTACAAAATGAGTTTTGGTAACCTCTCCAGGTTCACGGCCAAAGGATAGAGAAATCTCAAGCTACACATTCAACATAAAGCACAATGTTCAGTGTGGGCTTGACAGTCCATCAGACATAATCCTAATCCTTCTTTGTCCTCATTGCATTTCAGCTTATAAAAGTGTTCAGATTTTCTTTTTAAAGTTCTTCCAACAGTTCTGGGTTTGGGGGGCTTGGGGAAGGGGTGGAGAATGAGCTGGAAGGGAGGAGGCAGCAATTAGAATCAGGAAAAAAACCAAACCAAAAACAGAAAGAGAAATGTAAAACAAGTCATACACCCTTAGAAGAGAAATACAAACCCCCACAAATCACAATAAAAAGTAATTATTTTTGGCACCCAAACATTAGGAGATTGCAAAACTGTTGACTAAAAGAAAAGAAAATGAGGTGACTGCTATGGAATGGCTTTTTACACACCTGCAGGGGGTAAAAACAAGGATGAGAGAAATTAATCCTGTATTCCTCTTTGCAAAATACAAATGTAAAAATTTGTAACACAATTTTACACTCATAAAAGAGTAACAATCTAGTTTGCAATGCCATGTTTCTGACTTTGGTTAATAGTTTTCATAGTGAATCAGCACTTGATACCTGAAAGGCTACAATCACTCCTCCAGGTGGCAGACTTGTATTCTCTTTTAAACAGATAAAAGTTTATTCTTTTTTTTTTTTGTTTTGTTTTGTTTTTCCTTAAAATGTGTTCATATTTTCATAATATACAGAAAAAAATTAAGCAGTTATTTGGTTTACTTTAAGTCCATTTAAAAAAACTGGCTTTTTAGGTTTTTTTTGGGAACTACTCCTACCACACACACTCTAAGTGTTGTGCATTTTTTTGTTTTGTTTTGTTTTGTTTTTTTAAATAGGAAAACTCACGGACATTTATAAACTGTTCTGTCCTTCTTGTAGTTTTCTCAGTCTTTTACTTACAAGGGTGATGAATAGGTATTTTCACAGAGTTCAAATGGACACATTTTGGTTGGTGTGGGGCTTTCTTTCTGTGTGATTTGGCTTTGCTTTGTTTTGTTTTGCTTTTAGGAGTTTTCTTCCAGAGAGTCTGTTAAAGGCTCCATAGGAACTGCCGTTGCGGGCTCGTGTTGTTTCAAACGTTTAATTGTGTTCTTCAGTGCTTGCCTCTTATTGCAGAACCAAACTCTAACTACTTCCCGGTCATAGTTCAGTTTCTCTGCAATCTCTGTCATTTCTTGCCCAGAGGGATGCGTGTTCTTCTCAAAGTGGGCATTCAAGATTTCAAGGGCTTGTGGCGTGAATGAGGTACGCCTCTTGCGCTTTTTGGATGGTTCACTCCCAATAAACTCGGTAAGGTTCTGCATCCCTGCTCGATGGCGGGCCTCAGCCTCAGCCATCCACCGCTCAAGCACCGGCTTTATCTTCTGGGCACTTTTAGGGGTGATGTCCAGCTTTTCAAACCTGGCAGGATACAAAAGGCCAGGGTTCAGTTTGGCTGTCAGACTGCTAGCTATAGTGTTCTCTTGGGCTTCCTGTGGTAGGAAAAAGTGGCTTCTCAGGATGGTGTGTCTGAGGGAAAATTGAGAAAGAAGAGTCTTACACTGATGCTCTGCCAGGGTGGGACTTCCTGCCTGCCTGACTAATTGACTGGCAGAGGTAATTTACAGTAGATTATGAAAACTGTCAGGTATATCTATACATAGATATAGATATATATATATATAGCTAGAGATTTAAGCTAACACAAAATGAACACTACGACAGAATTCTAAGTACACTAAATAATACAGGTTAAGAAGCACATTTTAATATTTCTGATGATCTTTAAAACCCTTGAGACTAAGTCTAATTACAGGAAATGATATCAAAGGCATTGCTGTTATCATCTCATCTTTGTGCTCAATCCTTTTGTTATCCCTCCCATCCCATGTTATCCAAACACCACAGCTTTAATAATAAAAACCAATGGCAAATACTAGCCTCTGAATATCAGCTTTCCTTGCCATTTTTTAGCAATTTTCACTGTTTGTAAGTTAATGCTATATCCCTTTTCTGTGTTGGAAAAAAAATTTCCATAGCCACGGTGGTGTTCAGCTGAAACAGCTGGACACTTTGCAATTATCTTGCTGTCCTCACAATGTGCAAAGGCACACTCATGTTATCCAGATGAAACCCAGCATAACAGTCTACTGATACACTGTGGCACCAAGCTGAGTTTATTGTGGGATTTCTACAAACTGTACCAGAATGATATCATTTCCTGTAAATGAGGTCTTCTATATATCATTTTGCCATCAAAAGTCTTTTGCCAAACTAGATTTTACAAATATTATAAAACATCTGGAAAAGCAGCCACACAAAGGTTTAATCCTTTCAAAAAGAAGCAGAAGAGCAGAGTTCACATTTCAAGCCTTATAAGTATTTGTTTCTTTCATTTACTGAGTTTATTATTTTTTTGCTACACATTAAAAAAGTCTTAACCCAAGTCCTTTGGTGCCATCCATTTGTATTTTCCCATTTTGCTCTGTCCACTCTGCACGTTGTGGTATTTAATGCTGCAGAAAAGCAACAATTACTGGATGTCGCTGCTGGACGTCTCCAGCCCAGGTGGTGCTTCACCACCACCACCACTAATCACAGAGTGCTCTGGAGATGAGAGGAGCTGAATCAATCCCTTTATGCAAAGAAACTTGGTGGGTGGAGCTGGCCATTTTTAGTGTCTCCATTCAGCATGTGGAGGCAGCAAAAAATATTCCAGCAATAAACAAAGCACTTCTCACAAACAAGGAAATGACAAAGAATAATTTAAGATAATAATACTCCAAAGAATTTGTAACTGGTGCCTGATGTCTTAATGTAGCATTGACTGCAAAGATTCATTCCTTGGTGTCCAGTGATATTTCAGGCTGAAGGATATATTTTAGAATGTATTGTCTCAAATTAAAAAAAAATGCTGCTATTTGCATGCAGAGCATACTGAAGTGGTAAATTGCTCATATGACCTGCATAGGCCACCAGGAGATTCTACCTTTCTCTTCGAGTTGATTGTTCAAATTTCTTGCCTTGCTGCCCCTTCCATTGACCTAGAATTTATACTAAAACTCCTTTGTAACAACTGAAAAAAAGTTAAATCTACTATTTTTGAGGAACACATGCTGCTACTGAAGCAGCTTAACAAAAAATGCACAGTCATAGCACGTAATTGCACCCCAAAATGGTGTCCATCTGAGGTGGGCAAAGGAAATTAAAAAAACTGTAACCTTGCAAATATTTGGGAAAAATTCTTGCACCCAATCTCATGTTCTGAGCAACTTGCCCCTCCAAGGAGCCCTCTGTAAAGGGCCTCACCATCCCCAGTGCTTTCTCAAAGAATGAGGTAGATGGAGGAAATGAAAAGACAGCAAACTAGGCAAAAGTAATCACAATGTGTCTCTTTAAAGTATAGCAGGATAAACAGCAACTTAAGACTACAAAAAATTGTCAATTGCTAAAAGCTCCACCCATTTTAGGCATTCTTTACCAACTGACCAAAAAGAAATAATAATTTAAAAAAAATCAAAATTAATCCTTAGCAATAGGTAGAAACAGCATTCATATCATTGGCATTGTTTGTTAGGGTTGTTACTGCAGGACATGTTTGGTATAACGACATACAAGTCTTGAAACAAATTTCCCAGCAGTAGTATCCTTGTATAGACTGAATAAAGGTTATTTTCTACAGGGAGGTATCTTATAAGAAAAAACAGTAGGGGAGACGGTAGAAGTGAGAGGATCCTATGGAGCTTTTTGTATTTAACAACAATCAATGTGTTTTATGGAAAATCATTGAGCAAAATGTGAGCTGCAAGCACACTACCCCATACTGATGTTATTTATAACCTTAGTCTTTAACTGCAGGAAAAGTACACTTCCATTCTATGGGGAATACATTAAAAGTATAAAGAGCAGATAAAAAGACAGAGCATTTCATGGATCACCAAGAACAAAATCCACTTAAATGAGCTTAGAGTTGGTTTCTTGGCTTTCACTGATGGAGAAGGACTATAAGGCATTGCCCAAGAGGAAAAAGCTGTTACCTAAGTGTGCTTGTTACCTCATGCATAAACATGGGATTACTGTAACACACATACATGTATATAAGGTGTTTGCTTCTACTTTAACTTAGTCAAGACTATATTATTATTTCTTATGATTTGGATGGGTTTCTGCTTTTGCTTTTCATACATGGGCTTGTCTGGTTTTTTTTCAGTAAATATTTGGGTGATAAAAGATTAATAGCTGCTGGTTTGCAAGATAGCAGGAAGGCTATTTTTTTCCCTTCTGTGTTGCCTAGGTAAATCATCATTAACATCCTCTATGTGAAGAGCTAACCACAGTAATACAGGTTTTAACTTAGCAGGGATGCAGCCATGAAATATTTGTTCAGTAACCCTATCTGTAGAAAATGGCACAGTATGAAGAGGGTCAGCTGGTGCTTATCCAGCATCAGCAGGATCTCCAGCTCATCTACAGAATTAAGTCTCTATGCCAGGAACATTGTTTCTCACTTGTTTAGAAAAGGAGGGGAAAAAAAGAGACCAAAATCAATCTGAAGATACACAATGAGAACAATTTATGTGTCAGATAAAAACATTATTAGCTAATTTAAATATCAGGTTAGATAATGCACTCTAACGTTATGAGACTCAAACATAAGTATGCTCCTCACAATAAGCTGGATCATTATGAAGGATAAAGAGAGAAGAGGAGTTTATGATGTAACTTGTTACCTGCAGATGGCAGACTGGCTATAGGCTGGGCCTTCTGTGGCGCTTAGGGCTTGGCCAACTTGAGTCTGTGTCAGGCCAAGGGACAGGCGCCGGATTTTAAAAGCTTTGGCAAATTCTCGTATTTCTTCCAGATTTACCCCATCCACCTCTCCTGTGGCTGTCTGAGGATCTGTTGAGATATTTTTTAATTATGTCAGTTCTCTGCATCACATATCAGTGGGTTAGGCTTACAGCCAAGTTCATTGTCAAGACTTTCAAGTTCAATTTTTTTATTACTGACCACTTTCTCTTCTTCCCCAAACAGAAACAGACTTGCCTTGTCAGGTGTGTTCAGATTGTTAAAATGCTGACTGGGCTGCAGTTGTCTGCAGGTGGAAGATTTTCAAAGAAATGCCTTTGCTGAACTCCTGACAAAGGCCAGCTCACCTTAGAGGGAGGGTGTGCCTGGGCTCTTCGCTGCCATTGATACCATGCAAAGTCTTCTCTGGATTGAGGAATCATATTCCCTATTTTCCCTTTTTATCACATAGCGCAATGGTTGGTGTTAATATATTTCTTTCCAGTCTGTGGGGAGGGCTATATATATGTATTTTTTACTTGAAATCAAGTGTTTGTACTTTATCTAAAGTTAATGCCAAATAAGGAGATTCACAACTATTTCTTCAGTTTTACACAATACCCAACCTAAATTGCCACATGAATGTTCAAAATAACCCAGCAAATGAACAAGCGTAAAAAAATTCTGCCTTTAAAACCTTCTTAATTTAAAAATTGTCTTTTAAAATATGCCCTTCTAAGAAGCAGCCTTTCAAGCTTTTTATTCTGTCTCCCATCAGGTCGATAAACAAGGAACAGCAACACTGGTTTTGGATGGTAATGCTGCACAGTTTTTTCACTTTTACATTAGCCCCTCAGAAGATAATGCTTATGATGCTGTGAGAATAAATCTGTACTTCCTCTCTATAGCAGTTTACTGACACAGAAGCCTTTGTCCCTGAAAGGGCACATAATAAAGCATGTCTACCACAGAAAAGCTCCTTTGGAGCTGGATAACTCGGTCAATTTAGGACTTATCAAGGGAAATGACACAACAGCTGGAGAATGGAACTTTCCTCCCCTCCCAAGCTACTGATCCCTGACTAAATGAAAGTGTTTGCCAAGTCAGAGACAGCATGGGACTGGGATGGTAGAAGATTTCAAAGTGTTGTGCAATCCTGCATGTAGTGAAGCCATTCTCCCAGTGAGACATCTCTATTGTTCTTCACCTCATTCCTCAGACTCCGAGGTGAAAAGTTTGCAGCACAATAACCCCTCAATTTCTGTAAATGCAAGCAGTTGTCCAAGGACAGTACTAGACTACATTACCATTCTGAACCCTTTATGAGAATGGCTCCTGCTAGTATGGCTCTAGTGAGGGCTTATCAGCACTACAGTAGCAGAGCTTTTATTTTCAGGGATTTATAAGCCTGGTGTAAAATTTCCTTGTGATGGAAACATTCTATGAAAAATTTTTTTTGTCCAATAACAGAGAGAGGGAAAAGGGTTTTCTGATATATAAATGTATTCTGTTGCTTGAATGTAAGAAGCAGAAATGGCAATAATATTTTTTAAATTCTTGTGTATGCAACCAGGGACCACATGAACTATGCATACAGATAAAAATGCACATAGACAGAACCTTGTTTCAATGATACTCCACACTCAGAATCATCTCTGCTGTTCTCACTGCTGTACTTGTGGTCACCTGCTCACCCAGCACTCATTCAGTACAAAGCTAGGGTGCATATTGTTTGCTTTAGGAGTAAGTGCTGTGACAGTGGCCACTGAGGTTTATAAAGTAATTGCCTTTAGAAGCATGAAATTTTCCTGCTTACACCGTATATCTAGCATACCAGTACTGAATTTCAGAGACACAAAATGGAGCTGCAGACTTATCTGCCNTTAGAAATTTTCCTGCTTACACCGTATATCTAGCATACCAGTACTGAATTTCAGAGACACAAAATGGAGCTGCAGACTTATCTGCCCTTTCAGTCTCTGTACTAAATATCATAAATGATACTGGCCTCAAAAACTCCCTGAGTAAAGTACACTAAAATGGTGACTTTCCTCACCTCTTTCCTTCTGTTACTTTAAGACCTCTGACTAAAGCTGTTAGGAATGTAACAAAGGACAATTCAGGTGTTCCCAGAGAACACCCAAAGTAGCAAACTATGGCACCTGGCACCTGTAATCATCCCCAACTCCTGTTAGAAATAAAAAGGGAAGTGAGAAAAGTAATAAAAGAGAAATTATAGAGAAATTCTGCCAAGTTCTGCTGGATCTAGAATGATCTGGCATTGCTGCAACAGTGAGCATCATGGAAAGACCGTTCCTGTCTGCAGCATTTGGATGAGAGAAATGTTAGGCTGCTCTCCTTGATATGAGAAAAAACCCGTGATGCCCTTCAGTAATATGAGACTAGAATGTAGTATACAGTAGAATATCTCTTGAGAAAAAGGCTTCATTCTTTCATAGAATCTTTGGCAACAGGAAGGTACTAACAGACTGAAACTCTGAAATGTTTTATCTTGAACTCTAGGGAAAACAGCATTTGTGTGAAATTGGAAGAACTTTGGGTGTGATTCAAAGCCCTTTGAAATCCACACATCTTGTCTTCTGTCACATCCCTAAAACACACATGATGCTATGAAGATGACTCTATTGACATCACCATCTGTCTGTTTTACTCTATTGCATTAAAATGCCTTCAATACAGTCTTAGACGGTATGGTCTAGGTATGCACACACATAAACATATTCAAAGAGATTATGGGCTTTGTTTTAACAAGTTCTGAGCTTTCAGAACAGTTGAACATATAGAACACTTCACATTTTAGGAAGAGTAGCTTATTGAAGACAGTAAATAAGCTGGATCTTATTCAATCAAAAAGACTGTTGGCCCACTTCCAACAGAAAAATAGAGAATACCAAACCCATTGAGTATTTGGGATCTACAGTAATGGATTTCAAGACTCCAAGTTGACACTATTGCATGAGAAAATAGTGGCTGCCTATGAAACTACTAGGTGCTGGAGGAAGGTCAGAGAGTTGTCTGGGATAATTTCAGAGGATATGGGTACATATAACAAAAAGGAAAACAGCTAAAATTCTACCAGCTGTCCTGGTGAATGGTGAAGATAGATGAGCGGTGTGGAAGAAATTAAATCCACAGGCCCTCCTGCATTGAAATCTGTTTTTTCCTACTGAAGGGAATACTTCTCCCACTTTTGAATTCTTCTGAAAATCCTGTGTGATTTTGTTGTTGAGTGAAAATATGCTGTAATTTAAATAGTTAGGGGAAAGAGCTGCTACAGAGATATCAGTGCACCCTGAAGGAGAAACCAAATTTCTGTTGCATGGAGTTCTGCCACAGGAGGGATTACAGGGCCATGATTTCCCCAGTCAGACAGGAGAAGAAATAGCTGGCTGAGGAGGTCCAATAGAAAATAAATTGGATAAGAAAGGCAGGACAAAACATTGATAATGGAAAATGGAGTGGAGCTCAGGGGAAAAAAAAAAGAATAATAATTTGTTTATGGGAGGCATTTTAATTTCATAGTAACAGATGACAGTAAAATGAATTTGGGAGGAAGAATGGAACTTCATGGAGACACAAGCCTCAGAGCACGAGAGGAAACCAGTGATTTCCACAAAGAGAACATATGGTGGAAAAGTTAAAAAAATGAGCAGAGGGATGCATTTCAGAAGAAGAAAATGAAATAGAAAAAAGGGAGGAATAAAGATAGTGAATTGAATGGAGAGAAAACAAAGAAGACAAAAGAGAATTCAAATAGGATTAGAGAATACAAAGAAATCATACAGAAGGGACAGGAAGAGTAGAGATGAATCTAGCTTAAACGGAACTTATTTTAATTTTTTTTTTTTAATAACTGCTATGTTTTATCTCCAAAATATTTGACATTTGTGGCTGGTTAGGGATGAAGGGGTGATGGGAGAAAAGGGAAAAACTATAAAGAAGACAACAACATAAAGGAAAAAAAGGACAAGAAATTAAAAAAAAAAAGAGAAATTAAAAGCAATAAGTAAGGAAACTTTTTTTGACATTAGGTAACACGTTAAAGAAAAAAAACCAAAATCATACAGAAAATATTACTAGAATGAAAAGTAAAAGTAATAAACCCAAGAAGCATGGAACACTACAGCTAATAGGGTTCTTACGACTTTCTCATTGTACTTTAATAGTTTTTCTGATGTGAAGCAACGTCTTGTAAAAGAGTTGCTCCCTTTGCAGTAGCTTGCCCAAAATAATTATTTGCTGAAGTTAGGATGCTCTATGCAATTTGATTAACTGAACAAATGGCTAAATGTGACTAGTTTTACATTAACTTTGCTATATTCAGCAACTATTTCTGGAATATAGGAATTCTCTGCCAAGATACTCAGCTCCAGGGCCTTTGCCAGAGGTCTGGACTACAGTTTCGTAAGGAAATAGGAAAAGAAAGCAATATTCCTACCTCAGGAAGAATAAAGAAATCAAAGATAGGTTCAGGAGGCCACAAGTTGTTTCTTGTTGCCCTCACACCCAAGGTGTTCCCTCAGAAACGCTGACCCATTCCTGGTCTCATCACACTAAAAGACTTTTAAATAGACTTTCAGACACTGGAATTCAATTGTAGGCCTTTCATACAAAGCTCTGCAGCCAGTGTGGGTGCTGGGATGCTAAGAAGGCCACAGGCTTGACAAAGAGCTGTTCCTGCCCTTCAGGGATCTGCATCTAGAAATTGAACAGATTTGGTAAAGAAGTGAAACAAGTATGACTTTCTGCCTACGTCCTCATGTGCAGCCACAGTTTCATGCAAATGGCTTTTCAGTCACATTTTCAAACCCATGAAGTTCATTTAATACTTTTTGTCCAAAGAGTATCAATAGTTTATCACTGCAAAGGAAGAGCTATAAAGGATCTCATCTGATTTTCCATGTTTCATTATAAAGGTGGTTTGATCTTGCCCTACTGAACTGACCATATTTTCTTCCTTCTTGTCAGTTCTTTCCTCATTACTAGAAGAAAGTGCTGCCTCTCTTGTGCCCTGCAACACCATCCATGATGTGGCAGCTCAAGCAGGCTTAGGCATGCAGTGTTAGCTCCAGTTTGTGGTGGCTACATGTTCTCAAGAGTATGCTGGACAGCCTTTAAGGGTAATTGAGATGACTGGTTTGCTTCTATCTGTGTAAGGTCACTCTGTAACTGGCAGAAGTGAGTTGATTTGCTCCTCGTGCTATTCAGTCTGTTAGTCTTGAATAGAAGAGACTGGATGAAGCTGGAAGCATAAACTCAGAACAGCTCCACAAGTTTTTTATTTATATTTAATGTGGATTTTTTGGAGGGAAGTCCCTATCAATAACGTTTTCTTTTGGAATGCTCTCAAGACCTGAATTCCAGTGAGTTAACTTCCATGTGCACAAAGTAGGTAGGTCTGATTGTATGAAAAGTTCCTATGCCTGTAGCTCTATTTGATAGGACTGCAATAAAGACAGGGAGACGCTCTTCTTTATGATCACTTCTCAAACTCCCCTGATGGCTACTGGGGAGCATGGGAGTGGCATGAGCAGGATTTGGATGCAGAGGAGGCAAAAATTAACCTTGAGTCTAAAGAAAAAGGTATAATAGTGATGCCTTAAGTTTTAGCTTTTATATTTTTCAGATTCTGTGCTGTTTTAATGTGTAGTTCTGCATTTCATGTTAAGTGCTGGTAAGCTCTCTTCACAAAGTAGGTAGACAAAACAATTCCTTCTCTAGCTTGGGACCAAGTGTGCCCTTTGAGGCCTTTTATTAAATATCTACTTTATCCTTTTACTCTGTCTAGTCTCTGTTCCAGGTTAGCCTCCAGAAGGCATCAATAGAAGAAAAAAAACAACTTGAAGATTATTAAAGAGCAGGCATTAGAGTTTGGAGTGGAGGGAGAGAGGGCCTGAATGTAGTGTAGTACCACTCACTGTGATAGAGGAAAGAAAAAAGGAAAAAGAGGTGGAACTAGTGATAAAACAATATAAAGGAGGACAGAAACTGCCTAATAAAAAGGCTGGTAAAAGGGTATGGATATGGTCTGGATTCAGTGACTGAGTGGGAACTGAAATTGGAAGAGAAGGTGGGTAATGATTGACTGTGAGGAAAGGACTGCAAGGACAAAACTAGAGGAACAAAAGCATGGAGGCAAAGGGAGAGTGGATTGTGTGGAAAATAGTGTGAAGAATTAATGGGACTAGAACAAGACAAGTAGTGGATGAAGTCAAGCCTGAGAGGATCAAGTAAAAGTTCTATGATCATTAATGTATCTGCCAGCTGTGCCCAAATTGATATTCCTGTGCCTCATACTCCTTTACTCTCAGCCATATCCATAATCACATTTTAGAGCATATTTTAGAGCAGAACTAACAAGATGAAAATAGAACTATCAGCTTTTCCATCCATTCAACATATCTCCTATTTCCAGCTACGAACATAAAGATTATCCCACCATACAACTAATTTACGTTACTATTCTGCTTTTGAAACAACCTTGAAATTTATCCATGCAAAAAATGAAGCTAAAAGAACATTCTTAGACCTGCATAAATTAACACTCAGAAGCTACAAAATGCTGGAGTTACAGCAGCCCACAACACAATGTACCACAGTCTTTGAGCCCTGGATATCAGTTCTTTTTCGCAGGCCTCTTTCAGTGCACAGGATGAACTGTCCTTCATTACAGATGAACTGATTGGTGTATTGCTTTTTTACTTCTTCAGTGTGTGGCCCCAGACCTCTATTAAAGCTCTTCACTAAAGACATCTCCTCTTGAGCTCTTCTGGTTTCTTTAAAATCTTAATTTATTTTCTTGTGTTTCTACAAGATGAAGGTCTTCCCCTTCTCATTCACAGAGAAGTGGACAGATATTAAGTGAAGAAGCATTTTTGGGTACCGAGTCTAGGTCAAGTAGGAAATGATTTTTTAGACTGTCTTTAAATGGTTCTTGATACATTTCCACAATGGAAGCGTACTTAAAATTGCAACTGTGAGTACCGGGTTCTTCTGTAAATTAAAGTCCAGAGACTCAAGCTGGATATTGAGAGACCACTTGTGAAAAATCTCTTTTAAGTGATTTGCCTGCCTTACACTGGAATTACATAGCAGACAGAAGGCTTCAACTCCTTGTCCTCTATTGCCTCAGGCAAGACCATCCTTCACTCCTCTACAGCTTCCTACCTCAAATGTTATGCAAACTGGAGAGCAGATTAGTGAATCAGGTAAATCCTAGGACACCTGTTGTGTTAGTAATTCTGATACAAACCTAGGACAATTCCAATGGGAATGCACTGAAAGAAGGATGAGAAAAAAAATCATGATTGCATGATTGTAATCACAATAACATATTGTTCTAAGAGGAATTGCATACAGTTGAACAAACAGCTATTTTACGAGCATCTCCTAACTTTTGATTGATTTATTCTGTAAACTTAAAAGAGATTCTTCCATGTTGCATTTATTTTAAACAAGAATGCCCAGAAGAGTAGCTATTCTAGACCAGCTATTGAAGAATAACTTACTCTGTACCAGCTATTTTACTCAATCTACGCACATGGACTAGAGGTAAAATTTATGTATTTGTAATGTAAAACCTCTTCTTTGTCTTCCTCCTACAAGTATGTCTACATGAGAAAATTTACTACTGTCAGTGCAATAGCAGTATATTTATATGACTATAATTATATCTGTATCCATATGCAGACATTTTCATTCCAGAACAGAAGTATTCCCACTGGGAATTATATCAGCATAATTTTACAAGTATAGCTCTTCTAGTAATTTCCCCATGTAAATGATCTCTGAAATAATCTAACCAAGATTTTCTTACATCTTTCCTTGCATGACAGTTTCTCCAAGTTTCTTATATTACATATGGCATAAGCTATAGTGTTTGGTTACTTAGAATATATACATGGAGTATCATAGAACAAGATCATCCAAATCACTTGGATTTTTGCAGATGTGCAAAAACTGTTAGTGCTTCTTACGTACACTGTCAACCTATGGTTTTTGCTATGTAAAGACCAAGTTAATGCTGATAAGGTAATAGCAAAGACTCTGAACTGTGTGACCTGGAAGAAAGTGCTGTTCAGGTGAACTGTTATAATTCTAACACTGGAACTCACTTATTTCACTGCAGTGTGCTCCTCTCTTCTCCTCAAT
The DNA here is from genome assembly GCA_013397295.1 of Polioptila caerulea. Taxonomy (NCBI): domain Eukaryota; kingdom Metazoa; phylum Chordata; class Aves; order Passeriformes; family Certhiidae; genus Polioptila; species Polioptila caerulea. The sequence continues at coordinate 62,629 of VYXF01004770.1, forward strand.
ATGTTCCAGTTAATTCCTTTTTAAATGTTGTAAGCTTTTTCTGGCAAGAAAAGTCTCTCACTCTGGATTTGTGTAGTATTAGGGTTTGTAAAATGGTTTGCTATATAAACCAAGCAAACAAACAAGTAGCTTAACCAAAAGTAGGAGTACCTGTTTGCCCACCAAATTCTGAGAAATTTAATTCATTATGTTGACTAATTCAAAAACTTTTAACTTCCAAAAAACATAAACTACAGTTATAACAATTGCCCTCATGAGTCAATTAATGCTACTACTATTTTTATGACCATTTTCAGCATTGATTCAATTTCTCAAGGCGTGTTTACCTTAAGCCCCATCCATGATAGCATTTAGTAATTCATACTGGTGAAAGGCAGCTATTCAGCAATATATAATCTACTATATTTAAAAGAAAAACAAAAGGAGGGAAAGCAGATTGGAAAACTCAGCAGCAAGGAGAACAAACAGAAGGGAGAATTAAGGAGAGCCAGGGAGCAATACTTACTGCTGACTAACTGGCCAACACTCAAAGCTGAAGAGGAGGAGGATGAGGAGGAAGAAGAGGAAGCCTGACGCACTGGGCTTTGAGACATAGATGCTTGACTGTGAGCCAAATGCAGGAGATTGGATTGTGAGGCTGCTTGTCCCACTTGCGTCTGGGAGGGCTGATGGAGCTATATGTTAAAATGTAAAAATAGGTATTTAGAAAATGAAGCAGTAATAGGAAACTTGCAATGCACCATCTCACCCATCTACTTCTGGGGAACAAATCACATAGGAGCATCAAACACCATGGGCTTTGTTCAGGTGAGAGTGTTAGAGCAGGAGCAATCTGAGCTCTTTTCGAGTATTGTATTTCCACTTGTACTCAGTTTAACTGCATACTTAATCTAATTAGAAGGGAAATACTTTTTTTGAAATGGGTGATATGAGACCTATGACATTTACAGCAAGATTCTGATTTATTAAATACATAACCTTACCTGTTTTCTGACTCATGAAACCACACTTTTATTCTCTACATGGGTTCTCACAGAAATCAGGATTGTTTCAGAGAGATCCCTTCACACTACAGGACCAGGGCCAAGAAGAGTGGGAATAGGGAAGAGGTCACAAACCGAGCCAAAATCCCTTTCCTACAGGAATGAATGATTTGTTTTATGACAGCAGACTTAGCAAACAAACAAAAATCATGGCAATGGATAAGTTGTCTTTGACTAAAACACACATGGAAACTTCTGAGCCCTATTCACATCAAAGTTGTATCCAGTAAGACACACCTAAAAAGTCTAGTGAGTATGGCAGATGCCAATGATACATTGTGATACATGAATTGACTTTCTATTTTTTTTTTAAACAAATATTACAAGAGTGTCGTCTTTCTTTTTTTACTAGGGGAATGGAAAAAACCATAAATCCATTCTGTCTATAATATGCTTTAGTGTGGGGTTGAGATCTAGGAACATTCTCTGGTACTGATTTTCACATAAAACTCCCAGAAAATTTTAAGGGCAGTCTCTCTACAGAATGAAGGCACAAAATGGACTTTACAATTTTGAATTGGATTCTAGTGGTCCAGTACAGTCTTTTCAGAGCATAAGAATACAGTGATACAGGTCTGATACACTCTGGTGACTGCTGTTTATTATACCTTTATTTTATGTTGATTCTTGATATTGATCAAAAAAGATCATAAAAATATTCTAAAAAGGCTTCACTTCACTGCAGCTGTTATCTGCATTTTCTACAAGGGAAAAGATAAAGGTCTATTTAGCCTTGCTTGAAGTCAGTAATTAAAATTTATTTCTTGAATGATAAGGAGTATGAGGTTTTCTCTTTTGATACCCAACTGAAAAAATGACTTTAGAAAAAGAGCTATATTCATTAGTAACACTCAAATTATATGTATTATCCTCCTAGCACACACAGAAATGTCTGATGTTAAGTAGACAACAAATTGTATAAAACTGTAGATAAAGGTATCTGTTCACATTCAAGATGACACTTTCTGTGGAATATATATTAACTATTTTAATGACAATATTCCTGTTAGAGTCTGTTAAGAATGGAAAAAAAATTCAACTTCTTTTTCTTCCTTCTACATGGAATAATATAACAGAAAATGAAGGACAAAACTTTGATTTCACCTTTAATAATAATTATAATTATTTATCTGGCCAGTTTTTGTGTATTCTCACTTCCTTGTGGATTAATTAAAAAAAAAGCATTTTTTAATATCTAGGATTTTTTAAATCAAGTACCTTTTAAAAAATATAACTGGCATTTTATCAAGGGGCTAAGAGTTGAGAAGCTGATTAAAAGGCTTCCAGTTTTGAGACTCATGCAAGGAGTGAGCATCTTTTTAAAAATTCTCTAACATCTGCATTTTATCTACAGAGAACTTCCAACTCAGAATGTCTATTTTTATAATATCTTCTCTTAGGGAAACATCCCACTATAATGGCTGGCCTCTTCTGAATGCTGCATTATATTCACATCCAGACTGTAGCTTTCAGAAACAGGTGGGTGTTTGGGGTCTGGATCTGTTGTCTGAGGGAATCTCTGACAAAACTAAAAATTTCAGCCCAGGCAAGAGAGGATAAGTGCTGTAGTTAGATGAGTTAGATTCTTTCACACTATGTGAAACATTCTAAGAGATGTTAGTGCTTATCTGTTAGGATAGAGGAACAAACGCAGCAGCTATATTTAAAGAGAAAGATTTGCAAAATTATAGTCCAGTCAACTGAGCTTCAACCACGGAAAAGTACTGGAGAAAATAATCAAACAATTTGTAAGCACCCGCAAGAAAACAAGGTAGCGACAGACAACGTGGATTGTTAGAAACAGTGTCAAACCAATCTGATCTCCCTCTTAGACAGGGTAATTTGCCTTGTGGACAGGGAAAAAGCAGTAGGTGGTTTGACTTCAGAAGAGTCCTGAAACTCCCCTCATGTGACATTCTTTATAACCTAAGGAAGCATAGTTTAGGTGAAATTGCTGCAGAATGAATGCCAAAGTATTTGGAAAGCAAAACCAAGGATAAGGTATCTTTGGAAAGAGAAGTGTGCATACATGGTGCTTCACAGAAGTCTGTCCTCATTCTGCACTACTCAATATTTTCTTAATGACCTGGATGACAGAGCAGAGAATATCTTTACTAAATACACATGCTGATGACAGGCTAGGAGGAAATTTTGACAGGTTGGATTACAGGATTAGGAACCAATGTGCTTTGAACATGCTGGCTGCAAACCTGTCGTGTTGCAGAAGTGAAGTAAAGGCTGTTCCCATATCAAGCCATGTGAGTGGGACTGATGTCTGCAGTGCATGTGAAGTACCTCTTTTCTACTGAGCCCTGGAATGACCTTTGAAGAAGGAGATGCCATGTGCATCCACAGCTAGGCGCCAGACTTCATTAAAATCTGGACTAACTAGAGTTAAATAATTAGAATGGCTGAAGGCCGGGGAGTTAACTGAGGCTTTTGAAGACACCTGTAATGACCTGGTCATGTTTAATCTAAAGGAGGGAAGACAAAGCAGGATATGATACCTGCTTTGAATACAAGCGTAGCTAATGAAAACAGGAGATAATTATTCTGTCTTACATTTTATAATGGAGAGAACAAGGTCTAGTTATCTGGAAAGTTCAAATTAGATGTTGGGAAAAGCTATCCAATGTGGCAGTGAAACACAGGCATAGATTACTGGTGGAATCTGTGGGTTTCTATGACAGTGGTTAGGACCAAATCAGCTAAAAACTGGAAAAGCTACTTCACCTGAGAATAACAGGCTGGACTGGATAATCTCTTGAACCTTGACCTTCCACCCATATATTTTTAATGATTCTACAACATTTCCCATTAGTATTTCTCAGGGAAATGGCAAATCCAACATTTTCCAGCTATTTTACAACATACAGCCACTAAACAGTTTAACTGCTGAGCATGTGCACAATAAAACTGAAGCCTCCAGAAAGCTCTAGAATGAGAGGGCACTCTGCATTTTTTGACTCTGCAAGCAAGGCATGCACACAGTCTGAGTCACTATGTAGCACATGCACAGTGTGATGGTTTAGTCTAGAAAGTGTTTGAGTCTCCACGCACGTTTTGTACTATGCATATATTTTTAAAGCAATACCTGGAATACCCAGAAGCTTGGCAACTTTCTTGTTGAAGGTACAGAGATATTTGAACAAATATAAGAAATCCTCAAAATTTAGCTAGGCAAAAAGGAATATGGCTAGTGAAATTTGGATTCACAGTAACCTTAGGTGTAATGGCAATATATAAGGGATATTTACAGATTGATTTCTAACTCACTTCATGTGAGGGAGAAGTGAGCAATGGGGTTGAAGAGGCTGAAGAGTCACCTTAAGACCTGACCAAAGACTGAGGGAGAATTCTATCTTTGACTCCCTACATAATTTCCAGCACTCCCTCTGCTTTACAGACATGATGGTTAAGCTGTAAATGTCCTGCTTAAAAAACAATGATAGTTATCTATGGCATGAAATTGCGGTAAAATACTCTCTCTTTTCATCCACTATAATTTCCACTCCAGAAATAGCCTTAAGGAGAAGCAACGATTAGATTATGAATTAGATTCTAGATGACAGAATCAATTTGAACTTGCAATAGCTGACTTTTCCCAATTTTGGACACGTATATATGATATGAATTATATTTATGACTGTTGTGCATTTTCCATCCAAAGACAGAAGGAGGCACAGAAATTACAGAAACAGTTGCTCTAAGTGCCATTCTGAGTAGGTGAATATAGGAGACATGCCAGAATGATGACTGTATGCAACAGTGATCAGTATCTGGCAGGAATATGTGTAGGCACACTACAGCTAGAGGGATGAAATGAATATGAGAAGTTAAAAGTGCATCATAATACTTTATAAGAATAAACTGAAAACTGCAAAGGGCCTTATTTGTATTTCTTTTACATGAGCTTTACATGTTGCTGTCAACAGTGAAGGTAGTATTGACTGATAAATGCAGAGGTAAAGAATTAATTAGGTCTGTGTGACTGAATTTTGTTCTTAAATGATGTATGTAGGGGATTCCTATGCCTGGAATGGTTGACTGGAGTTCTGTGTTCATAAGGTCTTATGAGATCAGGGATGTTGTTCTCTGCATCCAGAAAGCTGCGTGTAAGTGGTAGGGTAGCAGGGTATTTAGCACAAAATAAGGAAAAAGAAAGAAACTAAGTGTAAATCTAGAAAACTTTCAACAGAATATTGGTCTGTATCATAACAGAGCTGCTATTTGGTTTTACAGAGAGTCTGGACAAACAGCAAGGGCAAAATATGGACTTAATGGAAAGAAGAAGAAAATAATGAGCTTAAATTGTGGTTAGGGAAGCTAGGGTCAGGCATCAGGAAGGCCTTTTGAATGCTAAGAAGAGGGGCCTAGGTTGCCTAGGGATATCAGGGATCTTACATCACTGAAGATTTTTAAGAACAAGCTAGACAAACATCTGTCAAGAATGATATAGGGACAGCTGATCCTGCCGAGGGGGAGGAGATGGACTACATGACCTCTTCAGGTCCTCTCCAGTCCTATTTTTCTATTATTCAGTGAAAAAGAAATCCTAGAGATGAGGAAACTCAACAAATTAGAGAAGACAGAGGTGAGAAAGACAAGTATTACAAAAAGGACAGAAGAGATGAAATGAAGAGGGGTGGTACAAAGAGCAAGAAACGCATCTTAAGTGATCCTCTTTATGCTATAAATAAAGATTTTCAATTTTTTTTCTGATGTCAGCTACTTCATCCTGGGAATTATGGACACTAGCTCTTGTAAAGGCTAAAGTCCATGGAAGGTCTGAAAAATAATTATCTTTATATAAAAAGACATTCCCAAACACTTCGAAATTCCATGATAATTCCTTACAGTAGTAGTAGTTTAAGTGTTTCATGCTTCTATTTTTCTTGCAAACGGAGTCCTCTGCTCTGTATACATTTCCTAAAATATTGCCTAAAATACATTTGATTTTGAGAAAGAGTAATGGCATTCTGAGGACACTGCCTGATTCAAGAGCACCATAGCAGATGAAGTCTGTTTTCAAACCTTCTCATACTGCATGAGCAGGCATGGGCTTCAAAGATGTTTCCTTAAATCTTCTAGCAAATGGAAAAAACAAGTTAATAGACATATCCCCATCCTTCATGCCGAATCCCTTTCATAGTCAACTGTGCCAGAGTATTTCCCAAATACTGTACCCCATCACCCTAATTTGTGTTACTCAAATTCAAGTAACTGCACATATGAATCTGAATATGAAAGATATTTGATACTTAATAAGCATCCTCTCTCCAAGTATAATACAATATAGTACACAAAATATAGCATGAAAGGTGTCTGTACACACTGCTTCGACTGACAGAATACCTACATCTGGAAACAAATATAGAAAAGGTCCTTAAGTTCACACTGGCTGTGCACATACTCCACCCCAAATGAAGACTATACTATGGACATAACTGGGGGCAGGACTTCAACAGCATCTGCTGCAGTTCTCTCAAAGCCTTTCTGTTGAATCACAAATACTTTCAAAGCACTGTAACTGAAGGTCTTTCAACTTGCTAAGTGAGGCTGAGAATATAGCTGGACTTCTGTAGAAGATTTAATTTTATATACAAATCAGGTGCATAAGTAATTTTTTTTACCCCTACCAGGAAGCCTATAATATCAATATAGCAACAATATTATTGACAGTACATTATTCACTAATTATAAATTATTTATCACTTAATAATGTTAATTAATAATGTAAATGTTACAATAGTATTATAGTAATGGCTTTAAATGTGTAAGGGCATATTTCAAAGGTAACCCTCACATTCCTACAGTGAACAGCATTTTATGCTTTCTGTGCCTCAGTTGCTTAGAATGACAGGTAATGTAGCAACATCTTCCAGTTGCCAATGGTTTGGTGAAGTTATATTGACTGTTTTTGAGATACCCTTCTCCTGCAACTGCTGATGCCACAAAGACAACTGCTCAGGAAAAGATGGAAGTTACAAGTAAAGTGTCATGCTGTGATGGAAAGTCTGATGTAGTTTCTTGTAGTAGCAAATAGTCTAGAAATCTTGACTTTCAAAATTCTAGTAATTTATCCGTAGATGAAATAGAATTATACAATGATGATGATAAAGGAAAAGAGAAAGAAATGAGAAATATTGTCACCCTCATCAGTGAAAGTCATATAAAAAGCAAAAGAAAAACAAAGTCGGATTGAGACAACACAGTTTAGTGACCATATTTAAACAGAGAAAGAAGAGTGCATTTCTCATAAAACAAGACAGCATCAAAGCTATAGGAGCATTGCAGAGAGAAAATGATTGAGAGCTGGTTAGATTTTAACAGGGGAGAATAACAAGGGATTGCATGGAGTTGTGATAACGAGATGGTAGTGTGTTTGTGGTAGGTTGAGACTGCAGAAAGAGGATATCTATCATGAAATTTGGCAAGCACATGTACAAGAATCACCACAGACCCATCTGAGAGGCATCTATGTCTTTTCAACAGTTAATCTGGAGCATGGTAGACGATGACAACAAAGATGGGGAACTGAAAATGCCTAGTAGCTCAGCTTACTGTGTTAGAATTGGCAGAAGCCCAAAGCTGGTCATGATCTAAGACACGATGAAGTATGAAAAATTCTGTCAGGCATTGTAGTTAAAACAAGACTGAGGACAACAGGGACTACAGTCCTGATGTAATGAATCTAGTATGTGAAAAGAAAGAGCCAGGCAAAAGTGAGACGGGAATCTGCTTTATGTGGTACACCAGAGAACAATAGAATGTCCAGAAGTTGCTTCTGTATGGGCAAGAAAATAATTATGAAAACACCAATTATTAGGAAAGCTGTTTAGGAAATTAAAAAAACAAGAATGTGTTTGAACCCCAGTGATCATTGGCAACTGGATTCTTCTCAGTCAATTTTGCTTGCCTTAGAATTAATTGAAAATCCTCAGATAGCTACCCTAGCCCTCTCTCATGTCAATGGAAGCAATGGATATGTTAAGATACCTATTAGAGATTCAACCTATCAAAAAATTTTTCTATTTTGACATCTTGATTTTTCCACTGGGCATGCATATGTCTGCTTGTCTATGTCTACCAGGAAATCCAGTTAACTAGCTTACATCAGATACCTAACTCCTCTATGACTAAGTTAAGCAAGGTGAATACTTTGCTAAATTTTATCAGACTGCAGTTCATGGTTCAAGTTCAGCTGTGTTAAGGTAGTGTTGTTAATGATATGAAAGAACACCTTGAAACAAATTGTTCAAATCTGATAATTGACAATACAAACAAGTTTTTACAACAAATTCATCTGTTCTCAAAACCAACATGCCTTTAGCCATGCAACCTATATTTTGACAAAATTCCCCTTGAGAGGCATGGAGGAAGTGCAGAAGTTAAAGTTACAAAGTAGTCTTCTATCATAGGACACAAAGAGCTTATAAAGCAAGAAATATAAAATTAGAGAAAATTTTATTATTTCTTTTTCAAGGAAGGAGACTACAAGCAGAGAACAAAGGATTTATACAAAATTTTTGAATGATTTTAGCAACCAGCAAGGAAATAATGGTGAAGTGGAATCTGCAGGAAGAACACATCAATTTCTTCAGTTAGTACAGAATACCATGAAAAACTTAAAAATCCTGTCCAGAGCATGCCAGGGGAGCATTTTGAGAGGTGCAAAGTAATTCACATCAAAAGGAACCATTTTAGTGACACACATGATAATAGTCAGGGAAGCAAAGATATATTATGGTGGATACATCTTCTTATTAAGTAAAACTGTTCCATGAACAGAGATAGAAAAAAGCAGGATGTTAGGCTGCATTGAGATAACAAAAGAAAATAATGCTGAAAATAATATCATGTTATGTAAAACAGGGATGCATCCTCCCTGTGACCATGGCATTCAGTTCTGATCAAAGAATCTTGAAGAGATTAATATGGAAATTAATTTAATGTGGAAATGGCTGGGAGATGAACAGCAAAAATTATTAAAGGCAAAGAAAAACTTGGTTTTGAGCAGAGATAAAAAAGACACAGAATAAAACAGGAGTGCAAACAGCTGCCTGCTTTAGAAAGCCATTGAAATTTCTAGGAGAATTCTTGGTGTGTACACAGTTACTCCTTAGATTAGCAAAATCTTGGAAAATAGTAAAATACCTGAAGTTTTACCTACTTGGTGTAATTTGAAGAGGAACAATCCCTACTATGGGTAGTTTAAAAAGCATAAATCAAAACCATCCATTTATACTTAAATACAGGAAGAATAGGACTACATCAGACTTGCTTGTGTACATTGAAAAGCAACCGATTTACAGTGCAGAAAAAGAAACACTGCTTTACACTGCTTGTAAGTATTCTATGAACTCATTTCCGTTAGGAGACACTGAGGTTTTAGTCTGTCAAGTCTGAAAAAGTTGTATGAATAAATAACACGTATAGTCTACCTAAGTAAAGCTGACTAGCAACAATATCTGAGGCATTTAAGTCTTCAGTCATCAGGCGAGAAGTAAGCACCAGCATGCATTACTTAGCAACTGGAAGAGTTTACAAAGGTTTAATTATTGTGACTCAGCTAACAAGCAGCAGCTCACTATCATTGCTATTTATCTCCTGCAGTACTTAGTTTCCAAGGAAGTGACAAGTTGAAAGTTAAACTAGGATTATCTGTAACTGGAACGTTTTTACTACATTATTTATTTCCTGCATTTATTTCTTCAAGACATGCTAAAAACTTTCCCCTAATTTGTCTTGCAATCTTTTCCCCTGCTGAAGCTTCTTTCATCAAGTTAGAAGACACCAAATGCTGCGTGATACCATTTTCAAAAACATTTTGAATTCCTGCTGAGCCCTCTGATTTGAAGCACTCACTCAGTTCTTTCAAAAATGATATTTTAAACCTAATGACTTAATATGTTATCATTAGCCAAATGCTACAGTTAGTCTAAGTCTCTACCCAGGCAATAAAATAAATCCAGGATCTCCTTAAACTTCAAGAAAATCTATTCACTTTCCAAATGGTACAACCATTTGTACAGTAATAGCTCAATTGTTTTTCATTGTCCATCAGCATTATTCCTATGAGGAATCTAGCTCTCATACATCTTTTGTGCTCCCACTGAAATTCATGGCAAAATTTTCTCTGACTTCTTTCAGTAAAACCAGAAGAGCCAGTAGAGGGAGCACAAATACATAGAAATAATTTTCTGTGGTTCCTAAAAAAAAGATAACCTGTACTATTTTTTTATATAGTATTTGCACTATATTTTCCCCTCCCTGATCAAAAATACTGTCTTTATTAAACTTCAAGAAAGGCTGATTTAAGGTAAGGAGACTGGGTTGTTTGGTGGCCCTTCTTACAACCCCTGGGACCTCAGGACTCCATGTAAGAAAGAGGTAGAGGTTCAACCCTGTGAAAATAGTATTGGCAAAAAAAGCTTTCTACCTCCATAGCGCTCCTGGGCAGACCAGATTAAAGAGGAGCATCTTTGGCTCTTGGACATGACCATTTCTCTGCAGGCTGATATTTCTACCAGCTGATCCCTGCACATGAGCACACAGGTTGGGTGAACCAGCAGAGTACAGCACGACGTGGCTAAACAGTGCTTTCTAACACTGCTCATTCAACAAGCTGCAGCTTTGTCCCTTTATGTAAGCCCAGTGCCACGAGCAGTGCAGAAAATGTTACACCTCTATGCCCTCTCTGCCCATTGACACTACTGGCAGACATTGCCTGGAAGGGGTTGCTTTGATGCAGGACTCAGAAGGTGAGTTGCTGTGCATGTGAGAACGTCTCAGGAAATAATACAGGTCCTTTATCCTCCTATTTGTGTCTAAATTTCATGAGTTTCAAATGGGATCTCAGGATTGCTATGATTTTTGAGTTCTTTCCCCAAAATGGAGGAAAAGACCTAATCCCTTCAGGACACTGGCTCAAAAAAAATCCAAACAAACCTATCCCACACAGCCCCAGGAAACCGAATGTGAACTGCTGAGTTTCATATTTAATTGTCGGGCTTTCCTGTGGTAGAGAACGTGGAGCCTGCCCTAAGATCCATTCAGCCTTGTTTGAAACTGTGTTTATGCAACCACTGCAAAAGCATTGCCAGTAGTGCAAGAACACTCCCATTAAAAAAAATGGAGTTAGATAAATGACAAGAGCTTTGGAAAATATCCATGCTAGATACTACAGAGGATAGGATGGGGAAAAAACAGGTAACCAATGGGATGTGAAATGTTTTCGGAACAAACAAAAAATGACATTAGAGATCCATTGATTCTCTACTTCTAAATTTGAAAGGAAAAAAAGATAAAATCATCATTTTAGAGTTCAGGTGGCCTGTGATACTCAGCAGCATACAAGAGGCTGCTCCCTGTGCCTGGAGGTGTCAGCAGAAATGGCAGACAAGCACTACTAGCAGTAGGAATGCTAAGCTGAATATTTAAGTGAGGGACATTTTTGTAAGTACCTCTTTGGTAAAAAAGCACCTAATTTGATATATTTTCTGTCCTCAATTTCCCCTCTTTCAGAGAAAAAAGGTGGGCCTACAATTCTTTGCTCTACAGATGTAGGCAAAACTAATAGATTTGACTCTAGAGTGCTATAAGAAGTGCTGCAGAAGTGTTTTTGGACCTCAGTGTGGTCACTGGATCTATCCTTAAGAGTGTCAACTACCTGCAACCTTACACTGAGTAATAATTTCCACAGAATACCATTTTGTCTATGCAATTATATGCAATCATATCTGATTTTTGAGCGAGGAAAGCTAATGAGATTTTATATTTTTCCTTGTTTTCCCTGCATGTTCCAAATCATTGCAAGCCCCAGTCTTGAAATGGTCACTAGGTGACCACTAACTAAGGAACTGAACTTTAAAGGCCAGATGAGCCAGATGGGTCTCCTCTGGCTCATATTCCTATTGAATTTTTACTGCAGAAAACATCTCAGTTGGTCCTATATTGACCTCAAAAAGAAAAGAAAAAGAATAAATGGATAATCCTTGAATGTATAAATAAATTATATAACATTACATTATTAATTACTACATATATAGTATGCAGTAATACACTATGCAGGACAGAATTAATTTTTGTTATTAAAAATGGCAAAGTAGTGGGGGTTTTTAGAGAGGCCATGAAAATGTCCGTGAGGAGCAGAAAATTTCTGTGTGTCTGTTTTGATAATGATTCAGGCTACAGACAATTTACCTGCTGGCCTGGTTTGAGCGGCGATAGTGTGATTCCCTGGGTATTGATCACTGGGAGTATCTGGTTGCCGATGACAGTGGCGATGATCTGACCCTGGGCATTGGTCAATAACTGTGGAGTTATCGGCTGCACCTGAAGTCCCTGAGCTCCACCTGCTGCCTGGCTGGACGGGACTGGATTAGGCATCAGTGGGATTGTTCCAATAATCTGGAAGAAACAACACAGGGAGAATGCACGCATGCCACATATACTTGCCACACGTAATTCCTTATACTCTGCATATTGAATCAAACTTAGGTGATAAAAACACAGAGAGACTGTGTAAGACAGGCTGAGGGTGGGAAACAGTCATTCCTTTACTGGGGTGATGAAGACTTTCCAATTCATTTGTCACGTCTCATGTCACCTGTACATTTTACCACTGTCCACTCTCATCTGCAGCAAATCTGCCATGGCTTAAGAGTGTATGAAACAAATGCTGGGTCACACTCTGGACCCTGGATCAATATTCATTTTAACACAGAGTGAAATAGATAAAAGTATCAGTCTTTTTGTCTTACTTTCTACATCATCCATATAATGTTACTAATGGGGCTTATGAAATTTTACTTGATTTTCTGATACCTGGTGCTCTAGATGACCATTGATTATGCCCATGTGATCTCAGGAAGATACAAAGGGATGCTGGTACCTATCAGGGCATGCCTTATTAGGATACATTCATAAAAATGCAGCTGGTTTTGGATGACAGCTATGAAGTACAACACAACAGGAAGGCTGATGTTAGATAAAATATGTTAGCTAACATTTCTGGGGCAAGTAGTTGCAGGAAGAGACACTTGTGACATCTCAGACTTGCGAATACAATGATTTCCTAAAACGTGAATGTGCCTGTAAAACTAATATTAGTATGAGATGTCAAACAGATGTCGTAAGAAAGCTTGTCAGTCAATAAGTTGCTAGGCTGGAAAAAAGTTACAGTGTTGCAAGATTCTTTTTCCAAGTATTAGAGAATCTGAAATAAACTTCTGATGAAACTTGGGCCTAAACCCAAACTTTTTCTATTTTATTTCAAACAGCAACATATGAAGTTGGAGTCATAGGATTGTTACAACAGGAAAAATAAAAATAAAAAAACATAGCACATCTCTATTTTCTTCACCTCCTCCTCTTTCTTTATCATAGCCTCCCTGAAAACATCTCCCCTATTATAAGACTTCCAGTATGCCCTTTCCAGAAACCTTACTTCTTCCTCTTTATCCTCAGCATTCACCACACTGCATTGTCCATTTTGACTCCCACTAGTATGATTTCAATTGTCCTGTGTACCTGACCACATATGAACCTGGGCTGCTGAGAAAGAGTGTGGATTATGACTAAGTTTTCCTTCTTTTTCCTCAGTGGAGATAGAAACGGGGTAGTTTTCCACAGTGTATCTGCTGGTTCTCATTCCATTTGGGAGCTTAGTCATCTTTTTAGATGTCTTTGTTTCTGACAAATTTTATAGAAATTAATTAGCTGATTTAAAGCCATTAAGTAGGTATGGAGAGCTGAATGGACAGAAAGAGAAAGAGAAGTATACCTAGCACCAGACACAGAATAGTTTCCTCATGAAAATAGGCTGAAGTGTTCCTAATGAAACTCAAAAGCAAATTTGTTCCCCAAACAAATATAGAAAACAAAACATAAAACATTCCTATTGATTTCAACAATTAATTTATGTCAATGGAACCCATCCAATACAGTGTAAAATTAGCTCTAAAATAACCATTTAGTGAAAACATCAGTTAGCTTTTTGGGGAGACCACTAAGTTGCTTAGTGTGAGTGCAAAAGTGGAACAACACTGAATCTCTTGTTACGGATATAAAATAAATACAGGTGTGAAACACATGAGGAAGAGTAACAGAGATATGTGAAGACCTCTGTCTACTGAAATCACCAGAGGTGACATACCCAAAAAAATCTGTTCTTAAAAAAGCATCATGCAAAGATATCCCAGAAATTCAGGCATAGCTGAGGGGCAGGTGGCTCTCATCACCCTCTCACATTATTAGGCTCAGATATGGCTCCATTGAGTGACAGGGCCCTGATGAGTGACTGCTCCTTCAGCAGTCACACCCTGTGATGTGCCTCTGGGTGGACCCAACCATGACGTTCTGGGTGACAACCTAAACCCACTCCTGGAGCAAGAAGAGTGCTCGTTGTTGGCTGTGGCAGCTCAGGTAAGAAGCAGTAGGTGCTGAAGTCATCATCCATTTCCCAAACTTGCCCAGTTAGAAGGCCTTAGCATGGGAAGACCAGAGAACCGTAAAGTAAAGCGGGACAGCTCTCCTGTGGGAGAACCAGATAAAACGGCAAGCCCAGCTACAAAGCTGTATTGTAAGAGCTGCATATATCAAGACTGTTCAAAAGACTGTAAAGATACAATTTAAGTTCTTAATGCATTGCTAAAAGGTAGACAGATCAATAAAAATTATTACCCCCATTTTACGGTGCATGAAAGTGAAGCACAGTGAAGCATATTCAGAGCTAGTCTTCTAAGCTGAAATTTCCTGAGAGTTTCTCAGTTTTTCTTTGCAGATCACAATGCTTTTATTATTTTATTTTATTTTATTTTATTTTATTTTAGGTGTCCCTAGCTGAATGGCAACTGCTCAAGTACTTTCCTGTTCATGTGAGAAGATGGCTGTTCACTGAGGAGAGGGGCATTTATTTACATCATTATCAGATTTCAAATTGTTTTCTAAAATCAGACTTTCAGCATGAATGAGATACAACTGCAATGTTGTGCAACACGTAAATATCTCCCAGTTTCTGTGACCTAACATATTTATGGGTAACAAATATATTCCTTCACTTTTAATATAATCTCAACAAACACAAGAAAAAATCCTTCTTAATTTTATCAGCAGAGACATATCAAAGGCCTTCTCTTCCTTTGCCACGTCTGTAAAGGACACAACCTTGGACTGTCATTACTCCAATGTAACTTTAACTATCAAGGTCCTAATCCCAGCAAAGCAAAAAATGCTGTGTTGGTGTTATCAGTAATAGAAATGTTTGCATTCACATTTAAAATGCATTTCTTGGACTACAAATGGACATTTCACAGAGTGACAATGCTGAAGTGGACAGTTTGTAAGGTCAGAAGCAGAAGGCTATCTATATGTATTAATGTGTGTCACACACCATACTGTACATGGCATGCTGTACATGCACACAGACAGAAATGGAGCAGGAAAAACACAGAAGTGTTCCAGAAGGGCAAATGAGCAAATGCCCTCGGGGGTGTTGCCATAGGACCCAAGGCTAAATCTTCATGGGAAACAGAAACTTACTGAGGTTTCAGAAGATTTTATTTCCTTCTTTACCAAAGTAAATTCTTGTCTGGTTAGGAAAAAGATATCCACTTGTCTCTGCTTAAACAACAGGGCTGCTCATTATTGCATGCAGCTTTGAGACGGCTAAAATCAGATTCAGGTTTCTCCTTTCAAGTTCCCCTTTGTCCAAGTACCCTCTCCTAAATATCCTAATTGCTCACTGATTCACACATATGAAGTACTACAACTAGATCCCTTCCCTAAACCTTGTGTGACTGACGTGGTGCTGAGCCAGATCTCCCTTCTAATTTCGGTATGAAATTTTACCCTGGGCCTTGCTAATCTGTCCTCTTAAATTATCGTAAAAGTTGAAGACAATTTATGGTTTTGATACATTTGAATTTTGTCAAGAAATAAAACAAGGCCATGCCACAGGCTTGAGGCACTGGCATGCCACAGTACAGACTATTTAATTGCCAATGATTTCCCTAGTCGGGAGGCATTGCTCCTTTCTAGGAAATGCTGCTACTTCAGATTATTTTCAAAGATGGTTCAGCAATAACATGTGACAGGGACTCATCCCACAAGATACTTAAAGAGTCACACAGAATGGTTTGAGTTGGAAAGAGCCTCTTAAAGACCATCTAGTTCTATTCCCCAGCCATGTATTTCACTAGACCACATTGCTTAAAGTCCCATCCAACCTGGCTTTGAACAATTCCACAGTGAGACATGCACAATGCTATGTCTTCTCTGAGACAAAGCAGAATAGGCTTCTTACTCTGTCAATGCTTGGATTCAAATTCATAAACAATCTTGCTCGTTGAAGATGTTCTTGAAGGAAAAAAGCCCAACATCTCTAAAAGTTCTCATGCTACAAAAATATAATTTTAAAATTTTGGAGAGTTTTTTGTGTGTCTTTTACAGTTCCTTTTATGCATCATACAACTGAAAGCAAGCACTGTTCACAAAGGAGATGCAAAACAGGTGTCATTTGCAAACAAGCAATCAGAGAGTTTTGAAAGCCCAAGGGTTAATTCAAGGGATCCCCTTGTCAATGCTTCTCTAAGGGAGTCAGGCACAGTAATCTGCATAGCACTGTTTATAAATAAAATAAATTACACCAGGTTGTATCTTTCTGAGGTACAGGTTCTTGATATAGGTACAAAATGCAGTGCAGGTGGAAACTGTACTGAGATATTTAAAGTAAATTCAGACGTCAACTTTTTTTACAGAGACAGGGTTTTTGTCCTCCTCGACTAATCACAACGACTGCAATTCTAGCCCTCTTCAGGTGTCAGAGTGCTGCCAGAATCCTTAGTGGAGTCAGTTCATCACTTCAAGTGTTCAGTATGTTCCTCTCCTTTTTGTACATGGATTAATAGATACATCAATTGCATCAAGATGCTTAGAGAGTAGTTTCTACAGAAATTAATTTAGTATTTTTCTGTTTTCCAATATTAACTAAAAGTCAGTTGTTTCTAACTTCAAAAGAAATTTGGGGTGATTTTTAACAGCATCTGAATATTTTCTACTGATTCATCTATTAGCGTGATTTTAGCAGCCTAGGACTTCAAGGTATCTGACATAAAATCTCTCAGATCTTTTGACTTGAACCTACCATTGCCAAGATGACTTCTGCAATAAATTTGTAAGGCTTGGCCTGGCTTGGACATGAAATTAATTTGTCAACCTGCACCTTCACACAGGTGTGGGCCCAGTGGTCTTTGCCTACATAGTCCTGCAAACTGCAAACTTATCTGCAATGAAAGAATAGCTCACAATTAAAGTGAAGGTAAAAATCCCAAGTAATAGAGCTGACCACAGATGGGAAATATCCCAAATCTTCAATAGATCAATTCTGTAAGTATGACCCCCAATGGCAGGGTAATGTCCTAACACTGATTAACTGAAGTTTAGTCAGTATTGTACCTGTAAACAGATTTCAGATTTGTTCAGTAAAGGTTTATTCTTAAAAATTAAAGAGAAACATATGATCTCTTAAAAATCTGATCCTTTGAACAAACGATTCTTAAAAAAGAATAACAAAAAGTCCATTCTTATCCATTCTTATTCAATCCAATTGCCTTTGTGGTTTACTTCGTTGCAACACACAGGCTGAACCTGTGGACAGAGACTGAGTGATGGCTCATAACTTCTGGAGATAAATGTCTAATTGCAGCACTGCAGATACAAAAACAGATTTTGCATAATTCTGATAGACTAATTCATGATTTCCCAGCAGTGAGTCTTTCCATGTGTCACTTCATTGTGTCTTGACATTAGGTGAAGTTACCATGATACTCCAAAAGGAAGCATACAATTATATTTTTATTAAATTCTTCTCCTTCTGTCATCAGAAACAGGGATGGTGCCCTGCTTCATTGTTTTCCCAGCAAAACCAAAGGAATATTACAAACTGTAGCCAAATAGATGGTTCAACAGCTGCCTTTGTACCTTTGTTTCTGCTCTGAAGTGTAAGTAAAATCAAAGACCAACTACACTAGTTTGTTTCTACTGCCAGCCAGGGCTGACATAAAGCAAATGGTGACATTTCATCTGAAAAATGTCTTAAACTATAAAAAGGAAACAGTAAATATTTTTAGCAGTATCATCAAAATAAATGTCTCTACAATTTGATCAATGTTACAGCTCTTTAAATGTTGGAAGTTAATTACTCAGTTTTGAACAACAGAAGGACAACATAAAAAGAAAACAGGAAAACCAGGGGAAAGTGAAAGAAACAACAGAAAAGTTGTTCAGCAAAATTAGACAAACTACCATATACACATAGACACATGAGAGTGTAGGTGGATGAGACCTGGCAACATATTCTTGCAGCCCCAAAGGCCAACTGCATTCTGAGCTGTACCAGAAGATTTTGAGGGAGGGGTTGGTCTCCCTCTACTCTACCCTCATCAAGCCCACATGGAGTGCTGCCTTCAGCTCTGTAGTCTTCAGCACAAGAAAGACAGGGATCTCACAGGTCCTGAGGAGGCCAAAAAGATGATCAGAGGGCTGGAGCATCTCTCCTATGAAGGCAGGCTGAAAGAGCTGGGGCTGTTCGATCTGGAGAAGAGAAAGTTCTGGGGAGAATTTACAGCAGCCCCCCAGCACATAAAGGGGGCCTAAACACTGGATAGGGACTGTTTTACAAGGGCATATAGGACACGAGATCCATGATAGGACAAGAGATAATGGCTTCAGACTAGGAAGGGGAGGTTTAGATGAGACGTTAGGAAGAAATTTTTTACTGTGAGGGTGGCAAGTACAGGTCACCTAGGGAAGATGTGGATGCCCCATCCCAGGAAGTTTTCAAAGCCAGGATGGATGGGGCTTTGAGAAACCCAGTCTAGTGAGAGCTGTCTCTGTCTAAGGCAGGGAGCTGGAACTAGATAATCTTTAGGGTCTCCTCCAAGCCAAATCATTCTATGATTCTATGATTTTATATAGTTTTGCAAATTTTATTCACAAACTGCTTCTGTTCAGAGATCCGTTGCATGGTCACTTTATCAGCTGGAGTTATTTAAGGAGACAATCTAAGCATAAAATGACTGAGGAAAAGCTATACTAATGTGAATCTGCACAGGATTCTTTAGCCTCTGTACAGCTGTCCCCTTCTTAATCCCATACATGTACATGTGTGTATATATATATATGCCGTATTTATATAAATTATAAACATGTAGACAGAGATATTTTTTAAAATTCATTTCACTTATCTACCAATATCAATAAAACCAGCTATTTATATGCACTGTAGTGCATATATGCAATCTGCTGCCAATCCACACACAAAAAAACTGGATCATGAATACAAGGAATACAAATTGCAGACTTCTTTTGAAAGTAATGTTATTGCATCTCGTTCTTTGGACTAATGATAATATGTTTCTTGAACCTCATACAGGATGAAACTAAGGCTGCCTGTGTCTTTCAAATTAGAAGTGGTATTAATTCACATAAAGCTTGCAAATTTCCTTTGCTGCATTGTATTTCCTAATGCCAACTCAAAGAGATGGCACAACAAAATGCTACTTTGAGAAAAAGGCATCAAATAGTGATACTGGAAACAGGCACCTATGAAATTGTACTCCTGGGTACTTTATGTAAGGAATTGTAGTTTTCAAGGTTAAGTATTGTTCATATATCATTCAACATATTGGATAGGTTACTGTTTGTAAGCGTCATAATGGAACATTGAGTCCAACATTCTGCCTGATTTTCTCAGTGCTTTTTTTTTTTTT